>JBBPBQ010020323.1:10388712-10442465 GCA_037974755.1 Cicer yamashitae
GAAAAGTTTTATAAGATTAAATAATAATACCTATTTCTTTTAATAATTAATATTTTATATTTCAAAATCTATATTTTTATATTAAAATAAAATAAAAGTATCAACTAGTCTTCGAGATTCATAAAATTTCACAGGCTTATTTTTTCATGTAAATTTCAATTTCATCATGCTTGAATCAATTTGATTCAAAATTTGCCATAAATTACTAAGAAGAATAAGTATGAAGTACTTTCTTCGAAATAAAATATAAGTAAAAATAATAGTTGAAAAATTGATGTATCTGATTAAAAATTTAGTTAAAATATATTAACTTTTCAATTATCATTTTTATTTATATTTTATTTTAGAGGAAGTATATATTAGAGTTCAATAAATAATTGAATGTGATTGACCTAGTTGAAGTAAACAAATAACAAACAAGTTGAACTCAAATAGATGAACTTCAATGAATGAATTAATAAAAAATACTCAAGTTGGATCCCTAGGAATCCATAAAAGTTGAATTTTAAACTGACCTCAATTGGAATGAAAAAAAAGATTAATTTTAATATATTAATAGTATAAATTTTTTAACACATACATTCAGTTAAATTACACCGTGCCACTTTTTTATGTTAATTCTTAAAATATATTTATAAAATTACATTGAGTGATTTGATTGGGTGCATACGTATATAAATTCATCGGTGAATACAAATTAAATCCATAAAAAATGTCAAAATTTATCCCCGAGCAGTGGATTATTTGCCAACCACTATATATTTTGATTTTTGTCATAAATTAAATTATTGTGAGTGAGCGATCATGCATGTTAATCTTGATTACAAAACAAAACTTCATTCATATATATTGTTTACAACCAATACCATTTGCAATAGTTTAAAGAATGTTTTCCACCTAAATCTTTGTCTCATAGTCCATATATTTTATAGAATGTCAGCAATATTAACACAAATTCGGAAATTGAAAATGAGACCCACCTCCCAAAATTAGTAGACAGCAACACTGCAAATGGGTGTTTTGAGTCATTCAATAAATAGAGTATAACTCATTTTAGTGTTTCAATGAGCTTAAAGCATAAAAAAAAGTTGAAGCGTTTGCAGTTATATATCAGAAATTTTTTAAAACGACAATTAATAAAAGGATCAGAGACAGACCATATACATGTACCATTATGGATTATAGCATAGATCAAAAAAAGATTATATAGATCATATACAAATGTGACAAGTTTTGGTCATATGGCTTATGAGGAGCCTAAAACCGAAGAAGATATGACACTAATGTAGATGTGTCGAGGGTGCAGTTAGTCAGCAAATATAACTCAATTTTAGAAGGATATGATTACAGACGTTAATTAACCACCAAAATCTAATGACGTTTTTAAGAAATTTTTTATTGAAATAATTTTTTAAAGTTTTAACTTATTATTTTAGTAGGTCTAAACGAGGGCTCATAAACTAAATATTTTGTTAATCCAAATTTTTTTTGGAAAAACATCTGAAACTTGTTTTTTTCAGAAAAAAAATTTTAAATAATTTTTTTTCTTAAAATTTTGTGAGAAAAATAAAAAAATTGATTTTTTTATTTGAATCAGAAAAATTTCGAGGGAAAATAAAAAAAATTGTAAATTACTTTTTATCATAAAAAAAATCAAAAAAATTTTGTCGAAATTTTTTTTGCAAAAAAAATCGAAAGATAAATTTGAAAAAGTTGGCTTATATACTCCACCTAGCCCACAAATTTTAGAGATTTCTTAGCTTTGGAATTTCCTTTTTTGGAGCTTTAATAATTGAAATTTTTAAGTCTTCAATATGTGGATTGAGACCAATAATTAATAAACTTATAAAATTGACAGCTCTAGACATGATATGAATCTAACCGTCAATTTGGCTATGTTTGGTAACTTTAAATTAGCTTATTGCACTCACATATTTATTGTTGATGACTAATCTATAAATGTTTTTGTATTTTTTTTTTTAAGTTATGAGTTATTCTCTACTTTTTACTTAAGTTTTGTATAAATCTTAACTCAACTAATAAATGTTGATATTGTTATGTTGAACGTCGCAATTGTGTAAGTTAATTTTTATGATATTTACTATACCTTCTAAGGCAAAAAATAATCTAAAAGAAAACATTATATAAACAATTAAAGGACACATACAACTGCAACATTTACAACTTTAATCAAATACTTAGATTGAAATATAAGCAAAAATGGTAACTAAAAAGTTAATATACATGGTCTTAATTTTTAAATATACATTAATTTTTCAACTATTATTTTTGTTTATATTTCATTCTAGAGGGAGTATATAGCACCTAACAATATTTTTAATGGGTAAAAAAAAATCAATTCCTTATAAATGAATAAAATTTGGATATTGTTTCTTTAAGAAAATTTCTATTATTTTAATTTCTCAAAATTTTAAACTACTTCCTCCATCTCACAATAATTGACTTATCTACAAAAAAAAATTGTCTCAAAATAATTGGCTCTTTCAATTTCAAATACACATTTTTTCAATTATACTCTTTAAATAATACACCACTTATCATTTTTAATACCACAATATTGATAATACACCAATACTAAATAAGGATAATTTTATAAAATTACTATTCTATATTTTTTTAATATGTGTAAAATGATCAAATAAATCAATTATTTTAGGACGAATGAAATATATTATTTGTTGTCTAAAGGGTAAATTTTAAATTTTGATATATCTAAAAATAATTTTCTTTAGTTGTCATGTCTAAAATTTGAAACCACTATTGTTAGTAGGCCATTGCTGTTTAATTTGAGTGATCCATCCATTCAAGGAACTCACGAAAAGCACATTTTGGTTCCGAGATTGACGGAATAAAGGCAGTTCCAAACCAATCAATAATGCAACAAAATCTTTTACCACGCCTTGAAATGTAACTAGTTCATTTTCCGTTTGGTGATTAAAACCATTTTCCGTTTTATTCTTAATTATAACACTCTATTGAAGAGACTAGACAACATTCAACTTTTACATTATGAATAATAAAGAGTTCATAATGCAATTTCATTTAAAGTCGTCAAGGCATCGCAACTATCACAAAAATTAAAATTTTCATATTATGAAAATAGGTTTCATCTCATATAGGGACTAGGCAACATCCAACTTTTACATTATGAATAATAAAAAATTCATAATACAATTTCATTTAACGTCGTCAGGGCATCACAACTATCACAAAAATCAAAATTTTCATTATGAAAATAGACTCCATCTATTATAGGGACTAGGCAACATCCAACTTTTACGTTATGAATAATAAAGAGTTCATAATGCAATTTTTTTAAAGCTGACGAGGCATCACAACTATCACAAAAATCAAAATTTTCATATTATGAAAATAGACTCCATCTCATATAGGGACTAGCCAACATCCAACTTTTACATTATGAATAATAAAGAGTTCATAATGCAATTTCATTTAACGTCATCGAGGCATCACAACTATCACAAAAATCAAAATTTTCATTATGAAAATAGACTCCATCTAATAAAGGGACTAGGCAACATCAAACTTTTACATTATGAATAATAAAAAGTTCATAATGCAATTTCATTTAAAGTTATGGAGGCATCACAACTATCACAAAAATCAAATTTTCCATTATGAAAATAGACTCCATCTATTAAAGTGACTAGGCAACATTCAACTTTTAAATTATGAATAGAAAAGAGTTCATAATGCAATTTCATTTAAAGTCGTCTAACCATCACAACTATCACAAAAATCAAAATTTTCATATTATAAAAATAGACTCCATCTCATACAGCAACATCCAACTTTTACATTATGAATAATTAAAAGTTCATAATTCAATTTCATTTAAAGTGGTCGAGGTATCACAACTATCACAAAAATCAAATTTTTCATTATGAAAATAGACTCCATCTATTAAAGGGACTAGCTAACATTCAACTTTTACATTATGAACAATAAATAGTTCATAATGCAATTTCATTTAAAGTCGTCAAGGCATCACAACTATCACAAAAATTAAAATTTTCATATTATGAAAATAGATTCCATCTCATATAGGGACTAAGCAACATCCAACTTTTACATTATGAATAATAAAGAATTCATAATGCAATTTCATTTAAAGTCATCGAGGCATCACAACTATTACAAAAATCAAAATTTTCATTATGAAAATAGACTTCATCTATTAAAGGGACTAGGCAACATCCAACTTTTACATTATGAATAATAAAGAGTTCATAATGCAATTTAATTTAAAGCCGACGAGACATCACAAATATCACAAAAATCAAAATTTTCATTATGAAAATAGACTTCATCTCATATAGAGACTAGGCAACATCAAACTTTTACATTATAAATAATAAAGAGTTTATAATACAATTTATTTAAAGCTATCGAAATACCATAACTATCACTAAGATCAGAATTTTCATATTATCAAAATAGACTCTATTTCATATAGAGACTAGGCAACATCCAAATTTTACATTATGAATAATAAAGAGTTCATAATGCAATTTCATTTAAAGTTGTCAAGGCATCACAACTTTTACAAAAATCAAAATTTTCATATTATGAAAATAGATTCCATCTCATATAGGGACTAAGCAACATCCAACTTTTACATTATGAATAATAAAGAGTTCATAATGCAATTTCATTAAAAGTCGTCGAGGGATCACAACTATCACAAAAATCAAAATTTTCACTATGAAAATAGACTCAATCTATTAAAGGGACTAGACAACATTCAAATTTTAAATTATGAATAGTAAATAGTTCATAATGCAATTTCATTTAAAGTCGTCGAACCATCACAAAAATCAAAATTTTCATATTATAAAAATAGACTCCATCTCATACAGCAACATCCAACTTTAACATTATGAATAATTAAAAGTTCATAATTCAATTTCATTTAAAGTGGTTGAGGTACACAACTATCACAAAAATCAAATTTTTCATTATGAAAATAGACTCCATCTATTAAAGGGACTAGCCAACATTCAACTTTTACATTATGAACAATAAAGAGTTCATAATGCAATTTCATTTAAAGTCTTCAAGACATCACAACTATCAACTAAAATTCAAATTTTCATTTTATGAAAATAGATTCCATCTCATATAGGGACTAAGCAACATCCAACTTTTACATTATGAATAATAAAGAATTCATAATGCAATTTCATTTAAAGTCATCGAGGCATCACAATTATCACAATAATCAAAATTTTCATTATGAAAATAGACTTCATCTATTAAAGGGACTAGGCAACATCCAACTTTTACATTATGAATAATAAAGAGTTCATAAAGAATTTAATTTAAAGCCGACGAGACATCACAACTATCACAAAAAAATCAAAATTTTCATATTATGAAAATAGACTTCATCTCATATAGGGACTAGGCAACATCAAACTTTTACATTATAAATAATAAAGAGTTCATAATACAATTTATTTAAAGCTATCGAAACACCATAACTATCACAAAGATCAGAATTTTCATATTATGAAAATAGACTCCATCTCATATAGAGACTAAGCAACATCCAACTTTTACATTATGAATAATAAAGAGTTCATAATGCAATATTTTTTAAAGCCGACGAGACATCACAACTATAACAAAAATCAAAATTTTCATATTACGAAAATAGACTTCATCTCATATAGGGACTAGGCAACATCAGACTTTTACTTTATAAATAATAAAGAGTTCATAATACAATTTATTTAAAGCTATCGAAACACCATAACTATCACAAAGATCAGAATTTTCATATTATGAAAATAGACTCCATATCATATAGAGACTAAGCAACATCCAACTTTTACATTATGAATAATAAAGAGTTCATAATGCAATTTCATTTAAAGTTGTCGAGACATCACAACTATTACAAAAATCAAAATTTTCATATTATGAAAATAGATTCCATCTCATGTAGGAACTAAGCAACTTCCAACTTTTACATTATGAATAATAAAGAGATCATAATGCAATTTCATTTAAAGTCATCGACGCATCACAATTATCACAAAAATCAAAATTTTCATTATGAAAATAGACTTCAT
The DNA here is from genome assembly GCA_037974755.1 of Cicer yamashitae. NCBI lineage: Eukaryota > Viridiplantae > Streptophyta > Magnoliopsida > Fabales > Fabaceae > Cicer > Cicer yamashitae. Next base: position 10,394,832 of record JBBPBQ010020323.1, read on the forward strand.
ATATTAAAGGGACTAGGCAACATCCAACGTTTACATAATGAATAATAAAGAGTTCATAATGCAATTTAATTTAAAGCCGACGAGACATCACAACTATCACAAAAATCAAAATTTTCATTATGAAAATAGACTCCATCTATTAAAGGGACTAGACAACATCCAACTTTTACGTTATAAATAATAAAGAGTTCATAATGCAATTTTTCTTTAAAGCCGACGAGGCATCAAAACTATCACAAAAATCAAAATTTTCATATTTTGAAAACAGATTCCATCTCATATAGGGACTAGCCAACATCCAACTTTTACATTATAAATAATAAAGAGTTCATAATGCAATTTCAATTAACGTCATCGAGGCATCACAACTATCACAAAAATCAAATTTTCATTATGAAAATAGTCTCCATATAATAAAGGGATTAGACAACATCCAACTTTTACATTATGAATAATAAAAAGTTCATAATGCAATTTCATTTAAAGTTGTGGAGGCATCACAACTATCACAAAAATCAAATTTTCCATTATGAAAATAGACTCCATCTATTAAAGGGACTAGGCAACATTAAACTTTTAAATTATGAATAGTAAAGAGTTCATAATGCAATTTAATTTAAAGCCGACGAGACATCACAATTATCACAAAAATCAAAATTTTCATATTATAAAAATAGACTCCATCTATTAAAGGGTCTAGCCAACATTCAACTTTTACATTATGAACAATAAAGAGTTCATAATGCAATTTCATTTAAAGTCTTCAAGGCATCACAACTATCACAAAAATTAAAATTTTCATATTATGAAAATAGATTCCATCTCATATAGGGACTAAGCAACATCCAACTTTTACATTATGAATAATAAAGAATTCATAATGCAATTTCATTTGAAGTTATCGAGGCATCACAATTATCACAAAAATCAAAATTTTCATTATGAAAATAGACTTCATCTATTAAAGGGACTAGGCAACATCCAACTTTTACATTATGAATAATAAAGAGTTCATATTGCAATTTAATTTAAAGCCGACGAGACATAACAACTATCACAAAAATCAAAATTTTCATATTATGAAAATAAACTTCATCTCATATAGGGACTAGGCAACATCAAACTTTTACATTATAAATAATGAAGAGTTCATAATACAATTTATTTAAAGCTATCGAAACACCATAACTATCACAAAGATCAGAATTTTCATATTATGAAAATAGACTCCATCTCATATAGAAACTAAGAAACATCCAACTTTTACATTATGAATAATAATAAAGAGTTCATAATGCAATTTCATTTAAAGTTGTCGAGGCATCATAACTATTACAAAAATCAAAATTTTCATATTATGAAAATAGATTCCATCTCATATAGGAACTAAGCAACATCCAACTTTTACATTGTGAATAATAAAGAGTTCATAATGCAATTTCATTTAAAGTCATCGAGGAATCACAATTATCACAAAAATCAAAATTTTCATTATGAAAATAGACTTCATCTATTAAAGGGACTAAACAACATCCAACTTTTACATTATGAATAATAAAGAGTTCATAATGCAATTTCATTTAAAGCCGACGAGACATCACAACTATCACAAAAATCAAAATTTTCATATTAAGAAAATAGACTTCATCTCATATAGGGACTAGGCAACATTAGACTTTTACATTATAAATAATAAAGAGTTCATAATACAGTTTATTTAAAGCTATCGAAACACCATAACTATCACAAAGATCAGAATTTTCATATTATGAAAATAGACTCCACCTCATATAGAGACTAAGCAATATCCAACTTTTACATTATGAATAATAAAGAGTTCATAATGCAATTTCATTTAAAGTTGTCGAGGCATCACAACTTTTACAAAAATCAAAATTTTCATATTATGAAAATAGATTCCATCTCATATAGGAACTAAGCAACATCCAACTTTTACATTATGAATAATAAAGAGTTCATAATGCAATTTCATTTAAAGTCGTCGAGGCATCACAACTATCACAAAAATCAAAATTTTCATATTATGAAAATAGATTCCATCTCATATAGAGACTAGGCAACATCCAACTTTTACATTATGAATAATAAAGAATTCATAATGCAATTTCATTTAACGTCGTCAGGGAATCACAACTATCACAAAAATCAAATTTTTTAGATTATGAAAATAGATTCTATCTCATGTAGGACTAGGTGAATAATAAAGAGTTCATAATGCAATTTGATTTAAAGTCATCGAGACATCACAACTATCACAAAAATCATATTTTTCGTATTATGAAAATAGATTTCATCTCATGGAGTGACTAAGTATCATCCAATTGTTACATTATGAATAATAAAGAGTTCAGAATGCAATTTCGTTGAAAGTCATTGAGGCATCACAACTGTCACAAAAATCATATTTTTCATGTTATGATTTCATTAATAAGTTCAACACAGATAATACTTTGATGGACCAAAATGATAAAAATACAAAAACTGTTGCAACTCTTTTCTATAAGTCATATCAAGATTGCTACCCAAGTAGCATTGTTAGCTTTCCTTCTAATTTCTAGAGTTGAAACTTCCTTTATAAATCATATATTGGAAAAACTTTTTAAAGTTAGTAATCAACTATTGATTGCCCTTATATGCAGTAAATCGAAATTTGTAGTTAAGATATTATGTGTAAAGATTATAGGACCAATTTGTGACCAAAACTTTCAATCTACCATTGAACCCAATTGTTCAAATGAGCTATAGTATTGGTTCATAAATGAGCTACTGGAGCATAATCAGAAAATAGGCAAAGGATTTTAGCCCTGTCAAAACTGTCCATCATATTTCATTGTCAAGCATTATTCTATCAGTTATCATGCCACCAATCACATTACACACACACACACACACACACACATATATATATATATATATGTAGGGACTGAACAACTAAACTTTCATTTCCCCTAGAACATGCAATATCAGAAAAGCCAGACTTTGCAAACTACAATAATTAAGTAGAATAAATTAGTGAATGGTATTTGCAATTTTTTTTTTTTTTGAAGCATTGACAGTTTCTTGAGCCAATTCTTGAAAGCAAAGCAACTATTCATTAGTTTAATTTCCTTTAAACTGCAAATACCAATTTGATCACACATCGAATTACAGATTCAAATTTCCTAACATGAATTCAGTACAGATAGTTTCTGAGAAATCGCAACAAAAAAGTACGAGATGCAATGTTACATGCAAAGGAGAACAAGTTCTTACAATTCGAATCTTCTGCCAACGATTCCACGGTTTCCAATTTCGTAAGGACACTCCTTTCAACCTCGTTTACCGGTTTTGGAACGGTGTAAGAGAGAATCTTCTTCACGAGGTGGAGTTCGGCGAAGAACCTCGAAGGAGAGTATTGTACCGACATGGATAAACGGAACGAGAGAGGTGATGCTCCAAACGGTCTCCGAGTTTCAACGGAGAGCTTAAACATTCCAAGAACGAAGGTTCTTGAATGATCAAGAAAATGCGTTTTTTGTTTCTTGAAGAAGAAAGAATCCGCCACCGATTAAAGATAATCGAAGGATCGAACATTCATCCATATTCAATAAAGAACCTAATCTTGCCTTCTAGTATCCGTCTATGCATTCTACAGTGCGTGTTTAAACCCATTCTTCAAAAAGAAGAAAGAAAGAATACCCGCCACCGATTAACCACCAACACGCGGCAAGAAGAGGAACACGGAATGAGAGAAAACATTGATACCGTGTGCTGCATTTAAAGACTTCTCTCCAGCGTTTTTGTGTTTTTGTGGAATATATTGGGCCTCGGCCCAAAAGTTATTGGAACTATTTTTAATTGATGTATATTGTTTGAAGAATTTATCATCCACCCTCTCACCTTCACTTCTAAATCTAAAGTATATAAAATTTTATAGTCAAAATTTTTGAAATAATCAAAATTTTATAAGAAAAAAATATTTATGTTAAAAAACTTTAAAAAAGAAATAATTATTAATTGTGACAAGGTTGTGAAAACCAAATTATAAAAGTCTACATGATAATTGTGGTTGGTGTGATTTGATATATGCTAATCGGTTGTGATGATTTCGACTAGACCTGACATGACATATGTTAAAAGATAGGCTAATCAATATAGACATTGTGGTGTATGTTGTTGTAATTTTGGATTCTATACAATATTATACTTTTTATTTATCCATTAAAATCTTAAAAATTTAACCACCCAATGTTTCAGTTCAAGCTCTGTCACTGCTTAGGGTCTGTTTGGTTTAACGGAAGGGAGGGGAGGGGAGAGAAATAGAGATATGTTTGGTTTAAAAGAAGGGAAGGAATGGATTTTAAATGATTTATAAGTTATATTGATCTCCTTCCAAAATTGATCTCCTCCCCTTTTAAAAATTGAATCAAACACAATTTTTTAAAAATATTCCCTCCCCTCCCCTCTTAAAAATTGAATCAAATACACATGTTTTTAAATATTCCTTCCCCTACAACCAAACAGAACCATAGCCAAGACGGACATATCTGCAAACACATGTGAAAAAATACATTCCTCCAAAGCTAATTCTAGAGTCAGCTGTAGACTAAAATGCTACTAAAATAATGAAAAAGACAATTGGAAAATCAGTTTGGAAGAAAAACCTGATAATAGGCAATTCCTATCTTGTAATGAACCTTTCACCAACAGTGTTCCAGGGATTTGCTGAAAAACCTGTAAGATGGAAAGAAAAACACTAAGATCAACGTGAATCTGCCGATCAAAGTTATTTCTCAAGCTGGCAAAGAGTGCAAGCATACCGATATACGAAGGCATGAGCTATCACGAGAGAGATTAACACTTGATCCATTAGATGTCTTCTCTGTATGTTGATAATCAATGGATTGATTGATAATGGGTAGTTCATTCTTCAAGATTGAATCACAATCATCTTTTGTTGCCACAACCTATCAAATTGCAATAACGCTTAATAGCCATCACTAGGAAATTAGATCAGAATCTGAGAAACTAGTCTTACATCCACTGTGAAAGAGGAGGTGTTCAATGTGCAGGACAGGCCATGCAAAGAAAAGTAAGACTTGACATCTTCCAACACATTAAAGGCACCATTTTGGCGTTGAAGACCCTGTAAAGTAAATGTGTATAATGACATCAATGACAGTTTTGAGAAGAGCGTGTTGCTAGCATTGCTCAATTATAAATTGGAGGGTCTTAGTCTTCACGATTCATGATATCCTCCTTATGCCTTAGTACAAAAGAAAAATATATATAGACTATGTTGTCAACAATACGTCAATATCTTAGTGTGATATATAACAGCCAATTTTTTAAGAAAAAGAATGAATTGTGTGTCAGCTCAAAACAACAGTTGCTAGATACTGAAAAACAGATAACAATATACACCACAGTTTTGATATAAGGTTCTTAGTGTCTTCACTACAGTGACTCCAACTTAGTGTCTTCACTACAGTGACTCCAACTTCCCAAAGTTTTGATATAAGGTTCTTGAGATTTGATTTTCGACCTATCATTGAAGTGAACCACCTACGAACAAGTTGAAATAGATGAGCACAAACTTATAACAAGTAAATATCAACACTTAAACATAAGAAACATGAACACTATCCTTTATAAAAAAAAGAAGCTGATGTTTCAGTTCAGTACTATCTTCAATAATACGAGTAATGAAGGCCTTTTCACCGCCAGAGCAAACCATTTCTTCAGAAGTGCCACCACAAGAAGTTTTGGGATTAAGTCCAGCTTCGTCCAAGCTTTCAAAAAATGGCGGATTACACATGCAAAAATCAAACTTCTCATCATCCCTGACTACACCAACAAGTATGGGAGGTCCATGATAATTCTTATTCTCACATCCATTCAAATCAAGAGGTAATAACGGCAAAGGCTCTACCTCCGTGTCAGTTCTCCTGCACAAATCTATCTTGCCACTAAGGACTGACTCTTCATCATGCAACCCTTCCACACGGGGAGTAGTTGCATTGCTTTGAACCCTCCTAATTTCAATCAACTCAGAAATATGGGGATTACTATTAACATTTTTCTCCGCCCACTCAATAGCAACATCAGTTACATCTGCATCCGATTAAGCAAATTTAAAAAAAAACCATTTATTTTATTTTTACAGCAACGACAAGATAAAACTAAAATCCAACTAGAATAACAAAAACAACATACAGACCTGATCCTACAAAACTCCATCCCAAAAGGGACGCACCAAGAAGTGGGTAAATGCAATTGGCTCCAGTTCCTATATCAAATCCTCTGACCTTACCTCCAGTTGGAATGGTATTTGGAATGATGTTAGATGAGAGAAGATCTTGAAGCCAATGAATGTAATTAGATCTGTTAGGTACAGTGGGACAGAGCTGCCCATCAGGAATCCACCTAGTAAAATTTATTCATTAGTAAAATGTCAAAATATGATGATTCGCTGTCTCACAAAGCTTGTTAGTTAACTCAAGAATCACACAACTCTTAGTTGAGAAGACAAAAAAGAAAATACCAGTTGAGAGCATGGTCATGGTGGAGCAATACACGGGTGAGTTCACGAGTGGCGTTGAAATCGGTCCAATCGATTCTAGGGTGCCCAATACGCGAGTATTGCACAAAAGGTTCGAAGGATGAGTAGAGAGAAGCCAAATGGGCAAAGTCAGGTGGGTTCTCTGAATACTTGTTGTTGGGATGAATGGTGGGTTTCTCAACCTACCAAATTGTTAAGGAGAAAGGCAGCGCCGCTTGCTTAGTTTACCTATGGCTTTGAAACGCCAGAGCAGTCTATATATAATTAATCAAAGCGCAAACAATTATTAAGACAAACTAAAGTACATCAGATTCACAACACAAACAAAGGTTGTAAGTGAATACTGAATACAAATTAATCATGTTTATTACATTCAATATCAAACAAAAGTTTTAACATAATTCCTTGATATTTATTTATTATGACATCCTCTTAATTCTAGGGTGAACTAATGAACAAGTTCTGTATCAGGTTTTGCGTAAATTTTCAAAAGAAACTGGTAATTAATTGCAGTATATATATTCAATAATAAAAAACTAAGTGAGATTAGTAGAGTTGATTGGAACTATAACACACATATAAATGAATCAAAATGATTAAATTCACAAATCAACACCATAATGTGAGATTCAAAGACAGTTCGAGGAAGAAGAAAATTGAAGGTTACTTAATAGTACTAGAGAGTGTAGTGACAAAGGTGGCGGCAAGATGGTGAAAATTGGTTGGGTGAGGGAAGCGATTGCGATGACAAAGCGGCACTGGCCTTCTACTCAACTTCTACAATGTGTTCAATAGTTTTTTTTTTTTAATAGTTGTAAATTAATATTGTATCAAAATAATTATGTAATAGCTAAATTATACTTTTATCTTTTACGTTAGATTGGATAAATCATTTATGATTTTTTTTTCCATCTAAGTCATTTATGTTAATTTTCTTATACACAAATTTTTTATTTTAAGTTTCGCTAGATTTTTTAGTAATTTTTTTTTGTAGATTCCTTTAAAAAACGTGTAAACATGACAAATTATAGATGATCTGGTGTGTGACTAAAATGATTCCTGATAACTTAGCTTCATCCTTTCCTATCTCCCTTATTTTTATTCCTTTAATCTAAATTTTCAAATCTTAAAATCTAAAAACCATAAAAACGAAACCCACTCAATTCTCAAATCATTGTAGCAACATCTTCATTTAGTGGTTATCATTCACATTCTCGAACCCAAAACAGTGCGTCTTTCATATAAAATGTGAGGAATGGTGGAATCGCTCCTGATTGTCGTTGTGGGCTCAAAGCCGTTGTGAAAACTGTTGAAAAATTAGGGCCTAATAGAGGAAGAAAATTTTGGAGATGTAGACATTTTGTGATATATATATAATTCTGAATTATGTTAATTTTTTGGTTTATTATTGATATTGGTGTTCTATGTGTAGAGTCGAAATGTTGATTGTGGTTGTTCATTCTTTGATTGGTGTTAATAAGTTGTTCCCCAGGCTTATAGTTAGGCTCAGACACAAGCTCAGGTTTATGGTCATGGTATACCACATTGTGGAGAATGTTCACAAAAAGAAATGGAAATATTGACACTCAAACTTACTATAATGAAGATGAATGAGAGGGATAAATTCTCAAAAAATATCATGAAAGTTGTACTTGTAATTTGTATATTGTTGGCAATAATTTGTATCATGTTGATATCCAAGTCTTGAACATCTAAGTGTGGCCGTTGAATTTTATGAATTGGGTATTTAGGATGAAGTCTATTTGTGTAATTTAACTATTTTGATTGTATTGAACTTATGTATAAGTCTCATTTTCACTAGTCAAGTGATGTTTAAGTTGTGTAATTTAAGCGTTGTTCATATAGTCAAGTGGCATTTCTATAATTTTATTGTGGTTTTCATCTTAATAATGTTCAATTGGTGTTGAATGATTATCCATATTATAATTTCCATAATGTTTAATTGGTTTTCATTTTTGAATGAGTTGACTATGTAAATTATGTTGGAACCAAGTTGGTTTTCCACTTATAGTTTTGATGTTGACAAAAGTATTTTATGAGAACAATCTGAAGAGTTCATATCAAGGTATAATTAACTATGAAGAGATTGTTCAAATCATAAATTCAAAGCTCACAATTTGCTAATCAAAATGGTGCAACACACTTCAAATGTTGCCTCTAATATTGCATTGACTCTGAAGATTCAACAAGGTGATTTGCCCAATGACACTAATTATAAGTCATGCCATTCTACCTTTGACTATCATTATTCAAGAAATACAACATTTCACTCCAACAAGAAAGTCAATGCCTCTGATGGAAAGTCAACGGTTGAAATTGAAAGAATTAAGTATGAAAAGAAGACTTAGCTGAATCAAAAACTTGTGAAGATCCAAGAACAACCTGAATCAATTTCAGCTCAAATCTAGCAAGAGTATGAAAAAAGATTGTATTTTTGAAGAGAATCTAAAATAAGATTTGTTTTAGATTTATAATTGAAGAAAACCTTTGACCAAGTTGAAAAGAAAATATGGTCAAGATTTGAAGAAGATGTGATCAAGATCTTATCAATAAGAAAATATGAATTATTTACAAAAAGATTTGATCAAAATTTATCACAAAAAGATATGAAATATTTACAAGAAGATTTGATCAAGATTTATCTACAAAAAGATATTATTGATGCTTAGATTTCTCATTTTCATTTTATGTTTCTAATTCTTCACTACAATATTATTCATGCTCAGATTCAGTTGACCTTATCTTTCTCTTTTTCCCAATTAGAAGCTCATCTACACCACATGAAACCAGATCTTCCTATCATTTTGGACCTCTTCTTGAGCGTTACTTCTAGCAGCAGTTTGTGCCTAATTTGGTGCAACATTTTGGGTACCAGATTCCATATCAAGTTGGGCATGGCTTTGTTCACTGACAATCTTCTTCTTTGGCATACCACCCTTATTCCTTTTCTTTTCAGTTTGTGCCTGATTCTGTTCATTATTTGTGGCACCAGCATCCACATTAGTTTGTGCTTGATTTGTTTCGCAGTTTGAGCCTCATTATTCAGTTCTGTTTGGCCCTCATCCTCAAAGTCGACTCCAAATTAATTTTAACTTCATCAAAATCTTCATTGACAATTAACTCATCATCTGAATCTTCAAATTTCACATTTAACCCACTATCAAATCCTACTTGGTCCTTATTAACAGTTTCACCTACATCTTCTTGGCCCCCATAACAGTTTCATCTACTCCTTCTTGGCCTTCACTAACAATATTTTCGTGAGCAACACATTTTTGCACCTCATCTTCTGTTTCCTTCTCAACACTCTATTGCTCCTCATAAGGTGGTAATTCTTGAATAATTTCAAGTTGAGAGACATGATGGACTAAATACAAATGGGGTTTCCCTTTAGTCTTGGCCCAATTCACCAGTTCAATGGCACCAAAATCATCTTGCAACAACTTCAATTGACCACCAAATTCATACCACTTCCCACATATAGAAGGATATCCCATTTCTTTAGCCAGTCCAAATATCTCAAAGTAGCTCCATCTATCGGCATCACACATCCATTCTGACACCTCACCTTCATATTTTCCTTTTTCGTCAATAAATTGACCCACATGATGGAAGTCAACATAAAACACATCCATTTTACAACCTGTCAAAAACAACATTTCATTAAAATAAAAAACCGTTGATTAACCCCACAAACTACTTTAAAAACATTGTTTAAAAAATAGAAGACAAAAGCACTGAAAAATATTGATAACCCTACAAACTACTTTAAAATACCGTATATAAAAACATGAAGAACCACTTATATTATAATCAACTTCTACAAACAGAAAAATACACTATATGAGGGACCACTTATAGTTATCATTTAGACATCAATTAACTTCTACAAATAGAAAAGGACAAACCATTACCAAAACAACATGGAAAAAGATTTAAACAAAAATAAATAAATAAATAAATAAATAAACCCATAAATGATGATATCAGTATAACAATCAACATACCTTAGTAACAATGTTGATCCTTGCCTCAAATTGCTTCGAATCTCCCTCGACTCAAACTCACCATGTAGACCTAACTATATTCCCCAAACTCGTTGCATACACAAAGACAGAAAACCCTAATTTTGTTTAACTCTATGGTGAAAACCCTATTTTGTTCTTTTTCTAATTCTGAAATTTAAGTTTAAATTAACTATTTATTTTAATTAATAATTATATCAAATAAATTAAAATAATGTGGTTAGACACATAAGCCACGTTAAGGTCACTTATATAGGTTAACGGTCATGTGTCAGTTTTTTTAACAGATTTCTTCAAAAGGGTATAATTGCCAACGAAGCTTAACTTAAATGATTTATGTGTCTAGGAAAACTAATATAAATGATCTAGATGAAAAAAAAAAAAAAAAAACTTATAAATAACCAATTCAGGAACTGAGTCTAATATAAATGACTAAAAGTGTAATTTAATATTCCTGTAATCTATGCAAATTTTAATGTCAATCATATCCTTCCTCGTAATCTCATCATATTTTCTATTATAAGTAGATGTTAATAACTATTTTTTATTTTATGTATAAGATATTAACTTAAATGAACAAGTTCTAGGGTACTATAAGAAAAGAGTGTATATCGGTACTATGAATATTTTGACCAATATTGTCTATATAGACATTACTATAGTATCTATTAAAATTGATTAAATTAAGAGTTTTGATATATTTATCTATTCAATTTAAACCTCAGTAATTAAAAAAGTTGTTTCCATAATTGAAATTAAATTTTAATTTTAATTTTAATTAAAATTATAACAACAAAAAAACGTCATTTAAAAATAGATCCAAAAAATAAAACTTCCAAATTTAGTGGTGTTAAATATAAAATATGGTCAAACTCATTCATAGATCACAAGTCATTCAACTATTGATGATTTAATTTGATAGTACCAAAATATGTTAATTTTCAAATGTACCATAGAAGTTTCCACTTAAATGATATTGATTTGATAAAAATAAGAAAAATGAATATATAATATTTATTGAATCGACATCAAGTATATCATTGTCTTATCTATAAAGATGAGAAGAATTATAAATTATTAATTCCTAAAAATATTGTCAACCGTCGTAAGAATTTTCGATGATTTTTAAGTAGTGATCTATAAAGGACCACTTATGAAAGTGGTCTAATGTAGAGCTTACCTCGGTCCTTATATAAGAAAATATTTGGAACTTTTTGTAGTTATAAGAAAAAATCATACATTTCAAAATGAATTAATTGTTTATTTTATCTTCATAACCTTATTTTATATCAAGCGTGTTGTGACAAAAATTAATATTGACATAATTAATTTGAATTAAAAGTGAGTTGAACACGATCTATGTTTAAATACATTAACACAAAAGTGATTTTTATTTGTTTGAATAGTTTAAATCATAATTGATTTTGGATGTATAATTATGAAAATGAGTTTAATTATGCAAATTTAAAATTAGATTTTATTTCTATTTTACATAATTATTAAAGTTTATGTTGCATTATCAAATATATATATATATAGATTACTAAAAAAAACTGAATTAAAATGTATATTGTAACATAATTTTTTTTAATAATCCTATTAACTATTAAATTTAAATAAGTTTAAACTTGTGTTAAATTATTTATTTGTGATATATTTTTGTGGAACAACTTTCCTTATTAATATTTGTGAAATAATTTATATATATATTTAATGAACAATATTTTCAATTTGGATTATTTTTAGGTTGAAAATTTTGGTTAATTAGAAAGAAAGAAATAAGTTACTAACAATTATTTCAACTAAAATTTCGGTACATAATTTTGATCAAATTTTATTTACCTCTCAACTAAATTTGAAATTACCAAAACTTTCTTATCTTGAGAGTTGGAGGGTTAAAAAAAATGTTAACTTTATAAAATAAATCTTTATACAATTCTTTGTCATTATGCGTCTAAAAAGTACAATCCTCCTTATACACAATACATTTAAAGACATCACAATCTTCAAGTATGTAGTGAAGAAATTTGTTAAGATTATAATTTCTACAATGAGAGTAAAGAAGATTGTGATGTCCTTAAATGTATTGTGTTAACTCAACATCTGAGATTTTTTTAAATAAAAAATAAAGCGCAAAAGCATCACAAGAAAGAATTAGACATCCTAACTTTGTTGGCTCCCCTAAAATTTTAACCTATCATTTGCATCATCCTAATAATATTATTAAAAATAAATAAAACTAAGAAAAAGCTTTTCTTAGGGAAACCAAACCAAAATCCAAATACAAGAAAAAACGGTTGTCTCATTAAAAACCTTATCTGAAAAACTCAAAAACCTTACCTGAAAAACTCGTTGAAATAAAACGAAAGTGAAAGAAAAAAGTGCAGCATAACAGTAACAAATCGGGGGACCTCACCAAACCCATTGAAAAATAAACCAAGCTAAAAGAACAATCATTAAAATCTATAATAAAGAAGACTAGATCTATTTCTAAAAAAAAATAAAAATATGCTCTGATGATATCCGGATTCTTTTTGGAGAAAAGCATCAACTATATACTCTAGAATATATACATCGTCAATCTTATTGGCAAATTGTAAACCTATGGAAGGCTGTTTGGCCCTAAAAATTACATATAAATTCAGATAGGAGCATATTTCAACAGCTCCCAAATCTAGGAATGGCAGAATTATACAAGGTAAAACAAAAATCTGGCCATTTTTACTGTTGGAGCATCAAAATAAATCTATCCCCTGCATCAGAATGTCTCATTGCGATGCTATGCGATGCTATGCTACCAATAGAGCCTTTCCTCAACAGAATAACAGCCCGGAGAATTTCCCATCTTCTGAACAAACAAAGAGATTACTAAGTGAGATTCATAACATATTTGGTCTAAAAGATATTTGAACAAAAGCATACCGAGCCATGAAATTTATAAGAAAATTAGTGAAGTTATAAAACACATGAAAATTTTCTCCAATTATCATATGGTAGCCACTTATGTTTGAGTTTGTGAAATAAAAGGAAAGGGATGTCTGACCTTCATATGACACGCAAAGTCACAATGGCGGAACTGCTGTGCAAAAATATTGCATAAAAATATGGATCAACCGAAACCAAACCCTTCACTAGCCTCATGGATGGCAAGTAACAAACGGTCTTGAAGCTGTTCCTTAGAAGTATACTCAGGAAGATCTAGTTGATTGAAGCTGAAGAGCAATTGCAAGAGAAAGGTATTAGCATAGCCGAGATTCAATGTGCTGTGCTAACGTAGTTTGTAGTAAGTAACCAAAAGAATATGGAAATAGAATTACTGACCAAGTATGAGCTGATGGAAGTCGATCAGGAGCTCCATATGCCTTGTGAATCTGAAACCTTTGGGGACCAGAAATGCCTTGCAAGGCTTTAAAACCCTCCAAAGGAACCTGAAAAAACAAGTTAGGAAAGCTATAGTTGTTACCAATTGCATTCAAAAGATATTAAATACTCAACAAGGCTTGTATTTAACCGAAAACTGACAACCATAACTATAAGTTAATTAGTATGACGTAAAATTCTGAGAAAATTACCTTTGAAGTTCCTGTCACAAATTGCAGTAATCTGGCCATGTCTTCCTTGTTGAAAGATTTGACCACCTCCCAAAACCATTGAACAACATTTGATGCAACAGTGTATCCTGTATACTCTGTGTTTGCCTTCAAATCGTTCACTACAAGGAGAATGACATTATTGAGCTGCTTCATAGAAGATTAGAACATAATTTAACTAATGAAGAAACCAACTCACAATCAATTTCTGGAAGACCACTTATGAGTAGCTCAAGCTCTTTGTCATTAAAGATCGATATAAGTTCCCGTGGCACCATTTCATTAAAACCTTCTAGAAAGGAATTGATTTGAGGACGAATGGCATTAGTCAAGAGATGTTCAGCAACAAGGTCAACGTACTCATGCTTTGTTTCTTCTGTGACCCGTATGTTCCTTCCTCCAGGTTTAAGCTCATAATCAGTGACCTATTTCACAATTTTGGAAGGATGGAAAAAGCAATAGTAAGGATAACTCAAGAATTTCTCACGAGTAAATACACTAGAATCACCTCACCAAAAAAATTCAAAATGGTAGCAATAAAGTTTTAACAAGTTTTTTATGTAAGGTTTACTTTCATGCAAAACAACACTCACTTACCTCATTCTTCTCATAAAGTATGAGTTTTTCTTCATCGGCATCCATGCTAAATGTCAAGTCAGGAATATCACTCACATCATTCTGGTACATATATACAAAAAAAAAAAAAAATTAGACAAAAACTAATGCATGCAGAAAATAAGTGCACCATGAACTCCAAAAAAATGTGATGGCCATTTTCAGCACACCATGTAAGACAGTAAGAGACACTGAGCAGTATAAGCTTTATACTGCTTATAGTATCCAATATCCATACAAGTAAGAATAATGGTTTTGGATCGCCGTTCAATAGAGTGGTACATAAAATCATCTAACAAGAGGAATGCCTAACAGTAAAGATCAAACCTAAGCCTTAGGTATTATTTGGTCTATTTATGTGTTTTTTTTGCTTAGCAAATTGAGTTTTAAAATAAAAACTACTTTGAATAAATACTGTTTTTCTGTTTAACAGTGAATTTTTATTTTTATATTATACAATCTAATAAAGTCTGCCTAGAGACACAGCATAGGATAGTACTAAACAATTAAGGTTATTATTGATGCAACACAAACACTGGATTAAAAGATTTTCCAATACCAAAGATAACTAGATTGTTCTATTCGTTAACCCTTATATCTTATAGACCCCACAAACCTTTATACAGTGCCCCGAACAGTACCTAAGGTGAAAAGAGACAATAAGTGGTCAAGATTTTAAATCAGTACTTACCTCCAACATCCATTTCAAATTCTTATAGTAATCAGGATCAACTGCTTCAATGTCATGGTATGTAACCTTAACACCAAGTATATGCTTATAGAAAGATCGGGTAAAGTAAACATCCAATAGTTGTCCATCAAACAATGCCTTTCCCACCTGCATGTAAGATAATAATAACTTTCAAAGAACAACTCAACCTGAAAGCGCATCATATAATATGACTGTAAGAGGTGGATTTAATTATATATCTCAATCAATCTACCACAAAAAAAATTTGAATGAGGAAGGGAGAGGGGATATTTATGATTTTTGGGTCCGAATACAAACAACCCATATAGTTAAAGAGCATACCACTCGGCCAACAAACTTGAAGTATGAGAGGTGCTCAGTCTGGTAAACAGAGTTGGGGTTTGGTTGGAAAGTTGCATTGTTGCCTACTGTTGTGAAAAGTAAAGCACCTTTGTCAAATATGACCCTTGATAGTAGCTGATACCACTCTCTGGTCAGACCACCGGCATCAATACCCTCTTCACCTTGAAATTGCACATTTAATCGCCCTTTGAGATCTTGAGTAGGACGCATCCTTAATTGATTATATGAGTCCTCCAAAATGTAAGCCCGCCTTACACTTATACGCAGTGGCCCAGACAAGTGTTGGTCATGTTGTTGCCTGATTCTTGAGCGAAAATAGGCTCTCTTGTTATCAAAGTCAATCAGTCTTGGTGCCTTAAGCATCATGGACAGAGATTTCTCCAACAGACCTGGATTTTGCCTAATGAAAGCATTCGCAAGTCGGCGATGTTTCTCGGCAAACCTTGTAAATGTAACAGCACCATCCAGCTTTCGCTGTGAATCTCCACAAAATTTTCCATTCACTGAAGCTGAACAACCAGCAGACTCCTTGACTTCTCTAGCAGTTGCGTTGTCATGGTCTTGCTGCATGATAGATTCGTTTGCTTGTAGCTTTTCACACAAAACAAAGAAAGCCTCAATGAAAGGCAATAGTCTCTGTGTTCCAGGAGGAAGAGGTGGTGAAGTAGAGGAACCGTGCAAATTTTCGGCAACATTTATGTTTGACATGTTGGGACAAAAGGAGCTTTGGCCAAGTTGCATCTCAGCTGCACTTATACAATTACTCAGTTCTTGCCACAGTGGCTCGAGTGCAGTATTCAAATTCCAAATAATTGCTTTGTCATCATACTGATCTACATCACTTTCCATATCCATATCACCGGAAGTATCAAGCGAAGTGAGTGAACTTAGAGCTTGCAGCACACGTAGAATGGCAGCACCAGCCATAGAACCAGCACTCAAGCCAAGCATATTTGTTTGCTGCAGGGTTACAAGCTCGCTGACAGCTGAACCTGTCAATGCATGAGATGATTCCGAAAGCTCTAAAATAAAGAACTTCCTATGAGAGGGAACAATGAAGGCCAACTTCTTCAGCACCTCACCAGCAAGCATATACATTTTATCCGAAAGCCTAAAAAAATGTCAGATTAGTCACCTTTTTGCATCACAACTCTAAAGTTACAAAAACATTGACCAGGAAATGGAAATTAACAGGTGAGACAGTATTAAGACAAACTTTCAACCCACATGTTCATGATGGCATACTTAACAAAAACAAAGGAGAAATATGACAAGGCTAAGAACAATACCCTTCACGACCAAGAAGACAGCACAAATTCCGCAAATCAGATTGGGGCAACTGCAGGAAGATATTGTACATATCTACATTCTTCTTCCCATTGGAATGAGATGGTTTGATATCAGCATGCTTATCTTTTTTATCAGAGTCTAACTCCACTAAAGGAGGATCCTTCTCAGCTTCATTAACCGACAAATTTTGAGTATCTGCAATTGCTTTTTCGGATTGAGATTGACTTTCTAATTTTGATGCAGCAATATCAACTACAACTTGAATCAGACCCATGACCTGCTCAAGATGAGCAGTGCTACGTAAAAATAAGGGCAGATTCAAGAGCTTCAAAAAGAGAACAAGGGGAACATCTCCTGCATGAGTTCCAGAGGGTTTTGGTAAAGGTCCCCCTTCAATAACCTTCTCCTTCCCTTTTCCATTCATATGTGTTATAGAAGAACTTGAAGAATCTGGAATAGATTGGTCAAAGTGAAACAGCATTTTTGCAACAGCAGAATGATTTGTGGCCAAGTAAGTCAGAATCTCAAGAATTCGGCGCAACACTAGAGGAGGAAGACCGGCTATGAAAAAATGGAAGGAGAGATCAGCATGCAATAAACTATAATATTGACAGAAGAATATGAAAATTATGTTCTGCACTAAGTGAAAATATTACCATCCAACAATTGAGATCGGCCATATACTGTATTGGAGTGACAACCATAAAGCCTCTGGGAATCTAATGTCGCGGGTCTGCTTACAGAACCTTCGGCTTCCGGCTTAATCATATCAAGCAAAAGATAAATAAGAGTGGCCCTTGTTACACTATGTGCACATAAGTTTAACAAGAGTCTTTGCAGAAGGCCTTTTCCAAGGGGCTGATATGATGATCCAAAAACAGAGCAAGTTATTATAATCAGAAAGATACCAACATACACATTACAATAAAATATATATGTACGATAATACAGTGAATCTTATTACAAAAAAAAAATGCTACATAGTACTCATTAGGAATGTTTTTAACACCTAGCAAGAGAGGCTTGTGTAACTAAGGGTCCTTTTGATTGGCAAAAGAATAAGTACTGTACAAGACAAACTTTAAATTTACTTGACAACTCTTTGCCATGTATAAAAAATAATATAAATTTTACTACAATAACCTTTATGATATCTAAAATGATTTCATATAATATATTGCAATGTAATATAATATTATAGAGAGAGATGATAGAGAATATCTTATGAGTAGAAAATAAAATTGGTAAAACCCACCCTAACACTATCATCATGAAGAGAACCAAAATTACCTGTGCCAATCGCAGAAGCCGGATCAAAGCTTTTAATGCATTTGCATCAAGTAGCGGCACACCTTCAATCTCCTTCACCTTCAAGGCATCCGTAAGAGTAGACCTCCTGTCTATAGTAACTCCAACACCCCGATCCATCACAGGCCGCCGAACAAATCCGAGGCCATTTCTTCGACTGTTAAGCCTGTGACTGCCCCCAAAAAGGTTGCGAGCTTGATAATGACTCATTGCTCGGTCCCTCAATATTTGAGCTTCAGCAAGCAATGGAGACGGCAGTGCTGATAGGACTGCTTCAGAAGATGTTAAAAGTACCTAGTATTAGAGCAAAACACAAGCATTACAATCATGTCACATTAGAAATAACTCAGTGTTGCATGAAGGATAAAATTTAAACCTCTTCACGCAAATCAGCAGGAAACGTAGCTATTATAGATGCATTATCCATGTCAACTGGTTGTCCTTCAGCCTGCTGGGCAACCCTTTGAGCCCTTTGTTGGGCCAAAACCTCTGCTTGAATATCTGGAGGAAGAGCAGCTAAAAACTCAGGATCAATATCTTCTGCAGAAGGTGGTGCATAAACTGGAGGTTGAACAGATTGAGCTTGCTGGGACGCCAAAACTTCTGCCCGTAGACCTTCAGGAAGAGCCTCCAAAAATGTAGGGTCAATCGTATTAGAACCAGAAGCTTCATTATTTGCACTAGTTTGGTCAGTTTGAGTATCATCTGGAGCAGCCTCTGGGTTCTGAGTTGATAACAGCTCATCCGTCCTGTCTTCAGAAACAGTTGGTTCCTCTGATTGATTTCCACCAGCATCAACACCACCCATATCAACATCAACACTAGCATTAATAGATGATGCAGGGAAATCAATTGGATTAGGAGTCTCAAAACCAGATACCAGTAACTCGAGATTAGTAGCCTGCCGATCAACATCTGATGTTCCATTGCAACCCATTGGTACAACTGGCACATTGTTGTCATTAGTAGGTACATCAACACTAGACTCAATAGATGAGATCACAAATTCCGGGGGTATTGCTGCATTCTCACTGGGAGTAACATTTATTTCATTTTCAGTGCAATCCACACCATTTGGTGTGATGTTCAGTGAGAGTGGTTGATCTGACATGGACCCATTAGTTTGCAGGCCTTCACCTGTATCTTGAACACAAGAATTTACATTTATCTCTTCCTCACACGGAGCACCATCAACTGAAAGGTTTCTTTGCTGAGCTATGATTTCGGTACCATTTTCCTGCTCTTGACCTGCAAACTGCTGACAAGTAGAGTCAGCCCCAGCAGTCAATACTGGACCATCGTGTGATGGAAGAGCATCAGATTGCTTCTCTTGTTCTTCAGAATTATGTACATGTCGTTCAGTAGGACTGCTTGCAGGAGCTATGCTACCCATCTGAGCTAAAAATTGTTCCTCCACTGCTTGTGCAATGGCAGCCGCTTGAGCGCCTCCTTGTGGTTGACCATCATCAGTCCACCTACCATTACCTAAAACTCTTCTTCCAGGTAGGTGCAAGGAGCCCATACCCACAGAATAATCTGTCAGAGGTGGTGGTGCTACACTACCCAGACGATCTCCAAACACACTACTTGGCACATGATCAAATGGAAGAATAGGTGAATCAAACATGTAGAAATGGGAAACATCAAGATTCCCAGAGGACACAGTTTCCGAATCTCGGGATACAGAATTGCCACCTGATGACCACATTGAGACAAAATCACCAGATTGTGGTGGCCTTACAAGAAGAGGATGCTGAAAACCATTAATTTCAGAAGCCGACCTCTCAAAGGAAGATCTACCTGGCTGGCGGCGACGTTCAAAACTCTGAAGACGAAAAAGGTCATCCACGTTAACCCCTTCAAAAGGTTCAGCAGCCACATCTATCAGACCACCAGCACCTCCAGGCTGTCCAAGTATCTGCAAGTGATCCAATCCATCTAGGGCTTCCCTCCATCTCACCTCTATGACGCGATTCTCATGAAAATCATCATCGTCTTCACCAATCATCCCATCATTGTATTCATCCCCCAAGCCAACATCATCATGATCCTCCACATCAGTATCAGCCAAAGACATCATACCCCCACCATCTTCTGCTATATCCTCATCTTCCTCCCCATCATCATCATCATCATCATCATCACCGTCATCACCCATATCATCATCATCACCCATGTCATCATCTGCCCTATTCTGAACATGAAAAGTCATCTCGATTTGCTCTGGGTTGTGCAAAACACCACCATCTACCATCTCTTCACCCATGAAGTCCATTCCTAGTTCCACTGGTGGATTCTGGGCAATTGCCTCCCCTTCTTCTACTCTGATATCTTGTTCCACTGATTGATTTGGATTATCAGCTTGATGAACCCCTTGAGAAGTTCTTTGATCATGCGCACTATTCATTGTTTCTCTGAGTGCATCTTGACTGTTGGCATTCTGATCATGTGCCACAGTTTCAACTGCAGAAGGTGCTGCTATTTGATCATCAGATCTTTCATTCAAACCTGAAGATCTTCTCTTCTCAGTCCCATCAGATTTTATGATATGCTCACTAGCATTAGCAGCTCTTGTAAGACATTCTAAACCTTTGAGTATAAGATTCGCAAACTTGGGAGCATCGGGATGATCCAAATCAACCACTTGCAGGATGCTAGTTAGACATTTAATTATTCCACCATCGATCAAACTTTTTGCAATATCAGGTGAATATCCAGAACCAGGTAGGCTACCAGATGACGAATTTTTCGACAAAATAGAATATACAAGATCAACAAAGGTAAAAAGCCTTTTATCTGGGGATAAGCTGCTTTTCATAGAGTTGCTCTCGAAATTTGAAAAAGACATCAATTCTTTAACAAGTTCATTTGTCACTCGCTTACGACCTTCACCAGACCGCCCACACAAAATTACCAGAAACCATGAAGCCTTTTCAGACAACTTACCTCTCCAATCATCAGGTCCAGCAGATTTGTCAACAGAAAGTGGTAGCAACCGATGTAGTACATGATGGATAATGCCACTATGTCTAGATGGTTGATTAGATGCACGGAATTGACACATTTCAGAGTCGCGTCTGAGCATGACACCAACTGCATGTCCATACATTAGAAGAATGTCACTCAATAATTTAAGGACAAAAGTCACCTTCACCAGTTCTGTAGACCTTTCAGATTCAGGCTCTAATATCACCGTCTCTTCAACCTTCGATTTTCCCTTCACCTTCATAGTAGGTTCATCTATATCCATTAGACAAGTATCACACTCAGAATCTTCCTGGCCTTTCATTGGTGGGTACTTCAACACAATCTCAAGAAGCTGATCAATTACTTGAGTGAGATTTACAGGAACCTTTTTTTGGCTTTTCGGAGATTTGCCTGATCCATCATGTGACTTGCTTTCAGATATCCGGACACATTCATTTGAAGTCTCAGTACTAAATGACTTTGATTTTTCCTTTTCTTTCTCCTTCGATAACACAACTACTGTCCTTTCGCCTGATGTCTCTAACTGACAAATTGTAGCTGCAGCTTTCATGAAAACGGTAGGATCTCTGGATATAACTGGTGCTAAAGATGTCAAAAATGATCGGGGAGAAACACGCCCTGAATGGCGATTCCCACTTAAAGTTTGCCGTATCTCCAACTCCATGGCTATTTGTAGTGTTTGAGGATCTTCAAGAAGATGCCTAACTATAGCTGATACAACAGTGTCATACCCAGGGAAAAAGCAATTCCGAGGAAGACTAAAAAGAGCAGTCAGACCTCCATTTTCAAAGAATTTCATAGCCAAAGCATGTGTTTTTGTTAACCGCGCACATAACTGTAGAACAGCCTGCATGACCACAGCAGGGACGTGTTGTTTTATCAAATCACATACAATATCCAGCAACTTATGGCTCTCATCAATAGTTGCAAAGCCAGTAGATTTCCCCAATACGTTCTCAAAACCCATGCCAGGTTCTTTTTCATTCCCATCAATTTTTTTTTCCTCCTGTGCAACTGTGTCAGGAAATTGCAGGGAACCATGCTCCCCAGATGAATCAGGCAAGGAACCAGTTTGGGTTCCTCCTTCCATAATTTCAGTTTTTGAGCTTGACTGCAGCATTTGATCCAATATAAGTAGTAAAGCACTAAAGCATTTAGAGACTGGTAGTTCTTTCCCCAACTCAGGCCTTCTTTTCAAGTTTGTCAAGATATCTATAATGGTAGATATAATTCCATTCTGAGCTGCAATTTCCCTTGTACTTCCATCCTCAAAAAGAAGTAATGCTATAATATGTGCTAACACACCTAATGCACTGTTATCCATAGAAAAGTCCAATTGGCAAAGTTTTAGCTGTTGCAGAAGATAAGATACTACTTTTGGACGATCTTCACCTTTGTTCTGGTTGCAGAGCGTAACGAGCAAATCTGTCAGCTGAAATGAAACTGAATCACTACTCTGAAACAACTTCACAGATGTAGCAAGTATATCATCAACTGGAGGTTTCTTCATGTGTCCCTCTTCAGTTGGCGCATCAATAATCTTCTCGGCACAGTCAACTTTAGTAGTTTCAGAACTTCTGCCGAGGGAAAGAGCAAGCGCCCGTGCAAGTTCATCATCCTCCTGGACAGGATCATCAGCATGACTGAACAACCACTCCATAGCCATTTCAACACTATTTGTTTCAACTCTTCTCAGAGCTTCTTCAGCCCTTGCCCTTGAAAAACCCATCTCAACAATAGTGGCAATGGTTGCCTCATCAGGTGGTGGGGCCATGAAACGTTGGTTTGTGTTTCCCAACATGTTATTTCGATTTCGCTTCACATCTCCAACACCAGAATATACATGTGTAATAAGTGAAATAATCGATGCAATGAAACCAGGACTGCAATTATAAAACATGGGATGGTTCCAGACTGGTAGGATTACATCCAGAACCTGAGATTGCAGCATACACACAAAAACTTCTGGGTCCCTTGGAACTGGAAAGAGCCCAATTGACAGGCCAACAGCAACTGGCTGAATAAGAAGCTCTGCCTGAGATGTTGAGGTTGGAGACAAAAGCAGAGAAGAGTTTACAAAGTATTCAAGCAAACGACAGTAGCTTTGTAATGTATCAAGTAGCCATGTGTTATGCGACAGTTTGGCTCCTTCTCCTTTCTTTACAAGATCAGTATCTGATGATGGGAAAGAGTACGGAAGAGTCCATAGCAATTGACTAGTAGCTTCATATGTTGTCAGTAGCTCTTTAAATGTTCCGTGTACATAAAAGTTATTAACCATGGCAGTATAACAACTTTTGCGCCTGCTGTCAAATGTGAGAGCCGCCATATCATCCGCGACCTTCCCAAGATATCTGCATTTTACAGAAAGTGAAGTTTGAAGTCCAGCATATGTAGGATGTCCAGAAAAACTAAGGGCCTCAAGAAAATTCATAGCTAAAACAGTTCCAAGAGCCTTTGAAGCTGAGCTAAGTGACCCTGAATCAGCTCGACGACGATTTGGCGAAGTGAATCCCTTCACGAGAGCAATGAAAAAAGAGCGCATTGTTGAAGCCAGCTTGTTAAGAATCTCTAAGGCAAGAATGTCAGGGCTTTTCTTTTTCAAATCTTGGGACGAAGATGCCTCCAGTACACTAGAAGATGCTTCAGAATCGATGTTTAAAGCTTCAAAGTGACGAGCAGTCCTTCCACCACGCATACGGGATATACCATGCCGAGTACGACGATGCAAACCTTCTCCAGAACGAACTACAGAAAGAAACTCACGCTCTCCTCCATTCCACAGGGAATGTGAACCAGTCCTAGCAAAAACTGGGTTTGTGTATCTAACTGTCTGCATATTTGTGTCGTCATCACTCTCTCTTTCCACAACAGTTGATGAAGGTGCCTGTGAAATCTCAGGTTCTTGATCATTATTCTTCTTTTGTTCTGTCTTGGAGTCATTACACAAAGATATTTGCCAAATTATTTCTTTGTAGGTTCTCCCAATATCTTTTAATACATCAGCATCAGAAGTGCTTAGTTCAAAGACCATAGCAGTTGTTCCCTTCAACAAAAAAACAGAGAGAGCCAAGACACCTTCAAGACTAGAAAGGTATTTCAACACCTTTGACTGCTTTGCGGATTCAACTAGAGCAAGCTGTGTTCCCCCAACGGAGTCTAAAAGCTCATTGGTAGATTTCAGATGTTCCCTTAAAAACGAACATACAGCGCGAGCAAGAGAAACATAATGCTGCGGGGAAAAGTTCTTGACGGCAACAGAGATGCTCTGCCCAACAGAAACAGAAAGAGGCATTAAAGGCAAGGTAAATAACTGGAGAATAGCTTCAATCCCCTTTTTCTCAACAAATATTCGACATGTGTCAGCATTCTGAAGAATTGTCTCAAGAAGACGACCAATATTGTTAACACAATCTGGAAGAATTGACTCAATATTCATTGTTGACACATCAGGATATGGCTCAATGATTTGCTCAGTGTCATCTACCTTTGATGACTCCTTACTATCAGACAATATCAAATTCTTGTCCCCACCATCCATTTCCATAGGAACAGAGGTTGGGGAGCAAGGATCGGGACACAAAGATGAGGGATCCACAGCATAACCAATTTTTGAAATAGTTTCCAGAATCTCAACTAACATATCCACTCCAGGCCCACGTAATGAAGAAGCATGGCGCATTAATTCGTCAAGTCCACTAGATAATGAAGCAGGTGTGTCCCCTGTAAGAGCGCGCAGATATGTTCTGGAAGTAAACACTTTCACAAAGCACCTCAAAGAGTTCCTATCTTTCACAGCCTGAAGGCCATTACTGTTTAAGCATAAGGCATCCAAACACTGGGGAATGCATGTAATGGCTTCTGCAGAGTTGAGAACATCATCCATTATAGCATCCAGAAAAGCAGATGGAAGACCAGCTGCATCTAAAATGGGAAAACAAGTAGGATCTTTTTGTATTAAATCACTCAAGACAGTAGCAGCAAGCGAAAAAACTCCACCACCAAAATCTTTTGCTCGTCTAAAAATTATACATAAGCACTGAGGCAGCAGATTCTCTTCAGATCCATATATACGGGCAGTATTTCCAGGGGCATAGGTTCCCAAGGATATAGCACGCAATAAAGCTTTCATCAGCAATCTCCGGTGATAGGAAATTAATGGTTCAGAATACAATGGCTGCATGTCATCTAGCCCAATTGAAGAACCTCCAACCATATGTACACTTCTACTAGACTCAAAAATTTCATCTGGCTGCTTTCCACCATTTTCAACATGGGAGACTTCAATCTTCAGGCGAGCGATGGTATCATCTAAACCTCCCAAATCTCTGAACAACGCAGCAGCTGGATTACTGTAATCCATAAAAGCTTCTAAAATGCGCACAGCTTTTTCAATCAGATGCAAGTGTTGTGGATTTGTATCTTTGAGTAGAGGTAGAAGTGTAGGAATAAAACCTGCTTCACGCATGGCAGAACATCCCGACGATGAAGAAACCAACACAGTTACAAGAGATAACAGAGCTTCAGCAAAATGAACAGACCATTTTGATGGATCGCTAATAACAGAATCAATGGCTTTTTGCATCAGGCTAGATAAAATGCCACGGTGCCCACCAGATGTAACAGCAGTGAGTACCGAAGGCTGACGGGAACGATCTTGGCAAAGAGCAGCTAGTGAATGCAAACATAAAACCCGGATTTTTTCCAGAACTGCATCTTCGTAGCTCAGTAGTGAGACCAATTCATTGATAAACCCAGGCTCAGCATTGAAGAATGAAACCAGATCATCAGCATCACCACACGCTTGAATCAGAACTATGAAAGCATACAAGCGAATGCATGTGTATTTCTGTCTAGAAGCCAAAGAACCAAAAGCCATAGCGAACCGCAATCTTGTCAGTAAAGAAAATCTTAAACTGGCAGGTACCTTATATTCTGTAACCAACTTGTGCAAAAGTCCAAGATCAGTTTCCACACATTTGTTGACGTCACTTAAGTGAATGATTTGCAATCCTTGGACCAAGGGTTCGGCCCCTTTGAGGTCACTTTCTGACTCATTCACAGCATAAAACTCAAAATGAAGGGCACAGCCCAATTCACACGCAGTAGGGTCGCATCCATTAGGCACAGCTGATGCAATTAGTCCGAGTCCCTCTTCCTTTCCACCCCATCCTTGTGCAAGAGCAAACAATTTTGAATTCAAAGAGGCGTCTCTTATGGAATACTTTCCAACTGTTTTCTTCAAAAAAGTAGCCAGAGTGTCCAGGGTAGCCTCAACCACATCAGGATCAGTAGAGGCAAGCAATGAAGAAAGATGTTGCTGCAAATTCAAAGAAACCATTCTAAGTACCGATGCCAGTCACTAAAGGATAAATAAGCAATATATACAAACCTAAGAGTAACGCAGTTTAAACTTCAAAAATTATTGAAACACAAATATTCCAAATCATCGACAAAGAGAGAAAACGAAAATTGGACAAACACAATCGCATGAATAAAGGCATCAAACCATTCTTATCTCTCATCTTATTATAAGTTGACCAGGTTGGAAACAGACGATTGTAGGAAAGATGTCATACCTCGTACGAACTGTAGAAATGCTTATTTGTGCAATTATCCAAAATTATTCTAATGACACGAAGAATTTGGAGAACGGCTTCTCTTGGGAAAGGAGGATCTGAATCCAGAAAATCGTCATCAATTTGTAGATCCTTCCTTGGTTTTACATACTTCTCAAAGAATGAATCAAAATGGTTAAAAAGATCAACCCAGTGATGAAAGTCTCCCTGCTCAGAGAAAAGAAACACCAATAAATCAAACATATCTAAAAAAAAATATGAATTACCAATGTAAAAAGAAAAGGGCCATAGAGCCACCTTATCAAACTCCCATGTGAAGTTTTTTAAAGGTTCCTGTATCTCCTCAAGTGGAACTGCAGTAACACAGTTGATGAAATATCTAATTTTTGGAGGCTGCAACATGTCAAAGAAAAATTGATCCATCAGCTAAAAGGAATCTGCTAAAATCTCTTATATCGTGTTGACGTTAACATAACCAGCTAACAATACACAACTGGCGAAGTAAAAGAGCAGCAAACAACTAACATAAACTGCATACAAGTTAAAAGATTAAAAACTACATAAAACAATAAATTAAGCAAGGAACCATACGCAAACAACTAAAACTGATTTCGAACTGTGTAACTGACAATACAAAGCATGCTTAATGTTCTACAATATTGCTTAATGTTCTACAATATTGCAAATTTACTTAAGGAAAATTCATTTAATGTTGAATGCTGGGTCGTGAAACAAACTTCTCCTCAAATTATTAATCAACTGGTGGTAAATGATGAATATTACATTGTTCAGTCACTAATTATTCATTAAGATTCCAATAAGTATTCAGCCACTTAACAAAAATGTAAAATTCATATCAAAATATATTCGCTTTCCAATCTCAAAAAGTAAACATCAAAAATCCTGATCAAGAAACAGAGCAAAAACGCATGCACCAATTTACATTTTAATCACTAGAGAAATTCACAAAAACTGAAAAACAAATTGAAGCAAAAAAAGAGAAAGCAAACATGATCAACCAAGAAAATCACTCTCCAGTACAATTACACCTTGCAAACCCCCCAATCAATAAAAAAAATCATAAACCCCAATAACGAACAAAAAAACTCAATTGAAAAGAAAAAAGAGGAAAAATTATAAATATCGGTGGAAAATTAAAGAATCAGGATTAAAAAAGTAACCACTTCAAGTGCCCGCTTCCTTTTCAACTTCATTTAGGAAGTGATAGCATCGCCGGAATCAGAGGAAAGGGTTGAGAGAGAGAGAATCAATTTCCCAAAACTAAAATCCGATAATTGAGTCTTGAATCACAAGTATTGAAGGGAATGAGAGGATTGATTGAAGTGAGTGTAGAGAGAGAAAGAGGGGATTGGAGAAAGAAAACCCAAGAAAGGAATAAAGAAGCTACACAGAACAATAGATGGAAACTACGAAAGAAAAATAACAAAATAAATTTTATCAAAAAAATATAATAAAATAAACGAAAATAAGGGAAACTACCCACCAAAAAATACATAAAAGAAGCTATACTCTGCAACATAATGAGTTTAATGATGTCAGTGTAAATCATTCTTGATTATGTAATTATTTTATTATAACAGTTACATAATTTTATGATAAAATAATAAAATTAATTATTTTTATTATATATTGATGTAAAATAATTGTAGTGTATTTTTTAATTTCTCATATAATATATTAAAAAATTTGAATTTTTATTGAGAAATGATTATTCTTCTACTATACAAGGTATTTTATAGATATATAACGTAAATTAAGTTTACAACCATTAAAGAATGGTTTTTTTCTGAAAAAAAACATTTTTTATAAATTATTCAAATATGTCATGAGATAAGTAGAAATAAAAAACTCCTACATTTTTTGAAAATATATTAACTGATGTTGAATTAATAGTTGATAATTTCATAATTGTACACTAACTATATTAAAAAAGGAATTCATCGACTATTAAAACATATAGAGAGAGAGATTCTTGCATATTTATTTGCGAGATATAACATGATCAATAAAATTAAATTTTTGTATTTATTTTAACATTTGTAGCATGATGAAATAGTTATTGATGCAAGACAATAAAAAGAAAAGGCAGAGTGGGAAGAATGGTGTGTACTAAGCGAGTTTGGAGAGTGTAGGTGCAACACAAACACTAAAAAGAATTTTAATTAATGCGTTGTTTATCCATTTATGGTTATTTTTTAAAAAAAAGAATTTAATTCAATTAAAATGTGTTAAATTTATGTGTGAAAAATGTCAATTTTTAGTCGTTAATGTTAGAGAAAAGGAGATATGTACTAAGAGTGCATACCTTTTTTAAATCGTTAATTTTACAAGTTTTTAATATTTAATAGAGAAAGTAACTCTATAAAAACGTAAATGTATTAATATATGTTTAATTTTTGGAATTTGATTTCTCTAAAATAAAAAATTAATAAAGTGAAAAAATTAATTATTAATAATATAATATAATTAGTAATATATGTACAAATAATATTAAATATTTATTTAATAATTAATAATTTTATTATTAATTTTATTATTTAAAGTAAATTTGTCGTTTTAGTCAAACAAAATTTCAATTTTTGTGTTTATACTTAACTCATTCACTTATTTTATTTAAATTAAAATTACACAAAAATGATGGTTGAAGATTAATCTATATCTATATTAAAAAATAAAAAAGAGACCGCAAAAAACACGGCTATAAATAAATAAAAACTTCATCAATTTTCAATTTACAACCAATTTTAACCGTGGCTCTAATCGGGACTTCCTTACTGACGAAGAAAGAGTAACTTGCATGCTTGGCTATTGGAGGCTGCGGCAATTTTATTCCACCAAGGTGCACCACCATCTCCACAAACAATACATTGGTCTTATTATTATTTTAAAATAAATAAATATTTTTTTCTTCTAAATATCTCAATTTTATTTTTAATTTATCTAAAAAATTTAATTAAATATTATTCTGTTAAATATTTTTCGTCACCAAAATTAATCCTAGCTAATAATTCTCCTATCAATATTTGCATATCATATAAGTATCAATCCATAATTTTTTTTCTTTTATGTTTTCGTAATATTTCTTTCTTTATTTTCTATATACTAGTGTAACTGACATGTGTTAATTATATATTAATTTTCACTCAGAAATAGATGGTTTTAAACTATAATGTGAAATTCAAATTATGATATGATAAATTTTGATAATAAATATATTTCTTTGCATAATTCTAATGAAAATATATATTAGTTTTCACTTTTCAATATCAAATGATACAAGTTGAACTATATATCATAAAAGATTATGTTTATGAATATATTATTAGTCTCAAATTTCACATTTTATTTCATTAACTTTAGCAATATACATACTATAATTTTAATTACTTATAAATCTTATGTGTCGTATTTAATTTTTAAAATTTTACCAAAAATATATAATTTTTAAAATTAAAATTTTATCTCGTATAGTCATTCAAAAAAGCAATATTCAATTTCTCTTCAATTTCTCTCATCAGTCATCTCACTAACATACTTTGATATGTTGTATTGTGCATGAATTATATTAACATAATCGTAAGAGATCAATTTTTTTTTTTTAAATATAGTAATCTTTTTAAAATTATCAAATTATACTTATTCTCCAAATATCATATTATTTACTTTTTTCCTCTTAAATTTTTCTCCATAATAATTAAAAAATCATTTTCATTTATGTTAAATGTTGAATATCCTTATAATCTTTTGTATAAAAGATACGTCTTACAGTCTTTTATAAATAACAGTTTAAATAATAAATTTTGCACATATAATGTATTTTCATGTAAAGTCTAATTAAAAATATATTTTCATGTAAAATGTTAATTTGCTGTTATTTTATTACTCTTGGATATATTTTGAGTATTAATACACTTTCATGTAAAGTTTATAAGAATATTAAAAACTTTACACACACATACAAATAAATGTATGCCAAAATATAAGTAGTAAAGGTGATCCTAAATCCTTTTACCTTTTCTGGATCCTAAATCCTTTTACCTTTTCTGGATGATCCAAAACATTAAGAAATGTATTCCATTCTCACTAAACTACTTTGGCATACAGTTACCTCTTTTTTTAGACACCTTTCATTGTTCAGATAATGTGATCATAATTTTTTTTATTATTGTGTATTTTTTTTCCTTTAAACTGATGTTATTTGGATATATACTTTTAAATGATTTTTAATGTATAAGAGTTTACGACCAGATGTGTATATTTTGAAGTAATTTTGAACGTTCATCCAAAATATAATCAAGATTTTATGTGCAAGTATTGATGATATTCCCTCTAATTTGTAATTAGATAATGGATAAGTCATTCCCGACAAATATAATTTTGAATATTATTTTTTGATAAATATCACTTAGTCAGTTTGCATATAAACACTACGTCTACTTTTTTATGTCTCACTGTGTATTCCAACAATTATATTATCACTTATTATTATTATTATTATTATTATTATTATTAAGAGTGTGTTTGGATGAATAATTGAAAGTTCTTGGAAAATTAAAATTTTAGGCAATTCAAATATTTCAATTGAATTTATTTCATTTATAATTTTGTTGTTAGGATAAAATAACATTTCTTTAAAAAATAGACTATTTTTATAAATTTTAAAAGTTTTTGATCAAAAAATGAAAATTATACTTGAGCCAAAAATGAAATTTTTGAAAAAAGTTGAGGGCTATTTTATAATTTCTAGGGATCAATTAAAAAAAAAACAAACTAATATTAAGACTAATATGTAAATTTTGAAGCATATAGATCAAAATTAAGTGGCAAGAATTATAAGGTGCATTTCATGATTTATATACTATAAAGTAAATAGGAAATTTGAAATTATTAAATTTTATGTGTTATTTGAAATTTTCTATATTTAGCTTCGATAAAATACTTAATGAAATTTCTTCATTTTGAAAATTTTCAAAATTTATTATTCAAACAAATTAATCAAATTTCCCTAAAAATTACATTCACTATAAAAATTAATTCATTCAAACACACTCAAAATAAAATTGTTGCATTTCATTAATTATAATTTTTTGAATACATGTAAAGATATCAATAAAATTTTGGACATCAGTTAAAGAAGATGCTTTTTATATTAAATACGAATAACCTCATATGTTTATCTCTAAATCAACTCACATGAGAGATTTTTGAAAATAATCACATGACCGACGTCAATATTTATAAGAATAACATCAAACTCAAAGACACCATTTTTATCACCATAAAAATAAAAGGTTTGTATATCATACATTGAAAAAAGCATCTCACTATTTTATCTATTTCGGCCGCCACAATCTCCACACAACAAATTATTAAGAGTTATTTTAATTTTAAACAAATGATAACAAATATTTCGAAACATTGTTATTATATTTGAAAATATAATATTAGAGTGATATATTCAACTTTTTAAAATCTTAGTTTTTGATTTTTTTCACACAAAACTATAATTTTTTATTCTTTATAACCCTTGATTTTAGCATGACTCATTTTAATATTATAAAAAATTTGCACGTGATATTATTCTATTAGCATGTGTGTTTTTTTAATAATACTTAACAATATATTCATATTTTTTAATATGTTATATTTTATTAGTTAAAATTGATATGAATTTATCAAATTTAAAGACATTATATATTAAAAAATATGTGTTAAACAATGTGTTATTAGTATTTTTTTTAATTAATTGATCATCAACGAATATTATTGTCTTTCAAAAAAAAAATTTTAATATTATTTAATTGAATTGAATTGATATTAAAATAACATTTCTGTCGTTTGAATTTAATATCCTTCTTCCATAGTTCCATTTCTCGTTGTCTCTCTCACTCCCTTCACTGCTTCTCCTTCCATTCAAGTCAAACACTTCAACATTTGCATCTCCCTCCGCCGTCCGCTCCAATTCCGGTTATTTTTCACTTCTTTATTTCTTCTTTCTATATAGTAATTTTCACATATTCTAACATTTTCCGAATTTCCGCTTTCTTACAGTTATATACGTTTCACTTGTAACATTCTAACGATTTCTAAAACTCTCTTTTTCTCATCAACGAATTTTCTTCCTTATATAAATCATCAAAGCTTATATATGTTTCACTTCTTTTCTGCTAAACTATATGTGCTTTCAATTCAATTATAAGAACCACATTTCAGGTTTTTTTAAATTAGAAGTTATGCTTCAATGCTTTTCTTTTTCATTTGTTTTATTTTTTTCCTTTGATTTAGGATCTCTCAGTGTGGTTAATTTTAGTGGTTATGTATAATGTATAATGTATAACTTGTTTTTATGGCGTGGTTCAGATTAACGTTTTTTTTTTTTTTGGGTCAAGGATTAAGGTTTTATTTTATTGTTTTGAAAAATTAGAGACTGAGATTTATGAAATTTTGTGCTTAATTTTATATTCATCAATTAATTAATTTATTCTATGCCCTTTATAATTTATATGTATGAAAACCTAGACAACAAGATTTTAATTGTGTTCATTGTATGTTTTTAGCTTCTAGGGATTGTGCTCTCTCATAAATTTTAGACCAAAAGAATGGCTTCATTTGTTTCCACCGATTGTTTCCTTCCTGCACTTAAGTCTCACCTTGGATTTGTGCATCATGATGGTTCTTGTGGTACTAATAACATCTTGCATCTTCAAAAAGCTCCTAAAAGCACGAATTCTCTGTCGTTTTTGCACTCTGCGCGAGGTTATTTTCCTTTCCCTTTCAACCATTTTTTAAGTTGTTGGTTAACATAATGAAGAATCCAATTTTTGTAGTTTGGTTTAATTTTGTAACTATTGTTCATGAAGGAGTAAATATATTCAGCATGGTTTATTGTGCTCTTGACTGTGGTCAATTTCTTTTCTTGCATTGTTTTGGTGGCTGAACAATTCACTGTTTTCATTCTCCTGCTTTAGAAATTAAGCCACATGTTCAGAGCAAGGGTCGGCCGTCTTTTTCACAAACAGCTGCTGTGCGGCATCTGACAGGTTCTGTTACTAGAACCCAGGGACTTCGTTTCGCCGTGGTAAGTATCCCACAAATTTTAATGCTAAATTATTTCGTCCAATGTTTTTGACAAACACTAGCCTTTGTTAGTATTAAATTATTTCCTTGCTTTTTAAATTTCAATTAGTATGTGTGTTTTGATAAACAGCTTAGTTAAAAACTCATTTAATAAGCTATTATAGAGAGTTTAAGTACTTACTCGTAAGCAATTATGGGGAACTTATCGAAATAAGCTGAAAAAAGTATGTGCTATGTTACAAGTTGTTTTTGTAAGTGTATCCAAATACTAATTCATCAAGTGCTTATGAGTTACGTCTCGTCATGAGATGAGTTCAAATAAGACTTTGCAAATGCTCCCATAATGTTTGGAACAGAATGAAAAAACCGACCCCACCAGCAATATGAATGATATACATGTCTTGAAGTTAGGATTTCCATGTTACTGTTAGTTGATTTATGGTAAATTAGTTATATCCAAACCTGATGTCTGACAGCAGCAAGCATGCCAATCTCTCTATGCATTTGACAAAAAGAACCCTCTAAAATACTCACCAGCCATTGCAGCCAAGTATCACTCAAAGGCTAGAAAGACCACTTTGTTCCATAGAAGCAGCAATGCTAAGAAATTACCATTGAAATTATGATATTCTCTCCAATAATTTTCATCAAATAAAAAAATAAGTAACAGACCACCAAAGGATATTTCCATCTTTTGTCCTGCCAAACCTTTTGAACGGCGGATAGAAAATTGATCCAAATAATTGAACAATCATAGTTTTGCACCAAAATAGTGATGAGTATGCCACCACAAATGTCTTTTTAATGGTCTGACACAGGTATTAGGGGAGAGAGAGCTTTGTTTGGTCTACCAACCTGTAACAATCGTTTGTGCTTTTGCTATTAAGTACCGCAGCCCAAATAAAAAACTTCGCATTAGAGGGAATCTTTGGCTTGGCCTTCTACAGTTTGATTGCAAGAATAAAGTTTTTTTTGTCTTTTTGGAGAGTTTGTGTGGAAACTCTCACAGAGTTTACTGCCCAAATCCTGTTTTCCAGAGATAAGGATGGATAGAGAATGCGAAGCACAGAAATAGGATATTCCAGTTCTAAAGCTTCTAGACGATGAGTTAAGGTTTTTCCAATAATAAAAATTTGAAGAAATTAAAGAATTTTGGACAGCTAGGAAGTTGCAAATGGGACTTCTGTACATAGAGGATACATAAAAAATGTGGGGTGAAGTAGAGAAACAACATACTAGTCAATCATGAGAAAGTTATCATATTCTGCTTCCAGATTTTGCATTTCTTTTCTACTTCAAAATTGACTATACTCATGAAGATTTGCTTTTTGTTTTATGTTTTTTTGCTAGTTGTTTCTAAATGTTTTTCTTGTAGGTTGTTGCACGGTTTAATGAAATTGTCACCAGGCCACTTTTGGAGGGAGCTTTGGGTACTTTCAGGAATTACTCAGTTCAAGATGAGGACGTTGATGTAAGTAATCAGACTTATAGGTTATTGAAATATTACTTATTAACAATCTATACGATATTACTTTTGTATTCAGCTAGTATTGTGTGGACTTAAAGTTTAACTGTTTCTGGTGTCTCAATGTTTTTAAAATGGTTCTACTCTTTGTATCCTTTCTGATAACCTATATTTTGTTATTCATTTTTACAATGGTTCTACTCTTTGTTCGTGATGCATCATCATCACGACGTTTACTGCCTTGCTTATATTCAGTCTATGAATTAATACAAAATTATGCATGTCTTTTCCATCATTTGACATATGTTTCTCTAAGAACACTGCATGAAGAGAAAAGTGACTTTCGTTCATTCTGAAAATACAAAAGCACGTCTATATAGATTATAGAGAGAAATACAGGTGTAACAAAGGATGCATTGCTGTGTGTCATGCAGCAGAAACTAACCATCTAACATATTAAACAAACTATGAGAATCTCAAACTAACAAACTATAACTGATGCCAACCAGCTGAAGTTGTTGCATTCTCCAGTGACTCCATTGCATGAGGTGACTGATAATTTGAATTAAAAATTGAAAACAGTTACCATTTCCTATCTTAATACATTTTTTTCTGCATTTTTCATTTGTGTGTCTAGCTTGTCATCGATCATGGTTTCAAACAATTTTGTGTAACACTGTTATCAGTCACAAACGATGTTATCTAATAAGTATATAATTGTGGCAGATTTGCCTTTGTCTGAATTGTTAACATCACTTTCTTTTGCAATGAATACTGACTGAAATTTGTTGCTTTCTTTTTTCCATTAGGTTGTGTGGGTTCCTGGTTGTTTTGAAATTGGTGCAGTTGCAACAAGGCTTGGTAAATCAGGCAAATATCATGCAATCGTATGCATAGGAGCTGTGGTATAATAAATATTGACAAATAAATTAAATTATTTCATGGAATTTGTATAGTAAATGAGCACCAATCATCTGTATTTATGTTGACTTAATTTGTGTGTCTATCGTGGCCAATATTTGTTGTTAACAGGTACGAGGAGATACAACTCACTATGATTCAGTTGCTAATTCAGCAGCATCTGGAGTGCTTTCAGCTGGTCTAGACTCGGGTTTGTATTATGTTATCGTCAATAGTAATCTCTAGATACCAACAAACTGCACTTGACTTGAACATTCAGCAGCTGTCAGTTTTGTTGAAACTTGAAAAGAAAAACTAGAGTAGCACTGGCACCAAGGTCAAGAAGAAACTTTTGAATTTTAAGGATTAAAATTGGTCTTTATTGAATAACATACCAAAACCTTTTATTTCCTCTAATTTGAGTTTTTTCTTTTGTTTTTAGAAAATGCTAACAAGTGCCCTTGAAGCACTTGTTAAGAATCCAAATGTAGAAGAAAAAAATCTTGAAAGTTGTGCAATTCAAACTTTGGAATTGTAAAAAATGAATTTTTTCCTTCCAAAGTTATTTTTTATTTCTTTTTTTATTTATAGGGCCCTTGTTAGTATGACCTTTTGTTTTTTGATTGGGGACATTAACTGTTCTTGTCAGTATCTGTTATTTGACTTTCTTTTTTAGTTTATTGCCATAAACATGAAAATTACTTATATTTTGGGACTACTTTGCAGGTGTTCCGTGCATATTTGGAGTCCTAACATGTGAAAACATGGATCAGGTTAACTTATGTTATAGCATTTGTTTTGCAAGTTGTGAATTTTTCTTCTTTGGTGAGCATTATTGTTTATTAGATTTTTTTTCCTTCCTTTTTTACTAACTGCAGGCTATAAATCGAGCTGGCGGCAAATCTGGGAATAAGGGTGCTGAGGCTGCATTGACTGCTGTAAGTTAACACTTTGTTATTACAAAGTAATTATGCGACATCCAGTAATTTAAATGGATTCTAAAATTTCATATGCATCGACTATTGTAGTTATCAATTTAACACAGTATTGTCCATGTTTTAGATAAAATGGTATTGGTTATTAGAATTTTTTTAAGATTCTAGTCTGTTGTCAAGTTAATAATCCTATACTTCATAGTCGACCATATGTCATACCTCAAAATATCATTCTAATTTTAGGGATTGACACTGTGCAGTAATGCAACAACTTATCAACGTAGCTGTCAAATTGAGTTTGAAAAAATTGAAAATATATATTATTACTGGCAGAGGTTCCAAACATCCTCGTTACTCACCAAATTTGTTAAAGATTGAGGCAGGTGTTAGTTGAGCTTCAACCTCACTGGCCATTGACCTTTATGGTTGATTTATTTAGATGCCATTGACCTTTATTGGTTATGACAGTTGTTGCTATCAGTATATAGTT
Organism: Cicer yamashitae; assembly: GCA_037974755.1. Taxonomy (NCBI): domain Eukaryota; kingdom Viridiplantae; phylum Streptophyta; class Magnoliopsida; order Fabales; family Fabaceae; genus Cicer; species Cicer yamashitae. Next base: position 10,432,752 of record JBBPBQ010020323.1, read on the forward strand.
GATATAAGGAGGGAAATGTGCATTGCGTTGGTTAACTCGAATAAATATGAGCCTCTAAGATGCACCCTGTGCATCATTATCGCCCTGAGTGTTTTGACAGTTTTTGATTGGCTAAAGAGTTTAAATGAATCAGTGTTTCATGTATTTATATACAAAAAAAATGTTTTATGCATTTAGCTTGTCTGTGGTACAGATTGAGATGGCATCTTTGTTCGAGCATCATCTGAAGTAATCGTGTCATGTTGTTGGAACGATGGGCTAATCCCTATTTTCATCTCCAGAATGCTTATGTTCTTGTTCAAATGTATTCATATCTTCTCAAACTACTGCTGGTTACAAATAAACAGTTAGTGTTTTTTCCTCATTAATTTATGTGTTTGTATGGGCCATGTTGTGTGGTGTTCAGGGATGGGATGAAATTTTATTTAAGTGCTGTTGGAGAATAATAACATTGTAGAATATCATTTCTTTGTTTTTTGTTGCTCAAATTCGTCTATTGTATTTGTGTTTTTGGTCACTTTGTTATTAAAATTCCTATTCACGAATAATACTAGAGAGCAATGTTCATCTCGTCATTTATACATGAGTCATTTTCTTTATCTAAGTTTTTTTTTGGGCTCAAATTCATTTATTGTTGTGGTGGTGGTGTTTCTAGGTTTTTTTTTTTCTTCATCTAAGTGGCAACCCCCAAAAAAAATCTCAATTGGTGCTGGTGTTGCATCAACTGTTGTTGTTGTTGTGGCAAAGTTACTTGATGAGCATGTTTGAAATTCAAGATGATAAGTCCTTTATTATATGAGTTACAAATGACATGTCAGCAATAGTAGTGGTAGGACATCCTGTGAATTGTTGAACCAATGCTCTAAAATTGTTGGTATTGGTATTGAGAAGCGTAATTGGAGTTTTCTTAGAATTAGCTCTAGATCTCTTTCGGATTGGTTTGAATGTGTTGTTTTTTGGGGTCAAGTGGTCATTTTTTGGGCTTAAGAATATGCCATCTGATGATATGGTTGGACTTGTTGTCACCATAATTGCATTCGAGATAGGTTGTTGCTGATGATGATAGAATTGCATAGTTATACACTGATCATTATTACAAGTAGTAACACCATTCATGGTTTCAACAAATTAAGACTGTGTCCTTTTTTGAAAGCAAGAAAGCACAAGCTTTTGTTTATATAGTATGCAAAAATATAATTTGTTTGCCTCCACATATGTCACACCATGTGAAAAGAATGAGAGAAAAAAAATCTTAGAATATGTTTTTATTCCTTGTAAATCTAATAAAAATTCACGCCACTATTTACAAGTACAAAGAAGTAACGTTATTATCAATACATTTTCAAACAATTAGTAAATAAAAGATGTAGTAAATTTGCATGCCACATTGATATTCGCTACCTACACGTATTTTATAATATAAATATTTATTTAGATATTTTTGTTAAAAAATGCATTAAAGTGTCATCACGATTCATGATGATGCAATACAAAACACGGTTTAGTTACATCACTTTTTGGACCTCTTGTTGTTCCTTATGTCAGGGGATTCTTTAAAAGGTTTAGTTACGTCACTTTTTTTTGCTGATAAAGGATTGAAATCCCAACATCACACAACTTCTCGTTCAATTTTTATTTTTTCGTAAGAAAAAATATAATCAAATATTATTCTAGTTAAGATTTAAATTCTGATTCTTTGAGATGATTTTTCTTTCACTAGATCCCATTAGCCACTTTAAATCAACTATTTGGTCAAGTTTCTGTTTTTCAATACAAGCCATTACTTGAGAATTAAATTTGGTGAGTACATAGAAACAAAAAAGAAAAAAAGAAATTAGGCAAGTATAAGGATATAATTAAGAAAATTTTAATCATAATTGATTTGAAAAGTATTATGCTTAACCATGTGGAAGCATGGTTGCGCGCATAACGGAAAAAAAAAAGGTAAGTGTAAAATATTTGGAAATGATAGCGCTTGCCAATAATGAAAAAAAAGGTAAGTGTAAAATGTTTGGAAATGATAGTGCTTGCTGAGGAAATAACCATTGATTTGAATTGCTTACATGCAACAATGGAGATTATAATAATTACATTAATCACATTTTGGTTAAAAATGAACAGATGCACAAAGGCTAACCCCATATTTTCTTGTTGAATTGAACCTACATTTTAATTGTAAATTTAACCTTGATAAAATATTACTTTCTTAAATTATTCAATTGAAAATTAACAAAAGTGGCATTTAAGTGATAGAAAACCTTGTAGCTCTAGTATTGCTGTTAAAATCGAAATTACAGTCCATATATATTATTGGCAATTCACGAATGTCAAAAAAGGTCATGGTCAAGTACAGAATTGAAATTTTGATGGTTTCATTTCAATTTTTCAATAGCATCTGCCCAGAATTATCGACACTTAGTTGTACATAAAATATTTTGAAAAGTTATCAAAATAAACAAGTTTATTTTGTTTGGAAAGACAAATGTAATTATATGTGAGTAAATTAACTTAGATCAATTATATTTAGTGGAGAGTACATTGCCCTCTTAAGATTCCCAACTCCTAACCACCAAGCCACTCAAAGAAGCCCTTTCTAATTCCCCCTTTATCATTACACCTCGCATCTTTAGACTTTATGTTTTAGTGTTTCACACCACCTTTTGATTCTAACCATGTCGTGCTCTACCTACAGTGGGTTAACCTTCCTACTTTTACAAACAGAGAGACACTCATGGAAGTATTTTTTAAGCCATGGACAGACCCGTGAATCTATTCGTTGAGAGAGGTAGAGAGGGCTATGCAATTACAAGTACATTTATACAATGAATTGGCAAGCTACAATTACAATTGCACAATGAGTGCAAGTGAGGGGAGCTTAAGGAAAATGCACAAAATTGAAACTACAAGGGTCCGACTCATTTGCACCCTCCGAAGTTATTATTTTTAATTTCTCGTTAACTTACAACTATATCAAACTCAAGTATAGTAGTAAGTCTGGGTTTTCTATATCTTCTAAGAAGCAAAGAAGAACATACAACACTCACAGACGAGAGAGCCATGCATGCACCAGCAACCCATGGTGGCAGCTTGATTCCCAATGAAGGAAATAAAACCCCGGCAGCAACTGGCACAGCAATAAGATTGTAGGCCATCGCAAATACATAATTCAATCGAATACGAGAGAAGGTCTTCCTAGAAAGATCAATTGCTGTGATCACATCTTCCAAATTATCTCTCATCAACACATAGTTAGCAGCTTCTATTGCAATATCTGTCCCAGCCCCAATTGCCATACCAACATCTGCAGCAGCTAATGCAGGAGAGTCATTTATACCATCACCCACCATTGCAACTATACTTCCATCTTTTTGGAATGAACGAACAACATCAGCTTTTCCTGCAGGCATAACCTCTGCCCTAACATCTTGAATGCCAACCTGTCATAAAACAGTTTTTTTTAGCTATTTTGACTATAACATCAATTTCGGCCCAAAATTTATGTTATAACTGTCATGAAGTTGAAGATATCAGTATGATTTATAATAGAGAGAAGATAAAATATTAGTAGTAATAAATTTAAAACCATGGCATTTCTTTCAAATATTACTATTGAATATATGCATGAGAAAATCAACAGCATGCTTGAAAACGAGACCAGATATGGTTTAAATCATACTTTTCTTTCATCATAAACTATCCCTATCCAGAGTTCAATTTAGTTTGCATACTACACACTATAAAAATAAAAATATTGGCTTAAGATTTTCTTGGCACTAGTAAAAGGCCATAGGTTAAATACATAAACTAAGAAGCATAGCCTTGGAACTGCACTCGGTTATAAAAAAACCAAGCTTTCAAACCAAATTAGAAAATATTAAAGAACTGTAAACAAACCTCCTTGGCAACAGCTCGCGCTGTTCTCCAGTTATCTCCTGTAACCATAACAGGTGTGATTCCCATTTTCTGGAGGCCCTCTATAACAACAGCAGCTTCTCGCTTAAGTGAGTCTGCAACTCCCAAAACTCCAATCAATATATCATCCCATGCTACAAGGATCCCTGTCCTGGCACTTTCTTCAAGCTCTACAACAAAATTTTCCACTTCAGTAGAAATGTTTATGCCACTTTCCACCAGCAGTTTCCTGTTACCAACCTGATCAGAACATACTGCCTCAAATAAGCAACTATTTCGACAATATAAAACACATCTCTCTATTCTAAGAAAAGAATTCCCCTATTGGGACATGTGTCCCTCTTTCCACAAAACACATTCCTACAATTTTTTGCTCACAAGACCTATGCCGGTCACTGCTAGTTCCATTCGTTAAAGATAATGACAGTCAAACTACAATATCAAATAAACATTACCAAAATACGCTTTCCGTCTATAATGCACTGCACACCCCTTCCTGGAATAGCAGAGAAGTCTGAGGCATCATAAAGCCACCCTGATTTTAACTCATTGGCATCATTTTGGGAACCATTGGTAAGAGAGGACCCATCAAAGAAGTGAAAATGGCGTGCATATTGTAATATCGCTTTTGCCAGTGGGTGTTCACTGCTCGCCTGAATTAAAAATAAATTAAATTAAAAAGTAATCGACAAAAACATAGTTAATTACTCCAAAAGGCATAATAAGAAATGGATGGTTGGAGTTTTCTAACAAACAATCAAAAAGTAAAAAATAATGAATCTTCAAAATCACTCCTAATCCTATTCCAAAATGCCAAAACACTGTTAAGAAAGTTGGGCTGTCTGTGTCCAAAAGGCGGAAGGAAATTTAGAAAAATAATATTCTACGTCATTTATAGCTAGATCTAGGTTCAAACTGTGTGTATGTGACAATACCAAAGACTGGCAAATAAGATTCAAAGAAAGTAACCATCATCAAGAAAAATGGGAGTCACCTCAGCAGAAGCCACCAATTTAAGAAATTCTCCTCGGTCCATTCCTGCGAACACTTTGGCAACAGTGACAGTAGCTTTCCCCTGAGTTAAAGTTCCTGTTTTATCAAATATAACATACTTCACCATCTGAGCCCTTTCTAAGGATTCTCCTCCTTTAATTAACACGCCATTGTTAGCCCCAACCCCTGTTGCCACCATAACAGCAGTTGGAGTAGCCAAACCAAGTGCACATGGGCATGCAATCACCACAACAGATATAGAAAACATAAGGGCAAAAACAAAGTGATTTCCATTTTCTGGCAGCCATTCTTCAGGGTAAGCTCCAAGAGCCCCAGCAGTATACCTAAAATTAAACAAAATATGTAGACAAAAGTAGGGATAAGCATTCCAATCAAGCATTAGAAATCAAAATTTATCAATATGACAAAACTATTCAAGGTAACCTTACCAGCACAATAGTGTCAATAATGACAGAGCTACAATTGTAGGAACAAATATGCTTGCTACCTGCAAGCCAAAAGAATGGTACCTGAGTTCATTAATATATCTTCAGTCATTTGTGCCAATAATCTAGCAAGGTTATAGAGTTAGGATACTGACTACTATTAGAATATTATGAGCAAGCAAATAAATGAGTTTGAATTATGACTGAAGCCTCAACCTGAAATAGACGGAATCAATAACAATCCAATTATATGAACAATTTCATATAAGAAGCTCCAGTGATCAGAAGGGTGAGGCATCAAAATATTGTTCCGACTCTATGAGTTTATTCATTTTTTCCAGAACAACAGTCTAGGAAAACTAAATGCTGACTATTTGCTACTTAACGTGTCTTTAAGTTACAAGAATTATACAATCATTCAAAACGTGAAATTATGTGTCGTCATTTTCCAGAGAAACAGGAAACACTTCACTTATTTTCAAAACTGATTCATAAGCTAAAACTTTCTTTACCACATAGAATGGAACTCAATCTATGTAAAATGCATACGACAACAACAACAATAAAAATGGGAGTCTTTTCCCACCAGGTGGGGAACACTATCACAATGATTCAACAGTTTTATATTGGAAGCTGACTTCTTAATGACAGCCCTGCTCTTTCTCTAAGCTTTGGATCGGATATGTAATGCAACAAAGGCAGAGTATAAAAATGCTTACACTAACAATTAACACTTACAGAACATAAAAACCATCCAAGAGCACAGCCAGAATAGAATACTTACATAATCAGCAAACTTTTGAATGGGAGCCTTGGACATCTGTGCTGTCTCCACCAAATTAATTATCTGACTCAAAACTGTATCGGATCCTACTTTGGTAGCTTGGATGTGAAGGACACCATGCAAATTGATTGTACCTCCAATGACAGAGGCATTGATCTCCTTCAAAACAGGTATAGATTCACCAGTCACCATACTCTCATTTACATAACTTGATCCCCGGGTAACAATGCCATCCGCAGGAATCTTTGTACCAGGAAGAACTTTTAATGTGTCACTAGGTTGAATAAGCAAGGAATCAATTTCTCTTTCTTCAATAGATCTACCATCTAGAAAAGAAAACAATTATTGGCAAGTTATAACTTGATGTTATGACGAAATCTAGATGATAAATATAATAACCTTCATCAATTTCAACCTAAATATAAGATAATCAACACATTAGCTGTTTCATCTCCATTTTCTTAAGAAAACAATACACATAAAATAAAAGTGTCATGCACCTTTGTCTTTAACAACCAGTAAAGCTGTTGCAGGAGTGAGTTCTACTAACTTCTTAATGGCATCAGACGTCTTTCCCTTGGCTAGACATTCCAAATACTTGCCCAACAATACAAATGTTATAAGCATAGCACTTGTTTCAAAGTATGTTGTAGACCAAAATCCAGTAAGAGCACCATACAGAAGAGCACAAACAGAATAAACATATGATGCTGTAGTTCCCAAAGCAACCAGGACATCCATGTTTGTTGAACCATTTCTAAGAGCTCTGATAGCTGCTACGTAGAAGCGCTTTCCAACCCCAAATTGGATGACACTCACCAATGCCCACTTCAACCAATCACCCATGAGGAAAGGCCCACATCTCCAAAGTAATAATGAGTATACAAATGGGATATGAGGACAAATTACCCCCATAAAGAAGAGAGGAATCTGAAACAAATGCATCAAGCAAAAATCAACACAAAAGAATGAAAAGAATAAACAAGAATCTAAGCAAAATAAGGGACATATTAAGACTCTAATTTCTGTAACAATATCAAGTGTCTCATTTTGCTCCAGTTACATGTTTCTATGAGAAAAAGGATGACACAATAGCTCTTCCTTTCTATGACATTTTAGTATGAACTAATACAACCATTATGAAGCATAAGCTTACGGGGATCTGACATCTGCAGAAAACTGAAAGGGTGGCTCATTCTACACAAACACCTTGAGATTTAAGAATAAAGCAGTTACTAACTACATGATTTCTTCCCCCCTCCCCCACCCCACTCACTATCTCTCTATATCCAGACATGCCATTGAAAAGATGCTCACATTAAGAAGCAAAATAAAGCGTTCAAACAAATAAAGAAACAAAATAAAGTAGAATAAAAAACCAAACAAACAACAAATATGGCAATATATTAGAGAGATACTTACACTAAGAAGCAAGCTGGAAATAAAAAGTCGAAACATAGTTGAACTATCTGAAACATCTTTAGAAGCCATTCTGGCATAAGGGCTTCTAACATGCAACTTAAATTTCCCATTACTAACAACACGGATCCCATCAACCAATGATCTAGAACTGAGAACATGAGGGTCAAAAACAACATTAAGTTCACTCATCAAAGGATCAAACCGAAACTGCCTAACCCCTTTCATACCACTAAGCATGTTTTCCAAAACACGAGCATCAACCAAAGAACACACACCAACAACCCCTAAAACAATCTCGTCTTGACTAGTACTCTGAACAAAAGTAGCTTCAAAACCAGCATCTTCAATTGCACTAACAATATCTTCTTTGCTTATCACGTTTGGATCATACTCAACTTCACCCAATGAAGTAGCTAAAGCCACCACCGCTTTTTTCACTCCGGAGATGTTCTTCAAAATTCCCTCAACGGAGTTAACACATGCCGCACACGTCATGCCACCAATTGTAAACTGTCCAACCACCGTACTTTCCCCGGCTGGTTTCGGTCCAAGTGAACCGGGTTCATGTAAGATCTCAGCTTCGAAACCTGCATCTTCGATTGCATTCTTAATATCTTCATCCTAGGGTTCACACAAACAAATAACACTTTCTAAAATCAGTAACTAAACACTTTCACAAATCCATAAACCGTAGAAAAAATCATGAACAAGCTAAAAAAAAGAGAGAGTAACCTTGACGAGGTTTCTGTTGAAAACAACGTCGGCTTTATTCTGAAGCAAAGCAACGGAGGCCTCAATTACGCCGTCAACGGACTTAAGAGCTGCCTCAACGGAGTTTGAGCAAGCGGCGCAGGTCATGCCGGAGATTCTAACCTGAATCCGTTTAATTCCATCGTCAACGTCATGTTTATCATAGGAATCCAGAAGTCGAACATCTTCGAGGTCGCCGGAGTCATCGTTGTCGCTGGCGCCGGCGGAAGTTAGTTGAATACTCGGCGCCATGGTTAGAGAGAGAGAGAGAGAGAGAATAATATCGAATGTAACGAGGTGAATACGAGAGAAAGGAAAATATGAAAGAAGTATATAAAGGGAGAAAAGGGAATTTAAAAAAGATGAATGGAATTTGGGTAGAAAAAGAAGAAGAGAGAAAAGGGAAGGAAAACAGTTACGATGGAGATGGCGAGACAGCAATAATTTTAATTTTAATTTTTTCTTTTTTTTTTTGGATTAGGTGCAGACAGCAATTTTTTAACTAAACTGGAAGGTGCGGGTGGGGCAATAGATTGGAGTTGGAGGGAGATTTGTTATTTTGTATTCCGATTATGCCCTTAGTATATTGATGGAAATACTGATGGGTCCGTTGTACTTCTTCAAGTGTGGTGTTGTACTGCATGCCACGGAGGGCGTGTTTGGTTAGCCAGCACACGCGTTTTTTATTTTTCCGTCAAACGTGGCGTGTTACCGTTGTTGTGTGACTTGGTATGAAGAGAAATGCGTATGGAATTACGTTTTTTCTGTTGAAGCTTCCGGCTGGTCAAGGAACGGCAGGTGTGTTTAGATGAAGATTACGAGGCTAACAACACATTTTTTTACAGTTTCTATTCTACCGTAGTAGTATTCATTAACAGAAAATTAGTGCACTAGCTTTTACTAAAAATTTAATATTATACATTCGCCCTAATTTAAGGAAGTCTAATCAAAATCACAAAAATTAAGAAAAATTGATAATATTATTAAATTTGTTAATAATTAGTTATTTTTTCTATTTTATAATAATTAATTTATTAATAAAAAAAATTATCATAAAATGAATGACTATCCCATCACTATTTACAATATATTTTTTCCAATCATATCATTTAATTAATATTACTTAGAATATTTTTAATATAAATTTTTTCTATGTATTTGTGAATTGTTATATTGATATTGAATTAATATCTAACAAAGATAATTCGATAAAATTTATATTTTATCTCTTTCATTTATATACTTTTTTTAATAACGTGTGAAATAATTGAAAGATATGGAAATTGCCCATTCAACCTATAAATTATTGTTTTTACATATTTATTTTTCAAGATAGCGTTTGTTAATGCTTTTATTATAATATATTTTGATGATTGAAAAAAAAAAGATAAATTATTAAGGATATGG
>JBBPBQ010020323.1:10443633-10486088 GCA_037974755.1 Cicer yamashitae
TGTTGAAAAATCTTTATAAAAGTGATTTATAAAATAAAGAAAAAGAAAGCATAGAAGAAAATTATGTTGTATAATTTTCGTTAAAGAGATGAAAAACCTATCTTGAGAAATATTTTGGTATAGTTTTTTTCTTTTTGTTTAATTGTAGTTTTAGTTCTCCTATTTTTATTGATTTTAAAATTGGTCATCTTATTTTAAAATTCAACAATTTTGATATTTTCTTATGATTTTTTAACTAAAGAATAGCAACATGATATGCTTTAAATAATGTGTCATATGGTACAATGATGTAGAATGATTAACACCAATAAAATCGAAATAAAATACCTTAAAAACTTAACTTTCAATTTTATAAATTTTTTATATTTGTAATTTAATTAATTACATATGAATAACTAATGCATCTATATGATTTTATAAATTGAATTGCATCTCAATGTTATTTAAAATACGTCAAGTCGTTATTTTTTAGTTCAAAAATTGATAAATTTATTAAAACTGTCGATTTTTAAAGTAAATGGACCAATTTCGTGAATTGATAAAAATAAAAAATCTAAAACTGTATTCAAACTTTTTTTTTTCTTAACTAAGTTAGGTCAATATCTCTGATTTTATTTTTTCTTTAATACATTTTTAACTCAAAAAAAAGTGTTTTTAACTAAATAAATATTGAGTATGCAGAATTTTGTTCTTTTAAAAGTAGTTAGCATTTTTGTTAAAATTATTGACAGGGAGACGCAGCTCAGTTATTGGTTTCTTCATTTGTTCTGAGTTAAGATATTGGTTCTTTATATAAAAAAAATATTACATTGGATTCTTTAATAAATAAAAAATTACACTTGTTTTTTTGTATGAAGGACACTCGGTTCTTTGGTAGCATGTACCAAAATAAAATAGAATCAATTTATGTATTTTTTTTTTTGTAAGCAGCCTTGATATTTGCATGGAATATAAATATAGTATAGAGCTTATACCAAATAAAGATATAGTATAGAGTATTAGTACTAGTATATTTTAATATAAAAACGATTATTTGTAAGACTTACACTGACAAATACTGAATAATATATATCGAATTTGGATATGAAATATCGTAGTTATACATATTTCTTTTTTTAACTATTTAACACTTCTAAAAAAATTTTACTAAAAAACAAAAGAGTAAACTCGTAGGAAAATAATTGAAACTTTTTGATAAAGAACAAAAATTACATATAATTTTTGAAATGTTTTTCATACAATTTTTAATTTGACAATTATAATTTTTTTATATATATAATTTTTTCAAAATTTATTATAATAGTAAAACAAAAATATTTTAAGTTGAAAACAAAAAACATATAAAAAAAGCATCTAAGTTTTTTCTTTCGATAGATGTGTAACAATGTGTTGCAAACAGCTTGGCATGGACTTCCGCATGTGATCCCCGTGCTTTTCTTCAACGTGATCTCGTTTAAATATGCTAATTTTATCGTCATCCACGTCATTAAGAGTGTACACGAACAGTGTTATATTGTTTTTTCTCTAAATTTGATATACCAATCAATTAATTTTATTTAGGTAGAATTGAATTTCAGTAAGTGATTTTTACATCAAATTCAATCCAAACTAATTTCAGTATAAACAGATTGGATTGAGTTCGCGATAATAAATAAAAAAGTATTTTTATTTTAAAAATGTATAATTAAATTTAAACACTTAAACATCTAAAAAATAATAAAATTATATCACAATATATAATTTATTACTTAACATATATTCACAAATGTTTTTTATAAGTTATAGCTCAACTGTTAAATATCGATACTGTTAGATTGAACGTATTCTTTCGGGTTCAAACCCAGATTTCGCTGTTGTGTGAATTAATTATGGTAAAATTTATCATCACTTTTAAGACAAAAAAAATATTACATCCACAACAAAAAATTAAATCAATTAAATTCCCAATAAATTCTCAAATATAACTCAATGACTAAAATTTAAATATACATCAATAGTAAATAAATAAATAAAAATATATATGTCATGTCAATGTGTTGTGTTCGCGAGATCGTAATTTCAAAATGTTAAATCTTCTACGCGAATCAAACTTCATTGAATTTAATTTGGTTGATTCATGTTAAATATGAACTTGAATGAGTTAGATCAAAATACAAAGTTGATTGGTTTGTATGACTTAATTCACAGGTTTACCCATATGCATGTTATCATTGATGATATTAAACATTTGAGTTGGATATTTTAATTTTACCCTCCACCTAAAGGAGTTACATTTTAATGATTAGTAAAATATATTTTTAAATGGTTAATGATATATTTTAATACTATAGACGTTCAATAAACTATGTTAAATAAATAGTTATGATTTATATTTTAATGATCAATGTTATTTCATATTATTTCACTCAATTTGTATTAAATTAAAGGGTTTATTGTGTTTTTGGTTCCTGTAATATAGAAAAAATGTGATTTTAATATTTGTAAAAAAATTCTTTTAGATTCTACCTTTATAATTTGATATTCTTTCTTTTTGTAGTCCTTTGATGAATTTTGACATTGACACATAAAAAAACTTGTGGAATAGAATAATAATGTTTTATCATTTACTTACACTTTTTTAATAAAAACAATTTTTAAAATAAAAAATAGAAAAAAAATTAAAATTTGTTTTGAAATAAATTAAAGATTGGTTTTCATTTATATTAATAAAAAAATAGTCGTAATCATAATTTTTTTCTGTTTTATTTTTAAAATTATTTTTCATTTATATTAATAAAAATACAAGTAAATGGTGAAAATTTATGATTCCACCTCACCACAAATTCTTCACGAGTCAATGCCACATCATCTTTTAGAAAAATCAAAATTTATTAAGGAATTAAAAAATGAAAAATATTTGATCACTGGAATAGAATTTAAAAAAATATATTTTACATGAACTAAAACCATTTATCCTAGATTACATAGATCAAAAGTACGATAAATCCAAAATTAAAAAAGTGGTTAGCGATTGACTTTTTTGTATAATTAATGGTTTATATTATAATAATCGGATTGTTTAAGTGGTTAACGAAATGTATCTATACAAAAAATTGCCTTCATATCTTAATTAATAAAAAAATTACGAATACGATATTCAAAAAATCTGATCTTTCCCAATCTTGATGTTACTACTAGTATTATATCTTTTTAATTTATCTTTCTACGTCAATGGTCCTCATCTCATTACGTGTGCAATATTGTTATTGAGAGTAAGGAATAATAATAAATGAATCAACAAACTTCAAAAATTTGGTCAAAGTGGGAAAGGTGAGCTAAAGCAAATACTTTTACCATACGAGACAAATATTGTTGGAAATATGACATTTTTCTCCACTAACCCTTTATTACAACAATATGGTATAGACATGAAGACACATCTCCACTCAAGCACTATTACTTCTATTGAAAAAAATAAAGATAAAAGGAAATGGTGGGTTATCTTATCTTTCCACCCAAAAAATTAAAGAAATGTACTATCAGATGTGGTATCCACAAAAAAAAAAAACTTTTTCCCACCCTGGCTTAATTTTGCAGTAATAACTTGCATTATTTCATGCTTTATTAACTATCACTATATCTTATGTTGGATTTACAAGAACTCCAATAAGAAAAAAGTGGATGGTCTAATGGGAAAATAGGACCACTAAAACATAGAGGCACATCGGTGAATGGTGAATAATACTATTATATTTTTATATAATTTATAAATACTAAATTTAAAATACACTGCACATATACTGTGTTTGTGTAGAATATTAAATAAATAAATAAGAACTGATTATATGACGTAAAGATCAAGAAAATTACTAGATTGGCCAAAACCAATTTAACATTTTTTTAAAAGAAAAAAAAAACTTCTGGAATGTAAAAGGTTTGACTCAATATTACCAAAATGTTGAAATAGGTTTCACAAAAGACATGTATTTAAACTTGTCAATACAAATAGATTTAATGACGGCTATAATACAAATATTATGTTTATTTGAATTCAAGATATAATATGAATATAGGTTTGTTAAAAAAGAAAATGAATAAGGCCCCAATGCATGTGTAAACCTAAGGTGGATTTTAAAAAGAAGTTTTTAAAGGCTATAATAGTATTTTAATAAAATTATTTTAAAAAATTAACAGAATTTATTTTTATATATTTTAAAATATAAAATTATTTATTAAATTAATATAATCGATAAAATAAAAAATCATATAATCAATTTTGTGATATTTTTAATTAATAATAAATTTAATTGATTTAATATTTGTTGAGATGATATTTATAATTTATCCAAATACAATTTAACTCCTAAATATAGTATAATATAAAACATTTTTATTAAATAAAATTTCTTTTTAGATGTATAATGCGATTGTTTTTTAAGTTTTATTCTTGGGCCTGCCATACATGAACATATTTAATTTGATCGGGATAGGTAAATATAGGTATAATGTCTACGTCAATATTTAATAAAGAAATATCTACGTCAATATGTACATAAAATATAGGATTGCTTTAAAAACAATCATGCTGAAGCTTAAATTCTGCGAGTTAGTTGAAAGCATAGGTAGTTAGTTGACCAAAACCAGAAGGAGGCTAACAACTCAATCCCAAAAGATGTTGATTTAGTGACGTTTTTGTAAGTTAGGATAATTATTTTTTTGTTAAAAAAGTTTTAATGAGTTAGATTTACGAATTCGAATCTTAAAGATCAATACTTATATATTATTTACTAAAAAAAGTCTTTACATCGGCAAAAGTTAAATCTTCATAAATAAAAGTCAAGTCTTTATGAACTAAATTAAATTTCATTAACAAAGTTAATACTATTATGGGAAAAAGAAAGTATTAACTTTTCATAAAGTATCACAAAAAATCCTAACAAAGAGTAAATAGAAAGGATACTACAACAACAAATTATATATTATAGGCTAAATATTACTCGTGGTCCCTTAACTTAATTTCGGTTAACGATTTGATCCTTTATCTTTTTTTTTTTTCCGATTTGGTCCTTTATCTTTTTAAATAATTTCAGAGTTACCCTTCAAGTGGGATTCCGTTAAGAAAAAGTTAAAAAATCCTTCATCTAGATCATTGCATATGTTCATCAAACCTCTAGGAACGATTGCCACTGATCTGAAGTGATTTCTATGGAGTATAAATACCATAGCTTCAGTTTTAACAAATCAATCATACTATCAAACTTAGAACAAACTTTGAATATTTTTCTGAAATATTTCCAAAACATAAAGGATTACTTTTTCTGAACATGTAGGAGGGATTTTTTTAACTTTTTCTTAACGAAACCCCATTTAAAGGGTAACGCTGAAATTATTTAAAAACATAAAGGATCAAATCGGGAAAAAAAAAAGAAGATAAAGGACTAAATCGTGAACTGAAATTAAGTTAAGGGACCACGGGTGGTATTTAGCCTATATTATATGAATCAAACACCTCAAAAGTTTTTATCATCTAACAATTTTTTTTTCAAATATCAAGATATTCATTAATAGTATTTTTTTTTATTAGATCTTTTTAGTTTTTTGTGATTTGACTATCTTTCATTTTGATCTCTCTTCATATACTTAAAAGTTAAAACATGAATAAGAATGATGGTATTAAGAAAGAAAAAAAAGAGAATGTTAATATCATAAGATGTTATTTACAATAAAGTAAAATATTAAATTAATAATATATATATAATTTATGCAAAAACATATAGGATGTTAATGGGGCAACCGGAGGCGGAGAGTACTCTCATGTTTGATGTTTCCACCACTTAAAATGTCTCACATTTAGGGGTGTACATGAATGCACGTCGACCCGCCATCCCGATCACCAAATACAACCTAACCCGATTTTTAGTTGGTCACTTTCGGGTCTGACCCAACCCAAACCGTTGAAACTCGTTTATATTCAGTTCGGGTAATAGGTTTAACAATTTGAACCCATCAACTCGACTCGTAACTAGTTATTTTTTTTAAAAAAAAAATTGTTTCCCAATCGTCCAACTGCCCAATAGGGTTTTATTATTCTTCTATATCAGATTTTCAACGGCGCCATCCACCTTCTTCTTCTCTTCCACGTGTGCACCACTTTCTTCTTCTCTTCCAGACTTTCTAAAGTCGCGCCGCCGTCGCGCACTTTCTTCTTCTAGACTTCTGTCGCCGCCCACCTTCTTCTTCTGTTCTAAATAATTTTTTTTATCAAAGTAAGGTGTGTAGAGTTTTTTTCTTTGATTATCTATGTCATTCGGGCAAGATACATTTTTATTAAAAAAAAATTATCAAGTATATTGATTTTTATGATATATTGAATTTTATGTAATAAAATGTTGGGTAAATTAAAATATGGTTGTGAATAAACTTTATCAAAAAAAAATTGTCACGACGAAAGTTTCATTTGAGTTAAATACTATTTATTTAAATGTTATATTTTGTCATAATCTTTTTTTATTTAGATAAAATGATAAATAAATTTACGGCGTATTCGAATATGAAACATAATATTCAGACTAATCATTCATTGTTATAGATTTTACAGACATTTCATCATAGTATTTATATCAATCGATTAATATTTCTAAAAAATTAATATTAAATATGATGAATCTAATTTAAATTTGTTTACATTTAAATCTATTAAACACTTTTTTTTAGTATTTTATTTGAAAATAGTAAGTACTCTAAAAATAAACAAATGAAGCACTACTGTTAAAAAATTGTGGTAGCTTAGTAAATTTAAATCGGGTGAATGATGTGATTGAAATTTTATGGTTTGAGACATTAAGTATTAAATATATTTTCATTCAATTAAATTGTTATTGTTGTTACTTATGTTTCTTCCGTAAAAGAAAAAATAGGTTACTATTTATGTATAACCTGTCAGCCCAACCCAACCCGTTCTTGATCGGATCAGTTCGGTTCTAGTTAAATCAAAAAAATACGGATTTATAACTCAACCCAACCCAACCCAACCCAACCCAAAGATAATCGATCGGTTCGGATATCGAATTTTGTCAAAACCGGCCCAACCAACATGCGTACACCCGTACTCACATTTTTGTCTATATTCCTTGGTTTGAAGAGTTTTTTTGACCTCCCCATCTCCACGGATTTACACGGTGCTCGCAAGAGCCCATCAACTTAAGATAATTATATTTATCTTATTTTTAATAAAGTTGCTAGTAAAATTATATATTTAAAATTTATCAATGAAAATTTATAATATTATTGTGAGTCTTGTAACAACAATAAAAATCAGATATAAAATAAATTTATACACATATTATGTAAAAAGACAAATAAACATAACATATAAAATACTTAAAATATACATACAAAAATTATTTGAGTAAATTGTTAAGGGACAAGGTCCCAAGAGGCCGAGTATGATCGTGGTTGTTGCCTCTGAACAATTCTCAGGGAGACTTTCTCTCTCATTCTCATCCCAACTTAGAAAAATCCCAGCTCACATGCTCCAAATAGGACAATATTTACGAAAATCTTCACATGCAAATATAAGTTGACATTCCTAAATATATATAAATTAATAAATATGTAATTTTATATTTGTTGGTCAAATTTGGCTTTTGAAGATCCAACATTGGAATTCCTGATTCTATATTTGACTGGATGTCGTGGAGACACCAGGAGATTTTTCAAATTAGCCCAAAGTAGGTCGAAGACTTAGGCGAAAGTTATCCACCTCTGCCGCTACCACCTTCTACATGAGTTTTTTTCGTTTAGCCGATATAATTATGGCTTGTATTATTTTCTTGTAATTTTATTTCATTAATTTCATTGTATTTTTCTTGTTCTTGTATTGTTCTTCCCAAGTTGAAAATATTGTTACACACTTTTAATTTGCAGAGAGATAGTTAAAAGATACTTACGGTTAGATATAATTTGTTAGGTTAGTTACATTGAAAACACTATATAAAAATGCATTATACTCTAATTATATAGCAATTTATCATATAATCATTTTAAATTTTATTTTTAATTATTTATCTTTTTCTTGGATTTAATCATGATTCTCTGACAATATTTTTTAATAAATATTTTAAATTCAATAGTTGGTTTGTTCATGGACTATTGACTGAAAACCATTCACTTCGTTTCCTCAATCATATATTTGTGTCTCGGCAACATATGAATCGCAGTGTATTACTTTCTTTCCCTCAATCACATGTCTCGTGCACGTAAAGAAATTTCTTTTGTACAAGTGAACTTTTTCTTCCACTATTAGAAAAAACAAATGAGTTTGTTCTTGTCACTAGAAAAGCTGTTTTTCATGCAATGAATGGTCATGTGGCTCCAAAGTTGTCCCTCATCAAATTATGAGCTCCACTTCCTCTCAGTGATTTGCATACCCTGCTACTAATGTTAGTTTTAAATTCGATTAATTCCGGTTGAACTTTGTTATACGCAACTTACTTATTAAATAAAAATAAGAACTTCCTTATTTAAAGTCTTAAAGTGGGTTAACCCACTAAATATTCTTTTAGTTGACATATATGATGCACCAAAATTATATAGATGTAAGTGGATTTTAGTTTGGAATTTTTTTAAGTAAAGTTTTAAATTATTTATTTGTGGATGAGAAAAACATGATTGAAAAGGAAGATTTAACGTAAGGAGGTCTTCTTCAACAGAAACTAGTTATTAGTAAAATTGATGCATATTTCACATGACAGTGTAACAAAATAGTGGCACATGTTGCTTTCCAAATCAGAAAACACCAATGGCGATACTCATACCCTCTCAAGTTGATTTTATATTTGTACCAATAGCTGGCCACGTGTTATCTGCCCCCAAATGTTACCTTCCATAGCATCAAATATCAATCATGCTATTATTATTTGCACAAGCCAAATGCCACCTTATTTTCCTTACTTGTTTTAAACACTATTTTAATCAAATAAATTGAGTTCAAACGTTAAAATATTAAACTAAATTCTGGTTCATAATGCATGTACTTAATATGCCTAGTCAACTCTTCTAACATAGTGTAGATTTTATCTTTCTGAGGATGTTGTTGATCTCTAGCATAAAACTTATGAACCTCACCTCTCACAGAAATCCAACTATACCCTGGTTCCTTTCTAATGCCTCGTTCTTTCATGACATCTCTCAAACCAACTCCAACTCTATGTAACCCTGATTCCATGTAAGTGTTGGACAAAAGAACATAGGTAGAAGAATGTTCCGGTTGAATGGATATAATCTTTTGAGCAGCCGTCTCGGCTAGCTCAGCATTTCCATGAATCCTACATGCTCCTAACAGAGCCTGCCAAACCATCTCATCTGGTTCCATCGGCATTCTGTCGATAAATTCCACTGCTTCGCTCAAGCGGCCAACGCGGCCTAAGAGATCAACAACGCAGGCATAATGTTCCATTTTCGGTACCACACCATATTTGCTCTCCATTTGATTAAAAATTCTCAAGCCATCCTCCACCATTCTTCCATGGCTACATGCGAAAAGGATACATAACAATGTAACAGCATTGACTTTCACAGCTGATTGTTCCATCTTTTTGAAGAGTTTAAGGGCATCTTCAACAAGACCATGTTGAGCATAAGTGAATATAATTGCAGTCCAAGTAACAGTATCAGGGTTTGATATCCTTTCAAATATCATCTTTGCTTCTACCAAATTGCCACATTTGGAGTACATGTCAATTAGAGCACTTTCAATGCATGAGTCAGTTTCCAACCTGGCCTTGCATATCAAACCATGAATCTGCTGGCCAAATTCTAGTAAACAAAGACCACCACATGCTGTAATCACACTAGAAAATGTAAAATGATTGGGTGCAAAGCCTTCATTCCGCATCTGTGAGAAGATGGCCAAGGCTTTCCACCACTCAGAATATTGACAATATGCAGTCACCATGGTTGTCCAAGATACTATATCTTTCTTTTCCATTCTATAAAATATCTTCTCTCCAGCTTCAAGTGACTCACATTTTACATAAGCATCAGTTAGGGCATTCGATACGCTAATTTTGAACGCATCAAATCCACATTTTAGAGCCACGCCATGTATCTCCTTTAAGGCTTTCAGACCCTTCAAAGCAGCAATTGAGTTGAACACGCAACAAAATGTGTAAAGATCTGGTTTGACATCATTTTGGCACATTGTTGTGAACATTTCCAAAGCTTCTAAGTGACAACCAGCTTGTGAATAGCCTGTTATCATTGCATTCCAAGGCGCATTAACCAGACAACTTGCAAACTTTGAGTCGAAAAGAACTCGTGCATCGGACAAAAACCCACCCTTAGAGTACATATCAATAAGAGCCGTTCCAACCGAAGTATTGCAATCCAATCCCAATTCAGAAGCATACCTATGAACTTCATGACACTTGTTAATGTCACCTAATTGCCCAATTGACTTGGAAACACATAAAAAGGTAGTTTTATTAGGCGAAACACCAACTTCAATCATGTTGAAAAAACAATTGAATGCTTGTTGGTATAAACCATTAGAAGTAAACCCAGAAATCATTGCATTCCAAGAAACATCATTAAGCTCTGTCATGTTGTTAAACACCTTACCAGAACACTCACACTTTCCTAACTTTGCATAAAAGTTGAGAAGAGATGTACCAACGACAGCATGCATAAGAAAACCCCTAAGAACAACTTGGGCATGCACCATCTCACCAAACTCAATGGAATTTAATCCGACACAAGACTGCAAAACAGCAGAGAAAGCAAACCCATCAAGCAACACACCTTGATCCAACATCATGCAAAAAAGTTCCAACCCGTAACGGTAGTAGCCATGTTCGTTCGATGCAACAATCATGACAGTCCAAGAAAAAGCATTTCTCGTAGGCATATTATCAAACACCTTACGAGCAGCATTGTAATCCATGCATTTTGAATACACATGAGCTACGTGGTTTAAAAACACCAAGTTGTCTCGGTCACTAAAACCAGATTTTAAAACATGCCCATGAATGCAATTCGCTTGTTTCAGAGACCCATTTTGCTCGCAGGACTTTACGAGATCAATGAGTGGTCGAATGGGAGGTCGTTCGTGTTGTGTTTCGGTGGCTGCAAGTGCAAGGGGTTTAGTCAATCTGCTTCCACGTGGGTCCTTTGAAAGCTTTGGAGTCTTCGACAAAAAGAGAATACGGGTAAGGTGGTGGTGTGAACGATGATGACGTGTGCACACTTTGTTTGTTGAAGCACGAGGGATATGACAAGGTTGGTGCACCCAGTGTGCATCCATGATGCTCATAGTCATACTGCTACTGTTCTAAGCTGGAAGTTCTTTTTCTCTCTCCTCTCTTTCTTATATCTTAATTAACTATTTCTATACTGCATCTGAATATACATTGAAGAATATATATATAACTTTATAGTTCTTTTAGATTGAAAAATATTTATATTATTTCTCTTATACTATGTGTTTTCATACTCATTTCCCAAAAGAATTAATTTAAATTTGATATTTTATTTTTGTAATGTTCTTGAAATTTACAATAATATTAACTTGAGGTTGGTAGGTTCCAGGTAGCTAATATATTTTTTACTTTGAATTGCAAACAGCTACTAGATGTTAGACTCATACCTTCGAGGGAACAATTAACTAAAATCCTTACCAGACTTGAAGTGAGATAGGTTTCTCAAATCATTTTGTAAATCAATTTATTCTCTTGTTTTCACCACTTCTATCTCCTTTTCTCTCGGCGTATCGGATATATTTTTCACAAATGCTCAAGCAAAAACTAACACTAATGATTTATATAAGAAATCACAAATACTCGAGATTTGTCAACTTCATGGTATTCTTTCGGTATGTATAATATAAGAAATCACTTATAACAAATCTCCCATGTCCTACGCAAGTATGCAAATTCTTTCTCTTTTCATGTAGAGATTTAAAATACCATCAAATGGTTGCCATGAATAACATTTCAATTTCAATGGTAGGCGATGGCATTAAGCCCAAACAACTGAACAGGAACGTATAAGCAGTTGCAGTTTTATCATTTGTACTGGATCGACCATCAGTAATTCCTTCCGACCTCAAAATCAGAGCTAGTCCTTCCTGAAATACATGACACTTAGTTAGCTGAAGTTCCATCACTAACAAAGAAACTTTGTGCTGCCCAACAAACCATTGAAGTAGAACAATCCCAAATGATAGTCAACCAAATTTTTTTGGGGGACAAGGGTAAATCTACTTGGCTATAACTAAAAGGCTATGCTAACGAGTGGCCTTACAAAATTTGTTAAGCAATAAAAAAATTGAAGTTTGTCTTGAAAAAAACACTTTTTAGACTTTCAAAGTATTGAATATACACAAGTTTCAATAAAATATTTTTATATTTAGTTGCTTAACAAGTGCCAAAAAGGGGTCAAGGTGGGGTGTAAATAGTAGAAGTCCAATATTACTAAACACTAAAGCATAACGATAAATGTAATATAGTATTTATAGATAAATCCGTGAGACCTATCCGTATCAAAATATGTAAGTGGAAAGCAAGTCTAGAAAGCAATATTAATATATAACTGATCAGTAACCACTTCGAGAACAGAGTAGAATATTACGACCTAAAATGGCACCAATGTAAAACCTAATAGAAGAAAGGAATTAATTGACATATTGACAAAAACATAAAACAAAGTTAAATATGAAGGATTACTTGAATAGTTTCTCCGTAATGTGATTCAGTCGTGCAACATCTGCACCTACAAGTTCATCAGCCTTTCTCCCGTTTTGAAAGAAATGAAGAGTGGGCTGCAGCAAGGTAAATCATTGTTATGCTATCTCACTTTTGTGACTGTTACAAGTGCAGGAATTATAAAGTTAAGTGTATTGCATCCGATGAACTAAAAAAATGAGAAATGTATCAATTTACTTAGATATAAACAATTGAACTAATCTAGTTCAATCGAAGCATTTCATTAACCACAGAAAAGAACAGTCATAATCATCAATGATCAATAATTCACCATTTTAATTCTAGAGCACTTAAAGGAGATAACATCTAGAGTTCAAGTCTTATATTCACTTTATGAAAAGATAGCAGAGGTGTATGTTTTACATTAGCCAAGATCTTCATTGAGTACATAATTACAAATAGATGTCATAATCAAAGGTACGGAACATGTGTTCGATAATACATAAATCTGAGTATGTGTAAGCTACCAAACATAGCAAAATCATTTGACAATGAAACACTACCTAATTGAGTATGAGCAGCATTGCATCGAAACAGAAACCAGTATGTTTCTAGTGTAAAATGAAGGCAAATCACAAACATAACCAAAACTAGAGGGTTCTATATATAACTCAAAAGGGGTAGAAAAGGGTACTTTTACCCCATAAAGGATAGAGGCCACGACTGAGAAACACAACCTAATAGAAAACCTGCAGCAGCCTAAGGCTGCTTGATTGCTATAGAGCTACTAATAACTACACATCTATGACTGAAGGTCTATCATGAATTAAGTTTATGTTTCCTGTGTCTTAACTTTAATGAAGTAACGATCTACTGAAGGAGCTAAGGGAAGGCAACGGAAACACAAAAAATTAATTGAAATCATTGAAGCAGTCCCAGAAAGAATGAATCAAACAAGGGGTATGGATTAGTAAAAAGTATGACAGTCCAACTGGAGCAAAATTTCCAATTGCACAGCCATTTCTTCTTTGTTATGAATGGCTAACGTGATTGATGGTTACAAACAGATGATATTGTGCAGACATATTTGAAAGTTTTATCCCCAAAAACAACATTTGAACAAATAAATTTCTAACAGCAAGATTAAATAAATTACCACAGATGTAATCTGCAACCTGCTCAACGTGTCTCGAATTGCTTCCTGAGATATATAAGAGGGAAAAGTAAATATTTTGGCCACTCTGCCACTGTGATCCATAGCATACCATAAAGCAATAATATTTTCATGCCATCACAAACACATGCTTCTAAAATGGAAGAAACCACCAGATCCTAATAAGGAAATGGCCAGATAGTTGCCACCGAAGTAGCAAATTTTGAAAAACAAAAACCATCAAATGTAAAGTGAAGCAAGGTTAGAAAGCATGCTAATTTTTAAAAAAACAATTGATACAATTAGTAATTGAATGTAGCTTTATAATCAATTGTTTGTTAAAAATTAACATGCTTTCTAACCTTGCTTCACTTTACATTAGAGTGGTTTTTGCTTTTGAAATTCCATTATGTAAACCATAATCTGGTTCACGATTCAAAATCAAACTCGTACAATACACAATTAAATATATTCCACACCTGATCAATGTCAATTTTATAAGTTGCCACATGAGGGTACTTCTTGCTGAGCTCCCCAACTATAGGAGAAATGAACCTGCCTAAACAGAAATACAAAATAGCAAAACTGTGAAAATTTAACTTAGAATATAGGTACGAAGAAAGATATATGAACAATTCAACCATGAACACCGCCACTCAATAAAGTGACATCGCGGAAGAAACGAGATAGGAACTTACAAGGTCCACACCAAACTGCAGTGAAATAGAAGATCGCGTGCAACGAGTCATCTATGATTCAACAGAAATTCATCAAAAAAAATATAAAAAGAAAAACAAAGGGAGCAAAATGAAAGAGGAAAGAGATTAGTAATAACAAACCTTGAACCTTGTTAAGGATATTATTGAACTCTTCCTCTGAATTAACTAAAATAACACCGGGAGAAGCTGGAAAATGATTGAACAGTTAATTGACTTCATATCATTGCATAATTATTATTATTATGCAATGGAGCATAGTTAAAAATAAAAAAATGAATAAACCTGAGGCGGAGCAAAGGGAACGGGAGTTGTTGTGGAAGGAGAGGTGAGAAGAGAAAGTGGAAGAAGCGATTGTGGCGGCGAAGAGAGAGGATTTGGAAATCCGTGAGTGAATCTTTAAGAAAGGACGTACAGTGTTCTTTATTGCATGACGAAAGGCCACTGAACGAACGATCAAGTTTCTGGTTCCACCCATTTTCGCTCTCTATGATTCTGATGCTTTTCTGTGTTGTTAGGGTTTACCGATGTTTTTTTTTTTACAAAATCATTCCTGCTGCAAAATTCATCACACAACCAAGCAACCTTTTATTCCCTTTTTAGTTTAATTTATAAATAATATTAATGGTACATAGATATTGACACACAACTACACTACTTTAATATTTTATAAAAAAAATATCCACTACATATTATTTTATTCAAGATTATTTTTGTGTAAGTTTTGTTGTCTGTATAGATTTTTTAAATTCTCACTCAAACGCGATCCATACATCAATAAAGATATTTCACTTTTAAAAAAACTATTTTTAAAATCATTTAAACAAAAAATTGTGATGAACTAACATCTTAAAATTGTTTCAATTTTGCTTTCCACACCCTCAAATTTTTAAAATAGCCAAAATGTCCTTCCCACTCTATTAACTCAACTCCATCATCTTCATCTTCATAACCTTCATCTTAATTAACCTAACTTTTTCAATCTTCTTCAATCATCTTCATACATTCCATCTTCAAAAATCTTGAATCATCTTCACATTGTGTTTAAAGTTACCCAACTAGATATTTATGATGTTCTGTTTTTGAGTTTCATTTTTTTTCTTCAAGATCATGTACCTTTACGTGAACTGAATTCACGTATGTGAAATTTTTAAAAAAATATCAGATGTTACGTGATTTAAGTTTACGTAAACGTACGTGATTTAATATTGCGTACATAAATGGAGTTTATGAATTCACATAAAATACGTGAACTGAGTTGATGTAAGTGTTCGTCAACTCAATTCACGTATCACCTACGTGAACTGAATTCAAGTAAACGTACGTGAACTGGGTTCACGTACATGTCATAATAGTGAAGCACATGAGTCGTACGTGAACTGAGTTCACGTACGTGTACTTGAATTCAATTCACATATGTGATGCGTGAATTGAGTTTACGGATACTTACGTGAACTCAGTTTACGTACACGTACGCAAATTGAGTTTACGAACACGTACGCAAACTGAGTTTACGAACACATATGTGAACTTAGTTTACGTACGTGTAGTTGATTTTTTTTTTTTTTTTTTGGGTTTAAGATTTAGAATTTTTTATGTTATATTTATGTTATTTTTTGGATGCAGGAAAATGGATCAAGGGGAGACAAAAGTGACGAAATGTATGAATGTTTGGAACCTGATTTTGAGAAAATGTGTGATGGTTTTGAACCTAATTTTGATGCAATGAATGACGGTGTTGAACCTGAAACTGAAGGCGATATGAATGATGGAGTTGAACCTGTTATGATTGGTTTGACTGACGTGTTTACCACCGGCATTATGTTTGATACGCGAGATGATTTATTGAAATGGGCTAGAAATGTTGGAAGGAAAAATGGAATTGTCGTTGTTATTTTTAGATCGGAAACTGCGACAGCACGACCAAGAACAAAGACAAAATTAATTCTTGGTTATGAAATAAGCGGTAAATATAAACCTTGGAATAATCATAAACTTACGAGGAGTACGTGGACTAGAAAATGTGAATGTCCATTTAGATTGTGAGGAACACAATCAAGTGTTGCTGAAGGATGTTGCTACAAACCATTAAACCACTCAAAAAAATTCGTAAAAAACTAGTCTAAAACATTAGCATACTAGTCCAGAAAAACAACACACAAACCAGTCTAGTAATCTCCAAATCAGTCCAGGAAATCAAGAAAAAACCAGACCAGGAAATTAGTAAACCAATCCAAAAAAAATACTAAAAATATCAAACCAATATTAAACCCCAAAAATACTAAAACTCCAGAACATGCAAACTAGTCTATAAAGAACTTAAGCAAATGTGTGGCAGCATAGAGTTTACCTGTAACAGTGTCAGATACCCTGATACCGTTCTAGTCTGATGCATGCTCGCTTCTCGAAGATTGTCGTATAGGTAAGCAAGCGCAGCAGCACCCCATGCATATCCCCGCATGAGTTGAGGTATCTGAAACATTCAAGGTATGCAACGCTCACTGCGAAGGCACTCTTGTCGCTGAACAAGGTGCAAGCGACCAAAAACAAAAGAAATGTCCTTGCAGCCATCTGCCAATGCTGATCACCACATCGCTGATGGTATACGTCAAGCAACCAACTAAACTGAACAATGGTTGTCCGCGTCACGTTAAACTCAGCATATGCAGCAGCCTGACTAACCCCAAGAAGCTCAACCAATAATTCTGCATCGTCATCCTTGTTAAATATATTAATGTTGAAGAATGTTGAGGGGTGTGGGAAGCAAAATTGAAATTGTTTATATTGACGAGAGTGCATAATAATTTTACTTTTTTTTTTATATAAAATCTTTTATTCTATTATTATTTTACGAGTTTAACTTTCATACATTAAATATTTATTTTATTCCATTATTATTATTATTTTGGTAGAAATAAGAGAGGGATTAATTTAATTTCTAGCATTTGATAATGTTTTATTTGATACATATTTCAATAAATTAACGTCTACATCATTTTTTTATAAATCTTTACATTTTATACGATGTATAATTAATAAATTTTCTATACAATTATATGATGAAATAATATTTAATTCAATAAAAAAATTTAAAAATTATCATTCATTTACTCTTTTATTTGTTATATGATTTGTATGTTTTAGATTAAAAAAATATGTATTATTATAATTTAATTTTTTTTTGTTTAACTTCTATAAATAATATAAGAAATTTAGATGTTGTGGAAAATACACAACTAACTTTATTTAAATTTTTTACAATTAATTAAGTTTGAGGTTTTTTTTTTGTTCTTGACTCAAATAAATTTGAGAGGTGAAATTCTTCTTTTCAAAATTACCTCATTCAATCTTCTTTTCTCACCATTTCTCTTCCCTCTTTTTCTCTCTCACAATCACATTATGTCTCTCTTAAAACGAACTTTTTGATGGAGCTAAATATCACTAGAAGGGGGGTTGAATAGGGATTTTGGCGTTTAAAAATGTTTTAAAGAGTTTTTGAATTGATGTCCTCTCTGAGATGATGCGAACTTGAGGACAGAAATTTAAATCTTTAAATAAGAACAAAATAAATGCAATGAGAGTATAAAGAGAGAGACACACAACTTTTATACTGGTTCACCCAAAGATGGATCGTCCACTCCTCACACACTTGTGAGATTTCACTGAAGATCAATCAGATCAACCTCTCGCAGAGGATGATTACACTTTGTGTATTCTTAAGCTTCACCAAGCTTACAACCTTGTTCCTTACAAGTTTCAAATATTTCCAAGTACAACTTACTTGAAAATTATAGAGTGATATGAGTATGATTTCTTTCTCTTTACTTAAACACTTTCTAAAAAGATATTTCAAAGATCTAGTGTATGAATGTAGAAAGTATAAAGAGAGGATGAATATTGCTTATGATAAACTTAATATTCTTGATATTTTTCTGCAATATTGTTGTGTGTTTTATGATAAAGAGTTTGTTGCCTTTTACAGAGTTCTTGTACAGCTCTTCCATGTGTTAAACACTTTATGACCATTGAGATGTTTAATCAAAAAGTTCAGTGGTCTTTAAACTGAAATTATAAAACTTCCATCCTACTGTCTTGAACAGTTACAGTCCATCCTCAGCTTTGAGGTTCAAACCTTCTAGGTACTTGGTCCTTTTTCACTTTTTCTTTCTCCAAGACATGAAAAGACTATTTCTTTGACTATGTGAGCTACAACCGTCTGAATGTTGTAATACTAAGTTGAATTCAACTTTTGGTGAATGATGTGACAAATTGTTCAACCTTTTACCTAATACTAGTCGTCATTTACCCAGTACTGCCTATCCTCGTACTAGTCCAAATATGCTTTCTGACCTCTTTAGATAATGTGCTTTATTTGGTCATTCTTGGTTACAGTTTTGACATCTTAACCTGATTAAAAATCATGGTTACTTTGCTGGATGTATATTATGCTTTTACGAGGCCATCCTCCTATAGATTCAACCCATCCTCCAGTTTGCAAAAATGGTGGTATTGAATCAGATTTTCTTCATTTTAGTCTTTATGATGAATAACCTGTTTTCTACTATAAATTCACTCAAGAGCACAAATTAGTCGTTAATCACAATCATAATCTCTTAAGTAATGTTGTTATCATTAAAATCATTTGAGAGAGATTTTGTCTCAACACTTTCTCTCACCACATTCAAGCTTGATTTGTAGATTATTCATTTGTAATATAAATAAATATTTAATTATTTTATTATCACTTCAAAATTTATTTGTTTAATACATCTCTTACACTTATTTTAAAATTGATTAACGTACCTTACGTACTTATAAAAAAAATCAATAAATAAATGCACAAATAAAAATAAAATCGTAGAATAAGATAAAGATAAAATGATTCAAATAAAAGACATAGAAACAACAAAAAAGATGTAGAGAAATCGAATAAGAGAATAAAATTTATCTAATGAAAACCTATATCAATTAATTGGTGGAGGGCAATTTCGTATTTTTTAAAAAGGTAAGAGTAATTACATTATTTAAGCTGTGTTTTTAATTGTTGTGTCATTTTTTTCTCTCTAATCTATTGCAAAAGACAAATGTGATAAACTATTATCTTTAATCAAAAAAATGATTTTTTTTTAACAAAATGATTTTTCAAAAATCTAAAACAAACATCTGAAACAAACACACCAAATATTGATAATACACCAATACTAAATAAAGATAGTTTTATGAAATTACTATTCTATATATTTTTTTTAGGACAAATGAAATATATTATTTTTTTGTAGAATGGTAAATTTTAAATTTTGATATATGTAAAAATAATTTTCTTTAATTGTCATGTCTAAAATTTGAAACCACTATTGTTAGTAGGCCATTGCTGTTTAATTTGAGTGATCCATCCATTCAAGGAACTCACGAATAGCACATGTATCTCGCGTTGGAAAACTGTTTGGTTCCGAGATTGACAGAATAAAGGCAGTTCCAAACCAATCAATCTTGTAACAAAATCTTTTACCAGGCCTTGAAAAGTAGCTAGTTCATTTTTGAAAACTAGCTAGTTCATTTTCCGTTTGGTGATTAAAACCATTTTTCTTTTTATTCTTAATTATAACACTCTACTGAGAAAAATTGTATCTAAGTTCTATGCAAATTACTAGATGTATCCGTAGTGAATCTTTGATCCTTTGAATATTTTATTTGTATATTATAATTTTGATATTTTAAAATAATCAGTATAGAATATTTAATGTGTTTATTTTATATGTTAATGTTATTAAAATAACGTATGTATTTGAATATACTTTTCGTATTCCAATAGAAATTAATAATTTTAATAAAGGGTATGTTTAATTTTTTTAATAAATACACTTAATAAATTAAAATTGTACTTACATTTAGAGATAACTTTTTTCTTCAAAAATTACTTACAATTAAAGAAAGAGGTAATAGTATTTTTTATAAAATTATATATATAGTCTTTTATTTTATTTAGTTCTAATAAATTGGTCTTTGATTTTTCAATTTTTATTAAAAAAATACTGAGATAACAAGGGAATGATATATCCAAAATGAAAAAACCAAAAACAACATTAATTATTTCCGTTACTTCTTTATCATCTTAGTCTTAAAATCTAAAAACATTAAATTTAAAAATAAAAATATTGAAATTCTTCTTCGGCCTCTCTATTTGAAGAAGTAAACCGAATAATCATGATGATGGTGAAGATAGAAAACATTAGCAACCATGATGGGGTGATAGAAAACATCAGCAACCATTATTCTCATTATTATTATATTTTTTTGTTTTTTTTGTTCAAAATAATTAGATTATTCTTCATACACTCTCTCACGTAGAACCAGCGTAATAGTAGTACTCATTTCGCCTTCTCCTATTTCACACTAATATTTTTGTTTCTCATATTATTCTAATTTTGGATTCTCAATTCACACCCTCTCTATTTTTATTCTCGTGCAAATACTCAATTAACATATCCACTTAAGCATCCTGGGTGTCTGTTTTACATTCATCAATCGAGACACAAAAAATTAAGGATGTGTATTCAATTGAGATTTTTAAAAATTTAAAAGACTTTTTAATTAAGAAATTAATATTTTAAAATATTATATATAATTTTTGAAATATTTAATTAAGATTTTCAAGACTTTTTAAAGAAGACAATAAAATTAGATAATATTCAATTGAGAATTTTCATAATTTTCAAAAAAATTGTATATTTTGATGGATTTTTTTTTTATATAATGAATTATATGAGACTTTTAATTAAAAATATAAATACCAACAATCTCACCAAAACTCTTAGGGCCCGTTTGATGCGCAGAATAGAAAGAGACAAGATATGATATAAAATTGAATAAAAATATAATGATATATGATAGGATAGTTACAAGATAAATATTATCACATCATGTGTTTGATAATAACTAACATGATAACATTTTATTTTGTGATGTATTTGATACACATCTCATCATAATATGATATAATATATGTTATATTTAAATAAAAAAATTACCCTTACATATTAATTTTTTTTTAAAATCAACTTATTATATTTTAAAGGCTAAATAGTATCCGCAGTCCCTTAACTTAATTTCAGTTAACGTTTTAGTCATTTATCTTTTTTTCTTCTTCCCGATTTAGTCCTTTATTTTAATTTTAAGTGACAATTTGATCTTTTATGTTTTAAAATGTCAACAATGTTATCTTTTTTTTTTTGCAAAAATCCATCAAAAATTTCAAACAAAACTCATAAAATTAATTATCATCCTCAATATAATGCAAATTTCATCAAATTCATACTTAAATCTTTAAATAAACTGATATTTTCACCTCTAACAACATCAAATAAAGAATGAAAATATGAGTTTATTTGAAGATTTGAGTTACGGATTTGATGAAATTTGTATTATATTTAAGAATATAATTAATTTTATGCGTTTTATTTGAAAACTTTGATGAATTTTTTTGAATTTTTGTAAAAAAAAATGATAACATTGTTGACATTTTAAAATATAAAAGATCAAATTGTCACTTAAAATTAAAATAAAGGACTAAATCGGGAAAAAAAAAAGATACAGCACTAAAACGTTAACTGAAATTAAGTTAAGGGACCACATGTACTATTTAGCCTATTTTAAATATTATAAATTAACAAAAAAAATTAAATAAGTAATGAAATAATTTTAAATTAAAACTATGCATTGACACTTTTACTTAAATTTTAAAAACAAAATCACGAGTAATCAGATAATTATATTTTATCTGTTAGAATGTAAATAAATATATGATATATTATATGTAAATGACAAGAATACCTTGTAAACAAAATTATATTTATTTTAAAATTTTAATTAAAATAAATATTTTTCTTGTAAACAAGAATACCTTGTAAATAAATAAAATTTTAATTATATAATTTTATCAAATTATATAAAAAGACAAAATTGCCCTTGTGTAAAATCATAAAAAAATTTTACATTAATTATTAATATTTTATTTTTAAGTTTAATATCAAGTTTTATTAATTATTTTTCTATTTGATTAGATTTACATTTTTATATTTTAGATTATATTTTATAAATTGTTTTTATATTTATATTTTATTATATTTCAATTTATATTTTAAATTATATTTTGTAAGGGTAATTGAGTAAATTATTATTCTTATCTTGTTGGATTTTTAACTCAACTCATATTCAGGATAAAAATTTCAATTAGAAAGACATGACATGATAAAATTTTGGTTTAACTTATCATATCCTTTTAATTTATCAAACACTTAATTCAGAAATGATATAATAAACTTATTTTTATCATATCTTTTATTATCTCAACTTTAATACTCAAATACTATTTTCTTTCCACATGTTGTTGTCTTTGATCAACACATGTCAAGTTTTTCTTTCTCAACCTTTTCTTTCTCATCAATGCATTATGCATGTTTGTTTTTACGTTCTCATTCTTTGGACATTGTTTTCACGTTCTTTCCCCAAATTGTTGATTTTACCTTGTGTGCTCTTAATTTCAATTTTTACTTTCAGTATGCTTTTGAATTTATTGCCTTTGTTTTTTCCTTTTCATGCTTTGTCTAAATATATTACCAACTATTTAAGCACAAGAAGTGCCTAAAATAACCAACAAATTCCTTCTCATGCTTTATCTTTCTGTAGTTCAGGTTTCTATTTAATTGCCCTTCTTTTTTTTCATTATTATTATTATTATTATTATGTGGCTGTTTTGATTTGATGATTTCCAATTGAACATTCATATTAACTTCATCTCTAATGTTAACTCCAAAAACGAATTTTATTTTTTATTTTTTATAGAGGACTACTATAACTTCATATATGTAGATAAATATTACTTAGAAGGAATTAGGATCAATAAAAAGTCTTATAAAAAAATCTTGAAAGTCTATACATTTCTATATAATCGTTTAGAATCTTCAAAAGACTTTTTTTTGTCAAAATAGTCTTTTAAAATCTCAATCCAGAGTCTGTTTGATAAAATTAAGCTAGTTGATAGTTGAAAAGCTGATTGATAATTGAAAAGCTGATTGATAGTTGATAATTGATAATCAATGACTTATAACTGAAAACTAATTAATTGAAATTAAAATGTTTGATAAATTTAATTTTTAATAATATAAAATGATATAAAAGAATATAAATATTTAATTTAAAATAAAAAGTATTAAATCTCTCACATGCACGTCACTTCCACCATTCTCTCATGTTTCTCATGATTGCTCATTTCATGTGATACCTCTCTCAATCGCGTTTCCTCGTCTCTTTATCCCTTAATATATTTATCTCATTTATGACTTTTGTGGTATAAACTCAAAAAAAATACAACAAATATTTGAAATAAAAATCAAATGCAATTCATTTACTTTTTATTTTTATTTTTTTTTACAATACAAATATAAATTTGAAAAGTTATCTAAAAGTTTAGCAAGCTCTATATGTATAAATAATAATCATAAAAACAATACAATTCATTTACTATTTACAATTTGACATAAAAAAATAAATTTAACTTTATCACAATAATAAATTAGAAAATGAAGAAATAATAATAAATATGGCAATTCATACGTTAATTAATTTCTTGTAAAATAAATAATAATTTTTTTTTGAATTATTATTTTGGCAAGAAATCAAAGAAACTGAGTACATTCTCTTCACCTGGTGAGTGAGTGGTGCAGTTGTTTTGTATTAGGATAAAAAAATTATAAAAATAAAATAATAAAGTTATAAATGGAAAAAAATGTAAAAAACTATAATAAAGATATAAAATAGTGAAAAAAAATTTATTTATCAAACACATATTTTTAATCCAATATATGTATGAGCTAGTTTAATAAATTATAAACTAACTTAGTGTTTTTACCAAACAGTGATCCAATACACCCCTATGGTGATTAAGATGATGAATGTTGATCTTGATTTCTTAAATCATTTTAAAAAAAGTTAAAATAAATAACAAATCCCGAAAATTGATAATGTAGCTTGACACCTCAACATATTTTAATTGAAAAAAATGAAAAAATTGTTAACCTGTACAAGTTTTAACTTTCAAAAAATAAAAAATCAATTTGGGACCAAAAATAGATAAATGATCAAAATATTATAATTAAATAAGATAAATAATTGTTGAGTTTAAATCTTAGATAAAAATGTGGTGTCAAAATGTCTTATGATCTTAAAGCATTTGACATTTTATTACTCGCTAGGACTTTCCAACAATAACTACTAATGTAGTTTTCTCTATATTTTGTACAGATAAATAAATTTGGTATAATTTAAAATTAGAATATTCAAATCAAACTGAACATAAGCTAGGATATTTTCCATTCATGTCTTAATACTAATTATCAAGACCGAGATCCAAAATATACATTATTATAGACCAACAATATTGATCATAACAACTAAATTAATTTATTTCACAAATTATCTATAATTAAAAATAATACAAAATCAAAAGTTTTCATCAACAAAAAAATATTTACTTATTCATCTAATAAAAAAATATTTATTGATATTCAATCTTATTGATCATAAATGATCTCTAAAATGGCTAAAATTGTTAATTTAGTAATAGTACTCATAAATCCTTTACTAAAAATACTGTACAGAGTATTTTTCAAATATTTTAACAAACTCATAAAATAAAAAATTTGAAACAACCTAAAGCCTCACAGTGAGACGAGAGAACATATTATTAATTACAATTTTTTTTTGGTCAGTTATTAATGAATATATACTCGCGTTGCAACATTTCCGACGTAAATTTTTTG
Organism: Cicer yamashitae; assembly: GCA_037974755.1. NCBI lineage: Eukaryota > Viridiplantae > Streptophyta > Magnoliopsida > Fabales > Fabaceae > Cicer > Cicer yamashitae. The sequence goes on from JBBPBQ010020323.1 coordinate 10,469,000, forward strand.
TGTGCTCAAGTCTCAAGAGATGTTTGCACGAAAAAATAAAAGTCTCAATAGGTGTTTAAGACTAATGATCAATTTTCTTTTTTTATATACTAGTATAATTTTACGTGCTGTATTAGTAAGCAATAAATAAATACTCCTTTTAATCACAAATATAATAAAAAATAAATTAAAAAACTTTATGTATTTTTTTTTAATTTTAAATAACATATATTAATTTTTATTAATTAATATTTATTTATATTTGTGACTGAAATAATATATTTTATTTGTAATATTATTTGAAAGAATGAATCATTGATTTGCGTTATTTTAAATTATTTGAAGTGAATAACAATTGTTATTTTTTAATAGTAGTGTCGTACTTGTTTATTTGTTGAATTACATTTTTACCTTTTGAGTTATTTTTATATTTTATTTTAGTATTTTAATTTTAATTTATTTATTTTTTTTAGTTATAAATATTAAACACTTTAGTCTTTTATTTTTTATTTTTTAATTTCCAACATCATCTGGTTTAACAGAAATTAGTCTATGTTCAAAGACAAGTTTATATTTTTGGTAATTTCAAATGTATCTCTATTTGGATATAATATAAAAAGGACATCCATTGACTGAATCATTGAGTTTGTAATACTCAAAGCTTTTAAAGTCAACAATCGGATAATGTTTGTAGTGTTTGTTTTGGACTTCCTTTCTGGTTCCAGCCCCCATCAAGTCCTATAGCACCGTACTTCTTTTGATTAAAAAAAATAATCTACTTTGTTATAAATTTTAAATTGAATCAAATCAATATTTAAATATTTGAATTAGTATTTTGTTTGTCTAAACAAAATCTTCAAAATCAATCTAAACAAAACCTCGATTTAAAAGAAAAATAAAGACTCACGTTTTTATTTATTGGAAATTGCCTTCATCTCTCATGAGGTCATTCTAATTTCTAAGTGACACATAGAGAGTATTTATTACACTTCCATCGCAAAAAAATAAGCATTATTGGTATTGCGTTGAAACCATATACTTTATCCGAAAAATAATTATTTTACGTGCTTTTAAAATAATTGATGGATTTATTTAATTTTCTAAAAGCAATAAAAACATATCTTTTAAATTATCCTTTATTAAAAATAGTTTCATGAGAGTTGGGAAACACATATATTTTGTTAGAAACAAAAACAATTATCTTACAATTTGTCTAAATTCATAAAGAATTACACAAAGAACGAATAAAACAAGGACCAACAACAGTCCTGCACCAAAGTTATTCATAAACACAACCCAAAAATCACATATTTTGTGCTATTATCGACAAAATCACAATTATTCATTGAATTTTATCAATTCATTAAAGAATCGAACATACACCAATTTTTTTTTCATGTAACAAAAAAAAATATATACTAAAAAGAATTATTGAAAAATAAAATTTATATTAATTAATGAATATTTTAGAAATCATCGTATTAAATATAAATATAATTAATCAAATTTTATTTATTTATTATCATGATATAAGTCTTTTTTGTTGTTTATATTCAAAATTGAGAAGAATAGCATTGATTAGTAATTTGTTCACATAAAAACGTCAAAAAATTATAGAACATCCTGTTACTACTTTTTTTGATACAAAACCTAATGTTCCAAAAAATAGACAAATCTTCGTTCCACAATTATCGATCTAGTTAATAACTTCACAAAGTACAGTAAAAGATATATAAATAAATAAAATGTAATAGTAATTTTATGAAATATTGAATTGAGAGATAGTGGTACGACAATTACAAGTTAAATAGTGAAAAGTTGTAGAGACATATATGCTAAAACACCGGTTCAAACCATAAAAATTAAGAGATATTGAACAGCTATTGTCGTTGACTAGTTATTGCTATTTTTCTTACTATTTATTGCAAAGGGAAAAATTATCCTTGTAAAACGAGAGATATTGAATTATGAGTGATATATGTACTGGGATCGACGTAAACAATTTGGGTAACGAGGACATAATATGTATCGCTTTAAATTTTGTCACATGAATTGTATTATTAAAATTAATTAATCAATTAAACAAAAAATTTGTAAGAACAATCACCTATTTTCTTAGGTATTAAGTTACCATCTCTTCTAAGATAAAAAAAAAAATTATACAAAAAATTTGTAATATCACTTACATTTTTTTAAGTTTGCGATCGTATTCCAGATTCTCCCGAAGTATTATAACTATTTTGTAAATTTTTAATAATAATTATATTATCTCATCTATAAAAAAAAAACTCACATAAAACATAATTATTTTCTAGCTCTTTTTTTTATGACGAATTTTCGACTCTTTGTCATCTAGTATCGTATTTTTTAAAGTATTTGTTTTATTCTAAATGTTTTACTTGTTATTTTTTTTAAATTATTTGTTATTTTATAATATTAATTATTTGTTTTTCCACTAATTTATATTTATTTATTATATCTCAACTCGATAAATTTTTCAATTAAAATCAATTAATAATAATATTTGATAAAATGAATCTCATTTTATAATCGAATTCAATAAAATTAATATTTTTTAGAAAGTCCGCACATAATCCTAATCATAGAATGAAAATGAGATGAATATAGTATTAAATAGTAGTGAAAATATTTGTATTCCAAAATCAAGTACATGTCATTATCCACAGAACACAATGAATGAGTTCCTCTCTTATATATAAATAATTAGATAATATAATTAAAAAATATAGTACTTTTGAATAATATTTTGTAAGAAATGGATTGGTAGTGTTTAGGGTTGTTATATAAGGAATGATGAGTAAGAAAAATGGGAAATGGTCCTCGAAAGCAAGCAGTTGACAAAAGCAGAAACCTGAGTTCATAAATATCGTGTTCCTCAGAAGTTGTGGTGAGAGAGAGAGAGAGAGAGAAAAAGAAACTTTGGAAAAGAAAAGATTAGAAGTTGTGGTGAGACATGAGAGGCAGTGGAAGTGACCCATCATCAAGAAGAGGAGTCGACATGAAGGAAACGAAACAACAGCTCATCCCTGCATGGTTAGAGAAACTAATGGCTGAAACATTCTTTGGTGTTTGTGGGGTCCACCTTAATACAAAGAAGAATGAGAAGAACGTTCTTTGTTTGCACTGTTGTCTTTCCATCTGCACTCACTGTCTACCTTCTCACCGCCATCACCCTCTCCTCCAGGTTAATTTACTTTCACTGCCTTTTCCAATTCTTTTTTTTTTCTTTTATGGTCTCAAAATGAAATATAAATTACAATTATAACAGAATTTTTTTTTAATTTTTTAACTATTATTTTTGTTTATATTTCAACAAATAGTAATTGACATGATTTTGGTGCTTTTGATAACTATATTATTGAGTACAAATGGTTTTTGGTTAATTGTGGTACCTTTTTCTAAATATTTCCTTAAAATCCTCTTTCTCTGGATTACAATTAAGTTTAAATTTCAAATTTTATTTTCTTGGGACGAGGAGAAGTGGATTGTTTTAAAAATGGAGTACTTAATTATAAAGTTTTGGAAATTTGTAATGTTAACAATAGTATATGAAGTTGTTCCTTTTCGATAAAAGAAAACACACCCACCCTTGTGTAAAATTCAAATGAATCACACTAGCTAGGGTTGCTTTACTATTCAGTGGAATTCGAACAACAAATATTATAGAGATTGTGTTAAAAAAATAGATTAGAAATTGTGTTTCTAACATTTCCTCAATTCACCTAAAATTCTAGGTTCAACTTGTGTTATGCAATTCTCTATACTAGATTATTTTAGGATTTTTGCCTTCATAGTTTTACTTAGGGCATGTTTCTATTCATTATTAGTTTGACAACGTGATTTTGGTGAAACTCATCCTTATTCCTTGGTTTTCACTTTCAATTTAAACATACATTTAATTTATTTTAATTCAAACTTTTGGTATAACAACTGATAAGAAATTTGTTCTTGAATTGTCATTTTCGTTGAAAAAGTTTGACATTCTAATTTCAATAGACAAAATTTAAATTTAATATAATACAATTATTAAATGATTATTATGTCACTTTATTAATAATAAATTACATTTCCCAAAAAAAAAATTTTAAAGAAAATGTTGAGGAAGGCCTAGTCAATTTGAAGTGAGCAGTCACCAATGTTGTCTCATTGTGCTTGGTGTTTCCAAGATATGAATATGTATGTATGTTTAAACATGGTTTTCAACTTTTTGTTTCATAGAAGGGGTTCATAATGTGTTCTATGGGATTTCCACTTTTTGGTTTTGGTTCTTTCCTATTAATGGAAGAAGATCCCTTTTTTATCCAATTTCTCATGCTAAGCTTTCTCACCCGTTCCTTTCATTGAAAGTGAAAGGTTTGACCCAATTCTGTCTCTCTACTTCACATACAAAACAAGAAACCAAATGCTAATTCATGTTTCGATACCCCTACTCCTCTCTATCATAATTGTCTTAGAAAAAATTGTTTCTATTTATTTATCATTTTCAAATTTTAGTATTATATATTATTATTTTTTATTAACTATACTCTTGTAATAATACTATATTCATGTTAACACTCACATTTACCAAAAAAAACTCCCAAAAAAAATGTCACTTAATTTAAATGTAATTTTTATTTTTTAATTGTATTATTTATGTATTACATTGAGCGTGACTCTCAACTTACTATTCCTCCATTTTTTATTTATGTTAATTTGAAATACATCAATAATAAAGATAATTTAATCAAATTATTATTTTTTAATTTGTGTAAAATATGATAATTATTTTAAATCAGAATAAGTATTAATTATTTTCTATTTATATTAATAAAGAGATCGTGTAAATGAATAATAAGTGATCAATAAATTGTGAATGTATATTTAAAATGTGCTTTTAGTTAAAACATTTAATTGTTTGTGCAACATAGGACTCCCTTGAGTCTCTAATATAAGAAAAAAATCTAATTGCACACCTCTTTAAAAAAAAATAGTTAGTCTTACTCCTTTTGATCTCATATATAAGTAATAAAAAAACTACATCACACCCTTGAAGAAAAATAGTTAGTGTTACTCCTTTTGATCTCATTGAATTTAATAGAGTTAGTTAATTTTTATTTAAAACTATTTTTTTTCAAAAAAAGATTAGATTTTTTATTGTTAATATTCTAAATTGGAGAGAGTATTTAAATTTCTCAAAGTAATCAATGACATAATTGGTTCTTATCTCTTTCATAATTTCCTTGTAACTTGTTTCATGATAATAAAATGATTAAAAAAATTAACAACAATATTAAATTTGTTAACAAATCATTTTTTTGGTATATAAACAATATTTATTGTAGGTTTGAACTCATCGTGTATATGTAAATTTAAATTAACATTTTCGATTTGAAAGTGTGTGAAAATATGTTTGAAGATAATGCTGTTCAATTTTAAAACACCGCATTTTTTCCAAAGAAGTTTGTTGAGATGGATAGAAATAGGATATATGTGAGGTATATAATTTCTTTGGATATATATATATATAAAAATGGAAAGTGGTTTGTTTAGCTGCTTACTCAGAATTTCATTATCATGCATTTTGGTATGTATGTCCAATAATAATGTGTTACAATAATTGATGTGTTTTTGCTGCCATTGTGCAGGTGAGAAGGTATGTTTACCATGACGTGGTTCGATTGGGTGATCTTGAAAACCTCATCGATTGCTCCAATATTCAGGTCAGACGAATACAAGTTACTAAAATAAAATCATACTAGTATTTTTTTATTTTTGGTATATAAAATCATAGTATTTATTTACCCAAAAATCAAGATCAACATGTTTTCTTTTTTTGAGATCAAGTGATCAAAATATAGGACGTGAAAAATTTATTACTAAATCTTGTAAGAATTTTTTCCTATTAAATATTAATACTAAAAGAAAATTGAGCAAACAAATATTGATATATATTTGATTTAAAATTTAATTTAAATACATCAAATTTTATTAACTTAATTTTCTTTTAAATACAAGACAAATGTAGTAATACTTAGAAATAAAAATGAATAATCAAAAGAAATAGCTAGCCAAGTACTTGTAATTGAATTTTTTTAATAAACCAAAGTACTATTTAAAAAAGAATTTATCTCAGAGCACATAGAATAAGGAACATACATTCTTTAATTTTTAATTCAACTAATACATGTCAGTATTGTTAGGTTCGTCTTATGTTGAATTCGAATTTAAAATATCGCAGTTATGTGAGTTAATTATAGTTATATTTACTATTTTTTTTAAAACAAAAATAAAATACATTAAAAAAATACAAAAATTACAAAATCACATTATTAACGAGCAAAAAACCAAACCAAAACTCCAACAAATGTAAACATTCAATTGTAAGATGATACTCAAAACTTATACAATTCAAAAGTTAGGTACACCATTGAACATACCTATAATGAAAATCTTGGACACTAGTCTTTAGCCATCACATGATAAAACTTTAATATTTGTAATTGAATAATGATACATTTAAAAGATTGTGGGCAAGATCAAAAACTAACTAACATAGATTATATTGTTTGGAAATTTGATTAAAATGCAGCCATATACAATTAACGGTGCGAAAGTGATATTTTTAAATGAGAGAGCGCAGTCAAGGTCATGCAAAGGTAATGCCAATGCTTGCTGCTCTTGTGACAGGATTCTTCAAGACCCCTTCCATTTCTGTTCTCTCTCATGCAAGGTAAGGTTTTTGTCTCATTTCTCTGTCTCTTTATCTCTATCTCTATATATATATACCCATTCTCCTTTCGCCACAAACAAATTACTGGTCAACATCCAACTTTTTAACTTTTGCATCTAATAATTCATTCATACTCCTTTCATTTGCAAACTTAGTCTCGTTACAAATCAAATTTATAGTGTGCATTGATATACATACAAAAATATATTCTTTTTAAACATCAATAAAAAGTAAAATTCTTTTTTTAATTATTGAAAAATATTTCTCGTGTTTAAACATTATATATTTGATCTTGTGATCATACAAAATTTGTTCTAAAAAACGAGGAATTCATTTTTTTTTTTAATTTTTAATGTAATATTAATTTGACCATCTGGTTAGTGTTACATATTTTATTTTAAAATTATTATTTTCTACTTTACATTAATGATAATAATTAATACATCAATAATTAGTAAAATTACTTTAATAAAAGTATAATAGTTTCTTTTTTATTTATATAATTTTCTTTATCGAAATGAAATAGTCATAGTGAAAGTTGAGAGTGAATTATTTCTTAATAAAAATATGAATTTGAATTACATGCAGCCACACTAATTGCGGTATCTTGACTTTAAAGATGATTTTCACTTTTCTTAAGTAAAAAATTATAATCTTAGAATTTGCAATGTCTTTGATCAAACAATCTAGATAGTGTTGACTACACGAGTTGTAACTACACTACCCGCAGCCCTATAAACTTCTAAAATATAAATTAGCATCTAAAAAATATGATACATTGTAGATCAAAGGCTAACACATACTCGACTGTAACATATAAAAAAAAAAAGTTAACACATACTCGACTGTAACATAGAAAAAAAAAAGTTAACACATACTCGACTGTAACATATAAAAAAAAAAAGTTAACACATACTCGAAAGATCTATATTGATAATTCAAATACAAAAAATTTATTTTTTTAACTCATTAAAATTCAAATATTATAGAAAATAATAGTCTTATAATTAGGGATGGGATACCACTGTAGATCCGTTTTGAAAAGACCAGCCGCTAGTCTATCCTTAGCACATAAAAACACCTCTGCCAAACTTACCACTTTTTAGTTTGTGTCTTTAGGAACCAGCTACTGTCTTTTCCCTCCTTGAAAACCTCAAATGTGAGACAGCAAATACATAAAATAAATAAATGCAGGTATAACGTTGCAGCTTTAGTTAATTTTTCTGTTTTTTGGGATGTGTATAAAAACGTATTTAAATAGTATATCACTATTATTTTTCGGAAGATGAAAATTAACGTTGTAAAGCGCAAAAAAAAAAATAATTGTATGAAATAAAATATGCAGGTTGATCACATGGTATGCGAGGGTATAAGCTTGTCCAACATATTACATCGATTTCATGAATCCGATTTTTCATATTCGCAGTTCGAGGGTTTAAGGGTGGATAGCTCTGAGGTTATTGATGAATATAATGATAATACCCAATTTGCCCCTACTTCCAATACTGAAGAAGCTACAAGCCGTTCTATGATTTCATGTGAAGACAACAACAAAACTAATGGTTTTTTTCTCTCTCTTGGTAGTACTAGAAGAAAGGGTGCTCCTAAGAGGGCTCCTCTTTCTTAATGTTAAGACTAGTGGAATGTTATTATCCAAATAATAAAAAGATATTATTAAATAATTAGAATCAGATTATTATGAATAAATAAATTCCAATATTTTGAGGTTTTTCTTTTATCATTTTTAATTTTTAATATGTACATATGTGCTTAAGGCTTACGGATAAATTTTATGAGTATGTATGGTAGGGTACTTTTGATTATGATCCCTTGTCCTTGTTCCACCTTTTATGCTTAAATTATCGTATGAGTTGGTAGGATTTTCTTTTCTATTATCATCTTCCGATGTTGCTATCGATGCCACCAATTGGTTGGTACTTGACAGAGTGGAAATTTTGGGAATATATTAAACTGAACAATGAAATGAAATTTTACTTTTATTTCATTTTACTTTTTTTATTGCTTTTAGAAAAAATATCCTTTTGTATGTTTAAATACTATATATTTTTATATTGTGTTTTTTGACCCAAAATTGAAATGATAGTGTGCATCAAATCTTATTTCTAATAGTTTTAATATATTTTAAAAATTTCAAAAATTCGTCCTAGCTCATAACTTTCCTATCAAAATTGACATTATCTTTCGGCCCGATAATCTTTTGAGATGATGAAGTGTGCAGCAAAAAAAATGAGAAATGCAATATAAATATACTAAAAATAGAATAATATTATTTTATTGTTTTTGGTGTATACTTTCTCATAATATGATAAATATTTAATATTATATTTATTTAACAAAATTATTCTTGTAAAACAATTAGATATATATTTTTTAAATTAACATATAAAACTTTTTTAATCTTAAAAATTAATAAAAAACATTAAAAAATTTGAAAAAGTAATTAAATAATTTATATTTTAAAAATCAATTAACATCATTAAATAAGCAATATCAACTTATCAATTTTTTAAAACCACGGGTAACTAAATATTTCAATGTTATATGATACCAAAACTAAATAAAGATATATATATATATATATATATATATATATATATATATATATCGAGACATTCTTGTTCATGATGAAGTCTATTAATTGAGGCTGCTAGAGCATAACAAACATGATTAATGAAACAAATCATCTTTTAGCAACCACATAGCTAACTTGGGATCACAAATTCACAATACACACCCTACCCTCTATTCCAAGCAATATTTAGACCATGCTAAATTTTCCACAATTCCACTTCCAAAATTGTAAAATTACCAAGTTCAAATGCATTACCAAAAGAAAGTGACCTTGATCAATTTTTAATAGTCCTCAACAAGTTACATTTTGTCCAAAATTCAAATCACAATTGATAGCAATCTCACCTAGTATTGAAGGAACCTATTTCACGTGGATTGATTGTAGGACTAGCCCAACTTTAACTAAGTAAAACAAGATTTTTAGGCCCACTAACAAATTAGCTTTATATACGTGTAAAATCTATACATACTTATTATTATATATAAAGGGGATTCATTTTTGTTTTTGGTGTAGCTTAATTTTTGTTCATAAATTATATTTTCCAGTTTTTATTATTTCCTAGCTTCTTTAACTTTTCCTAACAAAAATATAATAATTTTTTCCTAAAAAATTGTGTTGTCGACTTCTTATTTCTTTAGATTTCATTCGCAATTTAATTTAATTTATGATAAAATACATAATATCTATAACGATATTCAATTTACCGTTAACCGATTTTCAATTAATTCAATGCTTAATTAGCTTATTATTTACAATCAAATTTATCTACAAATACTAATGAGTTGTTTTGCTAATAGTTTACCATCGATTTCCTTATAATCTTCTTATGTGTATATTTGTTTATACTACAAATTCTCCTATATTATTAGCAAGTGCATGAAAACCTATGTAATATATATAAATAACTTTTAAATAGTAATCAAAATTATACAAAGAAACATAGTAAAATATATACATATGATAATGCAATAAAAAAACGAACATATAGATAAGAAAGTGTTTATATATATATGATAAATGGTCGGTCATTGAATTGTTTATTCGGTCCAATAGCACATAGCTCTCAATTGTTGAGAGTTTTAATTTTTTTTTTTATTGATTTTGTAATATAACAATGAGGGTGAAATTTATTTATTTTTTTTAAAAATATGTTTTTAATCCTTACAAAATGATGACATTTTCAGTTTTAGTTCATAAAAAAATTTATTTCATTTTTAGTCTTTATTTTAATTTTATAGAGATCTTTTTTAGAGAATAACAATATCAATTTTTTTACGAAAAAGCATTTTAAGATAAGGACTAAAAGTGGGTAAAAAAGTTTTATTTTACTCTTTTTTTAATTATTAAAATTAATTTTTTTTAATAAAAAATTTAATATGTAGAACAAAACCTTCAAAATGTTTAAGACGATCGTACGCACTAATATCTAATAACTTATATTAAAAAATGCCTCTTGTCCAAAGGGCAATGCCCTTTATTATTTTTTATTTTGTTGAAAGATTTTGGGTCAAATTTTATTGGTTTCATATTATTTTTTAAAATATTTTTTCTCTTATTTTACATTGTAAATTAATATGTGTTTTGTCAAAAAAAAAATTAATATGTTTTAAATTTTACTTAAATGCTTACATTAACATTTATTTTAGGTGTAAAGTTTATTGGCCCGACCTTGATTGGTTGGTTTAAAACCAAATGTCATATGCAAGAAAATTAGACTTTTTACCTTCATAATTTGACTTGTATCTTCCATTTATAATTTTTATCTTTTAAATTATTAAAATATCTTTAAGTAAATAGTAAAAATTATAATAAATTTGTTTATATTGATTCATACATCTAAATTTTCAAAAAAGTAATTTTTTTCTTCTGAATTTCTCTATTCTATAGTTATATTTCAATATCGGAAATTTCAAAACTAAAATTTTCGGGAGTTATTTTTAACCGATCAACCAACCAATGTTTTCTAGAGGTCCTTTCTATTTTTTTGTTCTTAAGAACTACGAGCACCACTTTGCGGCTAGAACATTAAATGGACAACTTAGTAAATAATTTATTTTATTACATAGCAATATAGTATAGTATAACATAGTATATATAGTTTAATATATTTATAGTATAGTTTATTACAGAACCGACAATTAACTTGGACAACCGGAACATTAGGGTGTTGTGATTTACTGATTTTAGGAACTTAATTTGTTTGGAATGGTTGATTTATTGATGTTAGAAATTTATTAGGGTTTAATTTGATATACTGCAAATGGTCAACGGATAAAATGTATTAGATATTAATTGAGAAAGAGAAGAAAAACTAAAGAAAATAAATCAGTTTTTAAAAGAATTATTTCAATAGTGAAATTTCTATCAATTTTTGAAATTTCGGATAGAATAAAATTAACTACCGGAAATTTCAAAACTTAATTTTATAAAGAGTTATTAACTACCGAAATTTTGGTGAGGGTACAATTTTAGAGCAATTTTTTTACGAATAAAAATGAAAGAGATATAATTGGGGTTTTTTTTTTAATATTGGGGGTATAAGTCAAATTGTAGGGATACCAGATCCAATTTTCCAAATACAATCAACCTATCTATTTTGGTTTTTGGCTTAATTAACTTCTTCTCACGTGTTTTCAAAATTCTCTTAAATACATTTTTAAATTGATCAATCTTGTTTTTATCAAAATACACATCTGTATTATCTAATTCAAAGAACACTGGATGAGACAAAAAAAAAAACTCTCATTGATTTATGCTCATGATAGATGTTTTCCCTCAATAAACACAAAAATATTCTTAAAAGTTAGGATCTGGTTGTTAAAAATTAAATAAAAACACTATTATAAGCGTAATTTCGATAATATATTTTGTGTTTATAAATAAATATTAGAGGTAGAGGAACAATCACTTATGCTTCTTATTACGATGCCTTTGACTTGGTTCTCCAACATATAAGACCAATTAACACTCCAAAAGCAAGCATGGTGATCCCTTCAGCTACATCCACATTGCCCAAGTTTTTTTATAATCAAAGTTGCCAACCATCATGACTTGAGAAGAAATCTTATTCCGAGGAGCCAAACAACATAAATTATAATTGGTCATAACAAATTAAGCTCAGCCAAACAACATAAATTATAATTGGTCATAATAATAAATTAAGCTCGATTTTCCATAAACTAGACTTAAACTTTAAGGGTCCGTTTGATTGACATAATAAGATAAAGACAAGATAGGATTAGAAACATAATAAATACATTATAGAATATAGACACGATAAAGAGTTATCATGTCATGTGTTTGATATCCACATGATAAAAAACTTGATAAGATTAGTTTATCATATTCAGTGTTTGATACACAATAGATAACCAAATGATATGATTTATATTTTGATAAAATGACAAATATGTCCTTATGATCTATTTAATTTTTTTTCTTTCAAAATAACATTCATATATTTTTTTTATAAATAAATAAAAATGCTAAAAAAATGTAAATAATATATGAGGTAATTTTATATACTTGAAAAAAATTGTGATTTCTCTATCCTCACAATTAAAAAATAACTTACTATCATAACATCATCTTGATTGATCAAACTCTCTAAAAATTCTCCCCTTAGTCCCTCTCTATCCATTAGTCGATTTTTAAGGCTATGATTTTCATAAAACCACATTGAAGAATGACTCACTATCATAAAAATTGCCAAACAAAATCCAACTATATCTAAAAACAGTTGCTCTAACATTAGATATAGCATCACATTATTTTGTTCTTGTAAATTCATATTTATATATATATAAAAGTATCAACATTATTATTATTATTATTATTATTATTATTATTATTATTATCCATCAACACAAAATAGAATATCAATACATCATACCACAAAACATGGATGATTGAGTTTGTGTGAATGATTTTTAATGTGAATTCATTTCTTCAACCTTTATCAATAATAAATAAACATAAATAAACTCAACTTATTTTTGTTAAATTCTTAAGCTCTTCAATTAAAAATAAAATATTGATTAAAAAGAAAGAAAAAAAAAAGGTTTGAAATTACCTGCCCTCCGCTACTATTTGAGTCAAACCAGCAGGATCCACGGAAGACGAAGAAGAAGCCGGACCGGACTCCGGAGCTTCCTCCATCGGAATCACCACTAGCTGCGTCTCAGCCACCGGTGCAGATCTCCTAGTCTTCAGGCGAATGATGACAAGCACTTGTAATATTGCTGCCGCCACCGCCGCCGTGATGATCACCGGTATTCCCTATTTTGGTAGGTGGATACCGAAATCTGAATCTTGAAAGATTATGTTGACCCAAGTGGAACCCACCAATCTTACTAGTATTATTATTATTATTAAAATAAAAAAAGAAAAAAAAAGAATATATGTTTTAATGGGTTTGACCCATGAAAAGGAAAATAAAAGGAAAGAAAGGGATCTCAAATCCTTAATGCAAAAAAAATCAAAAACAACGAAAGTAACCACTTGCACGCACGACAGAGAAAAAGAAAGGAATTCAGTTCTGGTAGTGGTAAGCGGTGTATAGCAAACTCATAAGATTATTTAGTATGATCATTTAATTTCAAGTAAAATGGTTGAGTAACTAAAGAACTTTCAATTTACCAAACTGATATTTGATCATCCGATCTTTAATTTAGTTATCCAAACTGAACTAACACACGATCAATGTAAATGCAACTGTTTCAACAGGACTAACACACGATATTTTAATTAAAACCAAAACATAAAAACAACTAAAAGGTGAGTTTTCAACTAGGATAGATCCATGACTCAACCTGAAATCAAAGGATGAATGAAAGAAGAAAAAAAGTCATTATAACCCAAAATGCAAATAACAGCTGATCTAAAAATTAAATAAAATAAAAAGTATTTCTTCAACCTTTATCAATAATAAATAAACATAAATAAACTCAACTTATTTTCGTTAAATTCTTAAGCTCTTCAATTAAAAATAAAATATTGATTACAAAGAAAGAAAAAAAAAAACGGTTTGAAATTACCTGCCCTCCACTACTAATTGAGTCAAACCAGTAGGATTCACTGGACTCTAGAGCTTCCTCCACTAGAATCACCACCAACTGCGTCTCAGCCGCCGGTGCATATCTCCTCCTTTTCAGGCAAATGATGACAAACACCAGTAATATTGCCGCCACCACCGCCGCCGTGACGATCACCGGTATTCCCCTTTTTGGTACGTGGATACCTAAATCTGAATCTTGAAAGATTATGTTGGGTGGGCTCACTCCCCAAGTGAAACCCACCAATTTTATTAGTATTATTATTATGATTATTAAAAAAAAAGAAAGAAAAAAAAGAATATATGTTTTAATGGGTTTGAAGCATGAAAAGGAAAATAAAAGAAAGGAATGGATCTCAAATCCCTGATGCAAAAAAAAACCAAAAAAACAGCAACAGTAACTGCACGCACGCACGGCGGCCAGAGAAAAGGGAAAGAATCCAATTCCCGTAGTGAAATTGTAATTATCTTTTGATTTAATTAATTTGATTTAAGTATAAATCAACATTACTTAATGTGAGATTGTAATTATCTTTTGTTGATTAATTATATTTTGGAAAGAAAAAAAAAGAATAAAATAGTATCAAACATAATGAAACACGTTTCATCCTACCACCCTCTTCTCCTATTTTTCATTCTCTCTTGTTTAGCTGATGTGAATAAAGCTGCTGTGAGAGTCTACATATCCATAAGAATTAATAATGATAGTTACATGTACTCACATAATTAATAACGACAGGGGAAAAAAGTAAACTGCATATCCATATGGGAAAAAAGTAAACTACAAATCCATAAGAATTAATAATGATAGTTACATGTAACTCACATAATTTCAACAAACACAAATGCAAACAGCAACTGATCAAAAAATCAAATAAAATAAAAAGTATTTCTTAAACCTTTATCAATAATAAATAGATATAAATAAACTCAACTTATTTTCGTTAAATTCTTAAGCTCTTCAATTAAAAATAAAATATTGATTAAAAAGAAAGAAAAAAAAAAATGGTTTGAAATTACCTGCCCTCCACTACTGTTTGAGTCAAACCAGCCGGATCCACGAACGACGAAGAAGCCGAACTGGACTCTGGAGCTTCTTCCACCGGAGCTTCCTCCGTCGAAATCACCACCAGCTGCGTCTCAGCCCGCCGGTGCAGATCTCCTCCTCTTCAGGCAAATGATGACAAGCACCAGTAATATTGCCGCCACCACCGCCGCCGTGACGATCATCGGTATTCCCCATTTTGGTAGGTGGATACCGAAATCTGAATCTTGAAAGATTATGTTGGGTGGGCTCACTCCCCAAATGGAACCCACCAATTTTATTAGTATAACTATTAAAAAAAAAAAAAGAATATATGTTTTAATGAGTTTCGCCCATGAAAAGGAAAATAAAAGGAAGGAAAGGAATTTCAAATCCCTAATCCAAAAAATAACCAGCAACAGTAACCAAAATAACGAGCAACAGTAACCGCACGCACGACAGCAAAAGAAAAGGAAATGAATTCAGTTCCGGTAGTGGTAACAGGTGTGTAGCAAACTTGCTCTGTTTGATCTACAAATTTAGTATGTTATTCCTATCACTATATAGTCTGAGATAGTTACTTTGGCATACCCATTTTAGTGGAAGCTTGTTATAAGGTTGTTGTTCGATGTTCCCTATTCTTATAAGGTTGTTGATTGATGTTGCTTCTCTATTGTTGATTATGTATTAAAAGAAAATAAAATGTGTACAAGAAAAGTGCAACTTTAGATAGATGTTGAAAAGTGAGTGCACTTGCTAGTATTAATAATACTTCTTTTGTCTTAAAATAAAAAATAAGTAGCTTACTTGAACACTTTACAAATATTAAAAAAAAATAACAATTTTACTTTATTATTTTTATTAAGAATCAATATATTAATCATTACATAAAAAATATTAAATTAAAAATAATATATATAATATTAATTAAATATTATAATCAAAGACGAAACTAAAATTAAATAAATAAAGTGACCAATTACGTTTAAGAATATTATGTTTTGAAATAAAATGTTTGATATTCATATCAATTAACTATATTAATAATACAAAATATCCTATAGCAAGAAAACTGTAGTATATCATATGATTTAATTACTTACAATCTATTAGCGTATAAAAATTAATTTAAAAAGTGTTGTAGGGGTCAGAGTCCTACATCATAACTTTTTTTTTACTCGCTATCTAGTGTCTGTCATTAAGTACAATTAGAATAAAAAATCTAACAAATTATTTATGTTTGGATTTAATTTTACATACAGTTAGTAAAAGATCAACAAATCATAAATAATATTATGTATGATTTTCAGAGTAATAAAAATAAAATTCAAACTTTCTTTTTTTTTTATCTAGATAATATATAGAATTTAGCTGTTCTTATTTAAAACTATTTTTATTATTTAGCTACTCTTAATAAAACTTTTTATAATTTATCATAAAACTTTTTTTTCAGTAAAATATTTATATCTACTAAGTTACCTTAATAATTTATATAATTTAATTACTCTTATTTAAAACTATTTTTATTATTTTATTAAATCTAAAAAGTTACTACCTATTCATTAGAAACTAAAATTGTAACTAAAATTGGAAGATTTAAACTGTTGTTCACAATTTTGGTGGAGGAGAAATTGTTGATAAAAAGAAAGAAACGGAGGAAAGGGTTGTTAGATGAATGAGAGTAGAAGAAGAAATAAAAAAAAAAAA
>JBBPBQ010020323.1:10486304-10517634 GCA_037974755.1 Cicer yamashitae
AAAAAAAAAAAGAGAAGAAGAAACATTATCTCTCTCATTATAACTAATACTAATTAACTCTTCTGATTTTAACTTTCAACCACTTTTTATTAATGTGAATGATTTTTTTCTAACACTATATAATAATTTCTTCAACCTTTATCAAATTATTATTATTATTAGTATTAATGTGAATGATTTTTTTCTAACACTATATAATAATTTTTGTTTTCATCATCTGTATCATAAAATGTTGAAATTGAATAATAGCATCTCATAGAAATTAAAGTTGTACAAGTTTGTGAAGGAGATTTGAATCCTCTTACATTAGAAAAATAAATACACACAAGTATTTTATTCTTATTAATCAAATAATTAGTTTTTTTTAAATAATAATGTAAAATATTAAAATAATAAAATGTTATGGAGCCATAGAGAAAGTGTGGGACTAATATACATTTATTTAATTTAACTAAAAAAAATAGAGAAAGAAAAATGGGGACACAGACACGTTGGTTGGGAGCAAGAGCAGCAGCAATAAGGGTTGGAAGTGATTGGAATTGTTACCAATCCACCACAACTAGAACTCCAAGATCCTTTTCTCTCTGTTGTCGTTGGTCGCCATTAACGACCTTAGCTTCTTCAATGCCTTACGAAAAGGAACTCGCTGCTGCTAAGAAAGCTGCCACTCTCGCTGCTCGTCTCTGCCAGGCACGCCATTCCCCAATCTCTTCCCTCTATCAATCATTTTTATGATTTCAATTCATCGTTTTCGATTTATATTTTTATTTTTATTTACTTGCTTTCTATTAATTCCTTCAGAAAGTGCAAAAGGCTCTTTTGCAGTCTGATGTACACTCTAAATCAGACAAAAGTCCCGTCACTGTTGCTGATTATGGTTAGTAACTCTTTCAATTCATTCCAACATTCATCCTAAACCTTCTTTTGGTATTCGTTTCTCTCTAACTATTACAACTCTCAGAATTGGGAGAAAAATGGGAAGCCGTAACTTGAGAGCTCTATTGAGTAATCATATATTTGATAAAAGATGAAAAATGATACTTCTATTTATACATGACCATAAGCCATTTGAGACACTTTCACACCCTAGAAGCCACTATAGTTTTAAATACATTTTTATTTCTTCTACGAGAGTAAGGTTAGTTATTGCAAAGCTTTAGTTTTCTAGACATTCATTAAACTTATTTGTGGGCCTTCACCTAATAGTTTAAGCTTTTGGAGAGTTGATATGGTTGGAAGCCTCTATCATCAGGGTTAGGAGTTTGATCTTTGCTTTCCCTATTCTACATGACTAGGTTTTTTCTACCACTAGGTAAGATTGTAGCACTCAATTAGCACCAGCCCAAGTGTTTCAGATTCTGGCGGTGATGTTCATGTTGGAGGTTTATATTTCTTTCTTACCCACATGCTTGTACATTCTTTAAAACCAAAAGAAGGGCTTGAACTTTTTTCATTCTTCAGTCCCATATGGCTTTTGCACGAGGGGACATGTATTGACTTGAAACTGTTGTCGAGCCTCCACCAAGAAACTTAAACTTTTCGAAGAACTTCTAGTCATTCATTGAAGTTTGTCTGAATGCAGGATTGCATAGTATAACTTGTGTTGCTTACATTTTTCGTTGACAGGTTCACAAGTCTTGGTCAGCTTGATACTTGAGAGAGAGCTTCCTTCTGAACCGTTTTCCTTAGTAGCTGAGGAGGTGAAATTGTAACTCTTACAGATTTCTATGGACATACAGAATTTTCTTTCTTTTTTCTCTTAAAATCCTTGTTTTTAAACTCTCTTAGGATTCAGGGGATCTTCGTAAGGAAAGTGGCCAGGATACACTGAAGCGCATTACAGAACTTGTCAACAATACTCTAGCTAATGAAGGATCACATAGCTTTCCTACTTTAACAACAGATGATGTGCTCAAGGCCATTGATAATGGAAAGTCTGAAGGTGGTCCTGTTGGTCGGCACTGGGTTTTGGATCCAATAGATGGTACTAAAGGGTATGTTTTTTTTTCTTTAAACAAAAAATCAATGGGGTGTGAATATTGTCTTTTGCTTGTCTAAGCTTCATCAGTTAGTCTTTCTGAAAAATTGGAATCTTCTTGCAGCATGGAGTTGTTTGTAAGATGTAGCATCTTATAATAAATATATATACATGTAATATGTGTTTTGTTATTAATATTTACTTTCGTAATAAGATTGCAGTTATTATTCACTATCTTTGTAGAAAGTAAGGACAAAAACAGTGGTTGGATTTAATTTACTATTAAACAAATTATAATTAAAAAGATGGTTTTAGTATTGAAAAAAGAGAGTAAGAGACATTATCTATTGCAGGGCATGTTGGTTTGCCTAGAAAACTTCAGGTTGCTAAAAATATGAATCTCTGATCAAGATAAGTATAAACTTTGAATCTATGTTTATGGAGTGACTAAAATTTGTTAACAAATTTCCTTTACCCAACAAAAGAATTAAACATTTGATTGAGTGGTTACTTTTCACTTGCACGATCAATGTGCTGAATTACCAAGTAGCTGTTGCTTATGAATTGACATTATAGGTTTGTAAGAGGAGACCAATATGCCATAGCATTAGCTCTGCTACATGAAGGGAAAGTTGTATTGGGGGTCTTGGCTTGTCCAAATCTTCCACTGGCGACCATTGGCCGCAATCAGCAGCATTCTTCTTCTAATGAAGTTGGTTGTCTTTTCTTTGCTAAAGTTGGTGATGGAACATATATGCAGGCTTTGGATGGTTCTACACAAACTAGGGTTGGTATTGATAGAATGTTGTCATACTTGAACCTTTTGCTTATAACACTGTCAATTGTGTTATGACCAATTGTCGTGTTATCATCTTCCAGGTGAATGTCAGTGCTGTTGATAATCCAGAAGAAGCGTCATTTTTTGAATCTTATGAAGCAGCGCACTCCTCACATGACTTGTCTAGCACTATTGCAGAAGTAATGCTTTCTCTATTGTCAACCATTTCCCTTTTTATCATTTTATTTTCTCTTTTACTTCTTGCATTTTTAGATTTAATCTGCGGACATTCCTTGAACATTATGACTTCATGAACAGAAACTCGGCGTCAAAGCACCACCAGTCAGAATTGACAGCCAAGCAAAATATGGAGCTCTTTCCAGAGGAGATGGGGCTATATACTTGCGTTTCCCCCACAAAGGATACCGTGAAAAAATATGGGATCATGCTGCTGGCTGTATTGTTGTGAGCGGTGTGTTTCATTCTTTCTTGTCTTTTTGGTTACTGTTGAATGAGAGAGTAATGAATACAAAGATCATAAATATATTTTCAACAGTTACAAATTATTTCCTTTCTCCCCATAGTCTGTCTAAAAAAATTTCTTTGCTAGCATGCTCTGCTTAAAGTAAGTGTCATAGCTAACCAGATTTAGGGATTGTATGATTGCTTTCTTTCTTGAAAAACTGTTCTATAAAACAATTTTGAAAACTGTTTTAAAAAGGCAAAAAAAAAAAAAATTCTGTTTAGTAACAGTAATTTGAAAACAATTAGTAATGAGCTCATAAAAATTGCTTGATGAATTTGTTATGAGAAGTGAGAACATGTTTTTAAAATGGAGCATGGCAGCAGCAAAGGTAAATGGTGCCCGGTGGAAGTTGAGATGAACATGGAGGATAATGGGCAGCAGAGGAGGCAGAGGCTGTCAGGTGTTGGTAAGAGTGGATGGTGTCGGGCTGTGGCAGTGACAAAGTTGGTGTAAGGTGTTGGATTGTAATGGCGGCAATGGTGTTGTGCGTTAGGAAGTGACGGGTAGGGGCAAATGATGGACGGTGTTGGGTGAAGTGAGCAACAGCAGAGAGTGTCGGGTTACGGTGACAACACCGCCAGCCAAACATTTTCTTTTTTAAAACTAAAATAGAGGTTTTTAAATATAATCAAACAGACACGTTAGTCAGGAATAGTATTGGGTCTGGTATTTATCAAGATTTAAGGCCATTAAAGTCTAGATTTATATATGAGCTGGATTCAGTATCTTAGGATCTAGGCTCTTTTCAAATCTTTATTGGTTAAGTTATTGGGGATATTTTTTTATGAACATATTGTTTTATAAAAAGTGTTTTGATCAATTAATGTTTCAAATCTTTACATGATTAAGGCATTCTGCAACTCTTTTGATTTTCAACCTTCATTTTTGGATTTTTTTAATGCTATTGCATTCTAGGAATCTAGAGTGTGATGCCAAGGAACTCTAGATGTGTTGTGAGCACTACTTTCCTTCTTCTTTGATGATACGCTCTAATTCTAATCCATTTTCATATGTTCTATCTGCCAGACAAAAAAGCTGTTTACTAAATCCTTATTGGTTCTTTCTTGCATCTATGTTAGAAGCCTTTGAACATTCAAGGAGACTGAATTTTGTTTTTGTTGTCTTAAACATCATGACATTGCTTACAGAATCAAGCTACTATCCGTTTAACTTTCAATAAGCCTTCAATTTATCTACTTTACTACCATAAATCTATCACAGAACTCTACCTGCTGCAGTTTGAATCCTTAGTCAATGTTGCACCACACCATTTGACATTTTCTTTGTATATGATCACAATGTCACCCGTGCTGAATCATTAGAGTCAAAGGGTGATGGTTTTTCTATGACTCAAGCAAAAGATATGCCGTGAGACTGATTTAGAGAACCAAAATATTGTAGCTTTGTGGTGATTGTTTTTTATTTTCTGGACTCTAGAGCTAGTTTAGTTTAGTGTCTTGGAATTTATTTTGAGTAATGAATTTTAACACCTTGAAGGCAAGCAGAAAATGCTTTCAAGAAAATAAGTGCCAGACTAAATGTTAAAACTGATAGAATAGAAACTTATGTGGCTAGGATTAGAATTTCCCTGATTGAGCTTGGAGCTGAAAATTGTGACTTCCGTTGACATGTTGCAACTTGCAATATTGGGTGCGTTTGTTTGAGTTTAAATAAAAATGATTTTTAGTGTAGAAAATTTAGAGTTTTTTTTCTAGAGATTTGCTTAAAAATGATATTTTTATTTTTTATTTTTGTTTGTTTATTATCATAATGATTTTTTAATCTGTTTGTATACAATTTTAAAAAAGTGATTTTTTAAACTACAAAATTATCATTAAGGATATGACTTTTCTAAATAGATTAATTTCTCTCTTTTTCTAAAATTACTATAAGCATGCTGTTATAGTTTGATTATCCATAGTCATTAAGACCGTTGTTAGTATTTGGTAGAATCTTTGTTAGGTTAGGTGTTAATATCTAAAACATTTGTTGCTTAAGTTACTATAACAGAACAATTGAAATATTTTAAATTAGACCCATTTCAAACTTGATTAATGTACCTTAATTCATCAAAAAAACAATACATAAACCCACAAAAGCAAAAATAAATTCATATCAACACATGAATAAGGAAAGATAAAATGATTCAAATAAAAGGAATAGAAAACTCAGTAAAAATTGATGGAGGGCAATTTCAGATTTTTCAAAAAGGATAAGGGCAATTACATCATTTTCTCCCATTAGTGAGTTAAGTTCGTGTTTTTAAATTGTGCGACATCTTTCTCTCTCATCTATTGCAAAGGCGATTGTGAGAAGCTACTATTTTTATCTTTTCATCTTTAGCCATAAAATGATTCTTTTAACAAAATGATTTAAAAAAATTTGAAACGAACGCAGCCACTTAGTTCCAGTACAGTAAAACAGTTTGTGTTGATCGTGTCTTCAATTTCTAATCTTGTATACATGATTGTTTGACAATTGAACTTCTGTAGAAGCTGGAGGTATTGTCTCAGATGCTGCAGGGAACCCTTTGGACTTCTCAAAAGGAAAGTTTCTTGATGTTGATTCTGGTATTATTGTTACAAACCAGAACTTGATGCCTTCACTTTTAAGAGCAGTTAAAGAATCACTGAACAAGAAAGCATCATCCTTGTGATATCCATAAAGCGTATGATTCTACTACCGAGCTTCCTCATTTTTGTTGTCAGCTCCTGTGGTATGAACCTTCCTGTCTATTGTGTATTTCGTACACATTCTGATGAAGTTAAGTACGTGGTTGTACCTTCTCTGATACTTTATTTAAATCATACCTATCTGTTCTGGTTTTTTCTTGTACCGCCTTCAAGATTGTTGTAATGTAAGCTTGAGTTGGGAGTCCTTTTTCTCCTTGCATGTACTATTTTACTCTCAACTTTCTCTGCTACTTTTATAGATTTATATATATCAAACATAGTTTGATATTTAACTCTTTTAGATTAACTCACCAGGAGTGATGTGATTTCTATATAATTTGTGAATGTTAGGACAGCAAAGTAAGGTTGGCAGGGACATGTATCTAAAGTTTGTTTTGAAGCTAACTTTTAAGCGTGCAATTATCAACTCTTGAATATGGTTAGAAATCTAATTATTTAAGCCATGGATAGTTATAATTAAAAAATTAAATTGAGTGGAAAGTTGTGCTTAATAGCTTGAAGTGTCGATGCAAAAGTTGTTTGTAGAGCTTCAAAAGCGACTATAAATTCTTGCGAATCATATATACTATGTTCTGCATTTTCTTTTATGGATGTATGAATAGTTTGTGATATTTATGTGCGTGAAAGATTAAAGATAAACGCAATTGTTTTTATAATATGAATTTTGCTTTTACTATGTCAAACTAGAGTATCTTACCCGTGTGAGAAAAAAATAGAAAATGTGCAATAATAGGAGAACATGAGAACGAAATGGGTAATGGAAATTTTGGTCAGTGGGCCATCACATGACAAGATACGTTATGATCTACTAATATATATGATAAAATCAATAGCATATCCGTGAATATATATGAAAGATGCGTTGGCCTAACTTCATGACATTGGTTATCAATTTTTTATGAAAAAAATAGACATTGGTTCTCAATTCTGTCAAAAAAATGACAATGGTTCTCAATACCCGAATACTATAATATATACCTGGGTCAGGTGGGGGTGTTAAGGTAAACTGTCAAAACTTAATTATTATAGTATAATGAGCATGCTTGAAGATAATATTTTCCACTTTAGATAACTACTTACCAAACAATCTCGTGTTAACAAATAAAATGTGTCTGCTAAAGTATTTTTTAGTTTTTATAAAAGAAAAGTATTTTTTTAGTAGTGTTGGCGTTGGGTATGTCATATGTAACCTCCTTCGGTTATAGAGGAATGATTATTTGGTAGTAAGTATCTGTCAAGAAGGAAGGCACAATTGGATTTTAATAAAACAAATGTCGAATATAAGCAATTTGTCAAACATAAAATAATTTTATGAAGTATGAATGAGAATATAAGAGATAATTTCATCATAAAAGAGATTAGGAAACAAGTGTAAACATTATTAATAATGTTCAAAATCCAGCCAGAAGGAGTCATTAACAATTAACAATAACATATAGTAGAATATATTCGCTTCAGGTGTATTAAGATTGCAGCAATCGAATGCTATCCAATGAAACAGTCAGCTTTAACTACTAGTAGAAGTCAAATTTCTTAAGCGTAAATAATCAAATAAAAAATTAGCTAAAAATGCGCTAATGTAACTTTTTAATCAATGAATTAATTGAAGGTAACAATAACACTGAACTGGATTGAACAACTGCATTGAATGATTTATTTATTCTGTTGCTGAATATTTTTTATGACAGCAACACAGCATTGCTGTCAAGAAGAGTAAGAAAGAGTAGTGAGAGGGGCATTTTGGTCATTAGATGTGAAAGAAGGAAGGTGGTTAGTGATTTGATTCTTGTCTTCCTCACCACTGTTCCCCTGTCGCCATAACCAACTAACAACACTCAATTTCACTCACTTCACATATTTTCAGATCTGAAAATATTCACAGAGAGATATGAGAGAACCGTCGTCGGTGGGAATCGAAAGTACCGGCGTCGTTTCATCGCCACCTCAAGCGCTTCTCGAGAGACTCAAAGACTACGGTCAGGAAGACGTTTTCGCTCTATGGGACGAACTCTCCCATGAGGAACGCGACTTTCTCGTCAAGGACATTGAGGTAAATTCCTCACGATCCATAGCAACCGATTCAATTATTAATACAATTCAGAACATTATTAGATTTGCGATTCAACTTCGTTTTGTTTATAATTTACCAATCATTTTGATTTCTGAAACACGAGGTTTTGGATTTTCGTTCTGTTCTGTTTTTTTTTTTGCAGAGTTTAGATATTTCGAGAATTGACCGGATTATTCGGTGTTCATTGCGATCCCAAGGTTTTGATTCTTATAATAATTGAATTGAATTGTTGCATGGTGATGATTTTGTTTGTGCTGTGCTGTGTTGATTGATGGTTGGTTGATTTTTCAGGGTTACCGGCAGCTGCCATTGAACCTGTGCCGGAGAGCAGTGTTTCAAAGTTGGAGGAGCGAAGTCAAGAGGAACGAGAGAGATGGTGGAAAAAGGGGTTGAAGGCTATTTCAGACGGCAAGTTAGCTGTTTTGCTTTTATCCGGTGGTCAGGTATCTTTCAAACTGTTTTGGATGAAGATGAACAGATACACATACATCCTAAACATGTTTTTGTGTTAATTTTTATTTATTTTAAAAAATGATAGTAATGATATGTTATTTTAATAGTTTTATTATTTTTGGATGCCACTAACATATTTTAGAATCTCACTATGCATGCAATGGTGTTTTTTGGGTTAGTATTTTAAGTGAACTTTATTACACTAATAGCGGTATTATTTTGTGCCGACGACAATAATAAAGATTACAACCAATATGATTGCTCATTTTTTATTTATTTATGAGTTGCACTTTGAGGATTTGTTATAATTCTACACTTTTTGGGACTTTACTTCATATGGACAAGTTAGAATTCGGGACTCTTCTATTTTTATTGTCCCTAAAAAGAAACATCATTGGCTCAAAAGATGTGAGAGTGTAAAGCAGAAGGTTTTTTTAATCATAAAAAAAGTTTAATATAATCTGCTTTCAAGTGTAAAGCATTATTGGCTCTTGGTTTATTGTAATCATTAAGTACGACAAAGTTGCTTTATGTTATGGGATTACCCCTCGTCTCTCTCATCTCCTTGGATTCTAACCAAACAGCAAATAGTAGAGTACTTACTATAAACAGTAATATAATGTCATCATCGTTGATATTGTTATCATTATTTTATTTTATTTAAAATTAATTAATAATATATAAAGTATATAATGCCATCCTGTTCTCTCTTTTATTTATATATATATATATATATAGAGGTGGAGATCCGATAACTTTAGAAGTAACTCTTTGATGAGTTACTCTGCTTTAAGTAATACATTTCACTAAGTTGATTATTGACATAATATAATTTCCACCCATATATATGTGTGATGATCTGTTGATTCAAGAGTAACTGGAATAAGTTACTCTGCTTAATAACTCTATAAACAATGAATTTCACTAACTCAACCGTTGATTGACATAATATATTAATGATCAAACACAAAATTTTATATAAATATGAAATTTGTAGCTATCTAATCTAACCATTGATATTTACTTATATTTTAAAAAAAGTTTATTATACGTTCATTTGAAATTATTATACGCTTAGTAACTCTGTGATGAGTTACTCTGCTTAATAACTTAATATAAACGATGAATTTCACTAATTCAACCGTCTAACCAAAAGTTAAAAATATAAGTAAATATCAATGGCTAGATTACATAGCTACAAATTTCGGATTTATATTAAATTTTGTGTGTTTGATTATTAATATATTATGTCAATAATCAACAGTTGGATTAGTGAAATTCATCGTTTATATTGAGTTATTAAGCGAAGTAACTCATCACATAGTTACTTCTGGAGTCAACGAATCTCCACCATATATATATATATATATATATAGCTTTGTTTAATGTGCAAAAGTAAGATAGTCTTGCATCGCCACACACAAGTTTATTTTCCACCATTGAATCAATAAACCTCATCGTATCCGGTACACCATAAAATTTGACCAATATATATATAAAATACCAATTCCAACTCATTTTGCAGTGGGTGTAAATTAACAATTTATAGTTACAAATTTGTTAAATACACCTCAAGGTATAACTTGTTAATTTAGATAAATTATATAATTAGTGGGTGCAAGGTAGCAAATTTTGCAAGTCTTAAAGTGTAACTTGTTAATAAGGATTTTAGTTGTTTGTTGTTGACTAGTTGTAGTTATAAGGTATACAACTACTTAAAGCACCCCTTTCCTTCATCTATAAACATCCCACACCATCCACTAGTAATATCAAATGCATTCTCCCTCCTCAAGTTCCAAACACACATTTAAATAATTGTGAGAACCTTGTAAAAGATATATTAATTAATCATCTCAATTAAAACATATCAAGATAATGTCTTGTTTTTTTACTGTAAAAAATTAAGTCCTCTGGCTGCTTCAAATCATGAGCTTTATAAAATTAGTACTATTATCATGAAAGCACAATATCATGAATTACACAATTTTTTGCAATCAAAAGTATGACTTAATTTGCAGAGGGGCATGGGTCTGCTATATGCTAGTATGAGATTTATGTGATTGTATTCTTAGTCCATCTTCATTTTTGAAATTATGGGTGCGCTTGTTTTATTTAGATATTTTTCACTGCACGAAGTCTGAAAACTTTTGGAAATTATGAAGTTGCTTAAATCACGTGTTTTTCTTAATATTTGAATCAAATTATTCTTGGTAATTTATGTTGGTTGTGAATTAGATACCAGCACCTACAATAAATTTGGAGAAAAAATGATTAAAAGCATGGTTTACTTGTATCATGTTCATTTTACACATGGCTTGCATAAAACAAATCTTGACTAAAAGCTGCGGAAAGGAAATACATATTTTTTCCTTGCGGTGTGTTTGATACACACTGAGGAACAATACAAGCAGAAAACGTGACAAATACTTAACATAAGTTTTATACATATATGGATAGAGAGATCAGGGAGGGAGAAAGACCTTAGTTGTTGAGTAAAACAAATTAAGAAAGCTTTTTTTTTTAATTATTTGTCCTATGACCATTTTTAAAATCAAACATGAAACAGAATTTTTCACTCTGTCCGTTCCTCTTTTTTTGACAAATCAAATAGACCCTTGATTTATTTTGATCTATGTAGTTAGTGGCAGATTGCGTCATTGCGATCGACCCCCAAAACACTATTGCGGTGAAGCGGGTGGCAGTATGGCTGCTACGCTAAAGCTTAGGCAAACAGTACAAGCAATTTATACTGTACTCATATAAGAGCTCAAAAATATAAGAATACAAAAAATTGAACACATATTCATAACTAACAATCAAAGTTCACTGTTACTAAATAGCTAATATGCAGAGGGGCGGGACGGGACGGGTTCTGTCACAAGGAGAAGAGTGGGGCTGCTATGTTTTTTCTCGCATAGAAGGGGGAAAAGTGGGGCTGCTAGGTTTTTTTACTCCACTACACAATACCCCGATTGTAACCACTATGGCTGCAATTAAGTACATAAATTTTGATGCCTACTGTCTTCAGCCTCAGAATGTTAGTTTTGTAGCACCGCATTCTTAGTGGACTTGAAGCACATGGGCTATTTTATGTTCCATCCAGTTTTTGTTCCTAACCGTTAAATTTCAACTGTTTGGTTGTTTGGCTGACTTAAGAATGTCTCAACTATAAATGCAGGGGACTAGGCTTGGAAGTTCAGATCCAAAAGGATGTTTCAGTGAGTATTCTGCTTGGTATTGAAAGCAAATTATTGAAGCTCAAGTTTCTGACTTTCTTCAGTTGGCATGTGTTTCTCTGTTAACTATTAATTGCTAGGAAATTTATAAAATTCTGTATAATGTTAAAAATAATTATTGTCTGTTTAAGCTCTCAACAACGTAAGATACGTTATCCCTATTCCACTACTCATTGTATTCATCATTTGATAGAGATCTGGTGCATTGTTCTGGGCCATAGATGAATTTTTCTACTTCTAAAAAAAATGTGAAGTGCGATTTGTTTTTGTTTCATTAATTTTTCACTTTTTGTGGGTTTTAGCGGTGTTTATAACTTACTATACATTGACGTACTCATCCCATCTTTGGTTCATTCTAACTGAAACCTATGGTAGATGCTTCATCCAAACAAACAAATTTGGGAAGGCTACAAATTACTTCGGAAGAAATGAAACAAAATGTTTTTATTTAAAATATGGATTTTTTTAATTCAAATCCTACTTGTTAGTAAGAATGCAGAATATACTCATCTTGGAAAGCATAAATGTAGGTGTTGAATGTTAGGCATGGATGGGTTACAAGCAAGTTAACATTTGCACGTATGAGTAGAAGGCATTTGAATATTTCTAACCCTAGGACTAATGACATTTTTACTGATTCAAATATAAATACTATGTGCATTTCATCCAATCTGCTTGAATTCTCTGTATCTTTTATCTTGCTAAGTTTCTGCTAAATTTGATTTCTAAATTGTATTGAAGTAGAAGAAGGATAGTTTGCATTTCTTTGATATATGCATAAGCCTACCTTTATTGTGTGAAGACATATCTGTATGTGATATTTCTGTCATTATAAAATGCTTTGAGAATAAATCCTGTAATATATCTTTTATTTATGTGTTTTCATATTTTATTTTAGATATTGGACTTCCATCTGGAAAATCGCTTTTTCAACTTCAAGCTGAGAGGATTTTGTGTGTGCAGAGATTAGCTGCTCAAGCTACAAATGAGAGTCAGTATAATTTGTCTTGGTTCTGTTTGTTGATGCATTATTCTGTGTGTCATCATCATCTGTTTGTCTATTGCAGGTTCTGCTTCTTCAGTGCAAATACACTGGTACATAATGACTAGTCCCTTCACTGATGAGGCAACACGCAAATTCTTTGAGAGTCACAAATTTTTTGGTCTTGAAGCAGAACAGGTAAGATATCTTCAAAACTTTTTTCTTGTGTTAGTAGTACTTGTTTTCGAATGGTCTGTTTACTTTAGGTTCCCCTCTTTGATATGTAGGTTACATTTTTCCGGCAAGGGACCATTCCGTGTGTTTCCAAGGATGGTAGATTTATTATGGAGACTCCATATAGGGTAAGGTCTCATTCTTTTACTGAGGTCTGAGCTTAAGCCAATTATGCTTTCTTCTCACTGTTTGCTTTCTTAAACTAATGTCAACTGCTAAGTAATTAAATATTCTAATCAAATAAAGAGTTTGGGAGCAAATAGTGAAAGGTGGAGAAATTATGAAATTGTAATAGATGATAGCTATAAATATTAACTCTATAAGGTAAAAACAGTTCAGTAGTTGAGAGCTGAAAAATAATGACCTACTACTTACATAAAATCAAATGGTGATTTATTTAGTAGAATTCGTTTAACAGTACTCTTGTCATGCAACCAACTAGGCAGGGAACTTATTTGTTTCAGTTTTAATCCATGAAATGAAAGAAGAAATTTATGAGAGATTGAAGGATAAAAAAAATATTAGAAAATAACTTTTGTTAAGAACTAAATTTCCAGAAGCTTAAGCTTTTAGGTGAAAAACTTATTAATGGCTTTATATCTAACACGCCCCATACCCAAGAGCCCTGAATTGAAGCATGGGCAATGCACAAGACCATCTTACCTTGCTGATATTCTACTTTGTTTATTAATTTTGAAGAATGGGGATGGCAAGGATGAAAAATTTGACCACTTGATCACAATGAATATAATACCACGTAAAAAACAAACACTTCCTGCTACGAACCCAAGAATTGGATTCCAAGGATTTAGAAGTACACTAATATTTAGAAAAAAGATAAGAAATAATAGGAGAGAATCTCTCCAAGAAAATGATAACAAGAGGGATACACTCATACAATAGTATACACCACTCAATTTCTAAAGTTGCTAAAAGATGTTTTACAAGCGAATGGAAGTCTATATTTATA
The DNA here is from genome assembly GCA_037974755.1 of Cicer yamashitae. Classification (NCBI taxonomy): domain Eukaryota; kingdom Viridiplantae; phylum Streptophyta; class Magnoliopsida; order Fabales; family Fabaceae; genus Cicer; species Cicer yamashitae. The sequence continues at coordinate 10,500,226 of JBBPBQ010020323.1, forward strand.
GACTTCCTATACACAATGATAGGGAAAAGGATTAATAGCAACTACCCTAAAACAGAAACAACAACTAACAAATAGAAAATAACTAACCTAACTAACTAATCCGACAACCCTTAACTACTTCAACTACTCTAATTTCCCTTTATTCTATATCCTAACACTTCCAAAAGCTTAAGATGTTAGAAGAATGTTCATGGATAGTTTTATCTCCTATTTCTGTTGTTTTTTTTGGCCTTATTTCTAATGTTTTAACTGTTTCATGGCGTATTCGTTGTCCTTCAATTTAATAAATCCTTCAATTGTCATAGAAATTATTTGGTCCCAGAAATATTTTAATTTTTTGTTGGATTGTTTTAATAAATGGGTTTTAAAACACAGGAACGTTACAAACCCAGGGATTGCTGGTTGGAAAAGGCACATTTGTTCATCAATAGCTTGAAATGATTAGGGCCATGCTAGGCTCCTTATTGTGTGATGGTTTTTTAATTATAAAAAGCAGCATATGCCACTGATTCAGACATTTAAATCATAATAGTTGGAAATGAAATTGTAAATAAAAAACTTTGTTTTCTTTCTCTACCCCAACCCTTTATTCAATTACTTTTGAGTCATGAAATGCATTTATAATCTAATTGGGAATGAACACATGAGTATGAGGGTCCTTTATTCACAACTTATAGCTTCACCATCTAATTTTATGTCTCTATTGCTACATTTGAACCTTCCAATTCTTTGTTTTATGACATTATTTAAGTTCTGACTGGTGGATTACTATTAAACTTTTAAAACCAGGTTGCAAAAGCTCCTGATGGGAATGGTGGAGTGTATTCAGGTACCTTTATGAGCCCTTCATTACAATGTGATATTGGTTGGGCAAGATTGGATCTATTGAAATACTCTTTTTCTGTGTGTGTTTAGCTTTGAAGTATACCAAATTATTGGAGGATATGGCCTCAAAAGGAATTAAGTATATTGATTGCTATGGAGTTGACAACGCACTGGTGAATTTTCTTTATTTCCTCTTTTGACTGTTTAATCAATCTGTTTTCTAGGTCATTTCTTACTTCAAATTTAAAGCAGTATTGACTTGGACTTGTGAAACAGGTTCGAGTTGCTGATCCATCTTTTTTAGGTTACTTCATTGATAAAGGCGTCGCTTCAGCAGCAAAAGTAGTGCGCAAGGTAACAAATGGATCAAGTTACTCCTGACTAGTCACTTGGTCATCTTTGTAGAGTATATTTGAATTTGAGAGGTCTGGTTATCCATTACCTTTACTTTTCTGATTGGTTCAAGGGTAGAAATCTTTCTAAACCTTTTATTTGTTATTTTAAGTTATGGTTGTGTTGTGTATGATTGGATTCTGCGAGTAGACTAGTAAGTGGATAATCATTCTGCATGAATTATTTTTGCAAGGATGCCTAGAACCCAGGGATCCAATTATTTAGTTTTTTTTTAAGGTATTTGGACAATTACTCAGAAAAATAAACTAGAACTCAGGGATCCAATTATTTAGGAAGTTGGACAATAACTCAGAAAAATAAACTAGATCTCAGGGATCCATTATTTGATATAAACTAAAATACAAGGTCAGCATCTATTAATTAATTGAAGTTTTAAAAATGTTTGTATTCCTTGCAAATATGACTCCTTTTGGTTTTAGGCACTGCAAATAAAAAGGTTTGTGGTCCCTAAAAATAGAAAATTGTGTTTTTGGGCATCATTATTTTGTTTTAGCCTCAATAATATTTGGCTCATGTTTAGTAGGGTTTCCGTTAATCAATAATTCAATAGATTTTGTTCTTAACATAGTCTATGCTTATTAATCTGGTCCTTATATGGCAGGCATATCCACAAGAAAAGGTTGGGGTGTTTGTACAGAGAGGTAAAGGTGGTCCTCTTACTGTAGTTGAATACAGCGAGTTGGACCCATCACTAGCTTCCACAGTCAATCAAGCAACTGGCCGTCTTCGTTTTTGTTGGAGCAACGTTAGTCTGTTCTTCTTTATAATCTCATGTCTTATGCTTCCAAACTTAATTTTTTATGAACTTTGAGGATCATTTCCCTTGAATTTCTGCAAGATCTGATAAAACGGAATGGTAGGGGTTGAAGATTAGCACCCTACACTTCTTAATAGGGCCGGCACAACATATTGTGAGATCTAAAGTGAAAATAACATTTTCAAAAGTTAATAAATAAATTATTAATATTTTATTTAATAATTATAGAAATTTTTTTTGATAGAAATTATGGCATTTTCAAATCTATTTTCTCTATTTTTTCAAAAAATGAAATAAGACCTTTCAACTGTTCTACAACAACATCAAGAACTCATGTAGAATTTTTCATCTTTTAGTTGAAGAAGAAAATAGTGTGTATATACGCTGTACCACTCCAAGAACTCATGTTAGCAATGTGTTCACTACTTGACTCTTTTTTTGTTTTAATTTTGAATAGTTTGATTCATATTTTCAAGTTGACATTTATATCTTATATTATTTATTAAATTAATATAATTAATATTGTATAATATTTCTTTTACGATTGATAATAAAGTCAATTGATTTAATATTTGTTGAGACAATGTTAAATTTATATAAAATTTTATAAGTTTTAGTTTTCAAAAATATTAGAATGTGAGACATTTTTGCGAAGTAAAAAAAAATTGAGGTCTCCTTTATTAAGTAAAAAAGTTGTTTTTTAGGGAGGCCTAAAGCGGTTGCTTCAGTGACCTTACCCTTGGGCCGGCCATGCTTCCTAATTAAATTAAAACTAAGTATCAACCTTTGATACTGACACTCTGAGGACCAAATAGGAGCTTTTGTTCTATCATATATTACTCCTTCAGGTTTTAAATATAAACAAAAAGTCAGATGTATTTTGTCCCAAATATAAGCGAAAAGTCAAATATATTTGTTCCAAATTTGGACAAAATATATTTAACTTTTTGCTTATATTTAAGACAATTAAGACCAGAGGGAGAATCAATTAGTGAATTAGAAACTACAGGAATCTTATGATAATCTAATTTGGTTGTTATTATCTTACATAATACCTTATCACTCCTTCAAGTCTTTTTTTCCTATCCATCGATGTGGTTGCCAATGCCACCTTAATATCTCAGCTCATAACTCAATTTTCTGTATCAGTTAGAACATAAATTCAAAGAGATCAGATTACATGTCTTGATGGTGTCAATCAACCTATTTAACTGGCCCCATTAATGGGACAATGCTCAGTTCTTCTTGTTGTTTTATAAAATAAGTGCTATTGTTTGTGATCATTAATCATGTATAATAAGCATGGGTATTTATGTATAAATAACCACATTAAATTTTTTTCATTCTGTATTTGAAATATTGATTATCACGATTGCTGGCTGCATTGTAAGTTATTTTCCAGATTTCTTATTAACCTTTTGATTTCAGGTTTGCTTACACATGTTTACTTTGGATTTTCTAAACCAAGTGGCAAATGGCCTTGAAAAGGACAGCATGTACGTGTCCTATCTTGCTTCTCATTGTTATTCGACTTCCAAGTGTTAAGAATATTTTTTTCCGCAAGATATGCAACCTTGTAGGTCTTGATGTCTTATAACAAAATTAAAGATAAAAAATAATTTTATGTTGCTATAGAATCAATTTGCTGTAGAAAAAGTTTCAGCTAGGTCACTAGTTAATTAGATGACATGGACTTCCTGGGGAGATTAATCACAATTCTTCTCGTGCCTAAGCCTGATTTATCAGGAGTTGATGTAGTCAATGTAGTTTTAATATGGATAAAGTAAAAAAATGGCGTTGATACAACGTATGACCCATATGTATCATATAATCTGCCATCTTTTATGTGTTTTCTAGATATTGATCCATGCATCAATTCTATATGCAGTTACCACCTTGCAGAGAAGAAAATCCCTTCAATACATGGATATACTATGGGATTAAAACTTGAACAGTTTATATTTGATGCATTTCCATATGCTCCTACAACTGCACTTTTTGAGGTGACTATAATTTTAACTTTTACATGAAACTCTGCAAATGCTTGTTTAAGGATGCTACTCTTATTGCCTCTTTTATGCATCCATGTTTAGGTATTACGGGAGGAGGAATTTGCGCCTGTAAAAAATGCAAACGGCTCTAATTATGACACTCCAGATAGTGCTAAACTGCTTGTTCTTCGACTCCATACTCGTTGGGTAGTTGCTGCAGGTGGCTTCTTAACACATTCAGTGCCCTTATATGCAACAGGTAAGTCGTCTCTCTTTACTACCAGGGAGAAAAGTAATTATAATTATGGGCTGGATGTCGCGTCTACAGTAAGAGAGAGTTCGCGAAAGGGAGATAGAGAGACTTACCCATTTTTCATTAGAAAAATTATTATCTTATCTAACTCCTCCTTTCCTTTCATGAAATGTTGTTGCCTCTCGTTCAGGTGTCGAAGTGTCACCACTCTGTTCATATGTGGGTGAAAACCTGGAACCTATATGTCGAGGAAGAACATTTCACGCACCTTGTGAGATTACATTCTAGTTCTACCCTGGTTTTGCGGCTTATATTACAATGAAGGAGTTGTCAGTCCCATACATGACTATGTATGCCACTCATCATTCACGTGTATCAATATTTCTGATTATCTGTATCTTTTCCAATCTTTTTCTGATTGGCTTTTTTTTCTTCATATTTGATTTGTTTTAGTGTTGCTAAGTAATGTACATGTATCATATTTTTACTGACCATTTATTTGCCCATGCAAAATCAAATTTGTCGTCCCATTTTTCTTCTATTTCCCGAATTAATTCATTCCTGGCTCATACTTACAACAGTATTTGACCCCCTCTCTAAGGAAATTAGGGTTTAAAGCATTTGTTTTTTTTTTTTTGAAGTGGATTATTTATTTTGGAGAAGTTAAATCTTAAGTAAATTTGAATCACACAAATGAGTTTAATGTTATGCACCAATGTCAAAAAAAGTAAAATTTATCTCATTCATGATCATACTTCTTTTTTGGATTTCACAGTGAAATTCTCTCGTATTCAACTTGTAAGTGAACAAAAATTTGCATTATATTTAATGGATTAAATCCTAAATTATTTAAGTGTTGCTCTTCAATGCTAAACATGTCAATCTTTTCGGATTGACTATAGGTTGGTTACTCAGTGAATCAGACAGAAAAAACGGTATGGATCCTTCCCCAAAACGGTGGATTAAGTTTGAAAAAATCACATAAAAATTTAAAGTGCAATGTTCAAAATCAAATCTTATTCTTGGAGTGGAGTGGCACATAATCAAATTTATACGAACCACGGAAACTCAGCTACGCGTCATCATGAGATGACACTCAAATTTGAATCAAGATGTTCACTTGTGTTTGAGATTTTTCAATGCTTTTATGGTCAAATTTTTCCAAATCCCATTTGGACGTGTTGGATATTTCTCGAGCACTGAGGTACCTATCTTGGGTGTGAACATTTCGCAACATATTTTTTCTTTCCCTTTCAATTTTAAAGACTCGACAAAGCGTTTTCAATAAATATATTCTTGTGATCATTTTATTTTATAATTATTTTTATTCATAAATAAATACAACGTCATAAACTTCGTGAACTAATTCAATAAAAAAAGTATATATTAGCAAAGGCTGTGATTTGGTAAAAAAAAAAAAATTAACTACGAAAATATGTAACGTAAAAAAATATTAGCAAAATATGAGGATGTGGTCTAAAAATTTATATAAAACTTTAAGCAAATTAAACTAAGACTAAAATTAAAGACCCAATTTGAGCCTAACAATTTTAGTTCTACTCAATTTAGTTCTAATTAAATTTAACGTCTAAATTAATCCCTAGTAATTTCATATGAGATTAGTGCCTCCATAAAATTTGATGATTCTTGTGAATTAAATTATTATTCATATCAACTATTGATGTTAGATATTGTTGAGAGTTCACTACAGATAATTATAAGTTCATTAGTATTTACTCAAGTTAGTTAGAATTGGTTAATTTGATTATGATCACTAAACAAAGTGTATCATCATATATTCATTATAATCAACTTTTTTTTATTGAATCAATTTTAAATAATTCAATATTTTTTTAATTATATTTTTTTATTGAGTTCTATTATGCTTATCAATAATTAGTATAATCACAATTATTATTATTGTAAAGTAAAATACAACGAATTAAGAGTGATGTGTATAACATTAAAAAAAACATCTAGTAATAAAAATAAGAATAGAATATGAAGACAGTAAGACATAGGACCGATGTCATACGAATCAAACGTTAAGAGAAAGCCACGTAGACCTTCCATTAGCCACATCCAATCCCTCTTAAATCCACATTCTTACTACAACTCTTCTTCCATTCATCACCTTCCTCTGCTCTCAGAGGTTCCATTCACTCTCTCTTTTCTTTATCATCACATTTTCCTTCTAAGGTTTGCGCTTCTCTCTTCTCTTCTATCTTACTGTTATTTTAATTTTGTTTATTTCCATTGCTTTTATTTTTTCGATTCCTTTATTTTTTTTTTATAATTTCATTGTTTTTTAGTTGTAAATAAATAGTGGACCCTTTAATCTAAAAACCTCTTCTTTCTAGATTTCTATTATATTAGCTCCTAATTTTATTTCAGACTTCTTTCCCTAATTAGAATCATTGCTTATGCTGGCTTGTTACTTTATATTCTATAATTTTAATTTTCTTAACATTTAGAATTAATTTTCTGTCTTGGTTTCTGATAGGAAATTCATTTACAACCAAAATTGTATTTTCTCTGTTAAACACTGAACTAGTTGTTGTTAATTAAGAGTCTTAATTTAAGACTAAGATCTCATAGTTTGGTTTTGGATGGTGTTGTTGGTTGGTGCAGATGGCAGCATCATCAGCATGTCTTGTTGGGAATATTTTATCCACACATAGTAATAATAGAACTACTTTTGGTAAGGACTTGAATGGAAAATATCTCTTCTCATCTTGGAGATTTTCATCATTGAATAATAAGGTATCAAAATCATTTTCCATAAAGGCAACCTTAGACCAAAGTCAACAAGAAGGGAGAAGGGGGATTTTGAAATTGTTGCTTGGAAACGTTGGTGTCGGCTTACCTGCATTGTTGGGAAATGGAAAAGCTTATGCTGCTGATGAACAAGGTGCTTCCTCATCAAGAATGTCTTATTCAAGGTTTCTTGAGTATTTGGACAAGGACAGAGTTACCAAAGTCGATTTGTATGAGAATGGAACCATTGCTATTGTTGAGGCTGTTTCTCCTGAGTTGGGAAATCGGTTGCAGCGTGTTAGGGTTCAACTTCCTGGACTTAGCCAAGAGCTTCTTCAGAAATTCAGGGAAAAGAACATTGATTTTGCAGCTCATAATGCTCAAGAAGATTCGGGTTCTCTTTTGTTTAACCTGATTGGGAATCTGGCTTTCCCTATTGCTGTCATTGGTGTATTGTTCCTTCTCTCGAGGCGATCTGGTGGGATGGGAGGTCCTGGTGGGCCTGGATTTCCTCTTGCTTTCGGTCAATCGAAAGCCAAGTTTCAAATGGAACCAAACACCGGAGTGACATTTGATGATGTTGCTGGAGTGGATGAAGCCAAGCAGGATTTTATGGAGGTGGTGGAATTTCTCAAGAAGCCTGAGAGGTTCACTGCTGTTGGGGCTCGCATACCGAAAGGAGTACTTCTTGTTGGCCCTCCAGGAACCGGAAAGACATTGTTAGCCAAGGCTATTGCTGGTGAAGCAGGTGTTCCGTTTTTCTCTATATCAGGTTCTGAGTTTGTTGAGATGTTTGTTGGTATTGGTGCTTCTCGTGTCCGTGATTTATTCAAAAAGGCCAAAGAGAATGCTCCTTGCATTGTCTTTGTTGATGAAATTGATGCTGTTGGAAGACAAAGAGGGACAGGAATTGGTGGAGGGAATGATGAGAGAGAACAAACCCTCAATCAACTTTTGACAGAAATGGATGGATTTGAGGGTAATACCGGTATCATTGTCGTTGCAGCAACTAACAGGGCCGACATTCTTGACTCTGCCTTATTGAGACCTGGCCGATTCGATAGACAGGTATGATTGTATTACGAAATGCTTTTATCTGTTTATTAATGATTAAATTACTTAACATAATGCATTTTCAGGTATCCGTCGATGTTCCAGATGTAAGGGGAAGGACTGAAATCCTAAAGGTTCATGCCAACAATAAAAAGTTCGATAACGATGTTTCTCTTGAAGTAATTGCAATGAGAACACCTGGTTTTAGTGGAGCTGATCTTGCAAATCTCTTGAATGAAGCTGCTATATTAGCTGGTCGGCGAGGAAGGACAGGGATTTCGTCTAAAGAGATTGATGATTCTATTGATAGGATTGTGGCTGGAATGGAAGGAACATTAATGACTGATGGGAAGAGCAAAAGTTTAGTGGCATATCATGAAGTTGGGCATGCCATTTGTGGGTAATGAATTAGCTATCCTTTTGTATTTCAAGTAAATGTTGTGTAACATTGTTGCAATGAAAGCAAGGTTTTGTTGTCTAAATGACTGTGTTACATAACACTTGGAAGCTATTTCAGTAAAAATATTCCCATGAAGTTGTTCTGAAACATCTATTTGTACTTGCTTGCAGAACTTTGACTCCTGGTCATGATGCTGTACAAAAGGTAACATTAATTCCTCGGGGTCAAGCTCGAGGTCTTACATGGTTCATTCCTTCCGATGACCCGACTCTGATCTCAAAACAACAACTCTTTGCAAGAATTGTTGGAGGGTTAGGTGGTAGGGCTGCAGAAGAAATTATTTTTGGTGAGCCTGAGGTTACAACTGGTGCAGCTGGTGATTTGCAGCAAATTACCGGGTTGGCAAGACAGGTAATTGTTTGTTAGAATTCTCTGTCGCATCATATCTCCTCTTTCTTCCTTTTATTTTCGGCATGAAATATTGTAACATTTTACAACTAAATATATTTATTATAATCTGATTTTATGTTGGTAACATTTTGTCAGCACAATCTGAGTTGTGTTGTTAGATACAACCACAATTGAATTGTTCAAGAGAACCCGAATTCAAATCATGATTGGAATAAGTCTTAGCCAGACTTTACTTACCTCCCAACTGAACTCTGGCTTATTAGGATCTCTTTAGACCAAAATAAAAATACAATTACAATTAATTGGTGAAACCTGCAATAAGATCCTATCATATGATTTCTTCAATGCCTGAAACTAAAAACCTTTGGTTTTAATAGAAAAGAATGGTGATGTAGATTTTGAAGGATCCTTATTTTCCTTATAAAGTATCGTTTAATTTTCCATTCTTATTTTCCTATGCTGCTTGAATAATTTTATGTTAATGGTACTCTTGCAGATGGTAACAACATTTGGAATGTCTGATATTGGTCCTTGGTCACTTATGGACGCATCAGCACAAGGTGGGGATGTTATCATGAGAATGATGGCAAGAAACTCAATGTCAGAAAAGCTTGCAGAAGACATTGATACCGCTGTGAAGAGGTTATCAGATGAAGCATATGAAATTGCATTGACACATATAAAGAATAACCGTGAAGCGATTGATAAGATCGTGGAAGTCCTTCTCGAGAAGGAGACGTTGAGTGGAGATGAATTCCGCGCATTACTATCAGAGTTTGCTGAAATTCCAGTCGAAAACCGGGTTCTTCCTTCAACTCCATTAACAGTCGCTGCTTGAATGGCCTGTATGTAGTTTCTTTAATATGTAATATCTCAGAATACTGAATTACCCTCGGCAGCATGCTCCAAATTTGTGAATGACAAGCTTCTAGCTGTACATTTTAATTTTTATAGTGTTGATAGTGACAACATACAGTATATACAAATAGCCAATGTTTGAGTGCAGAACTCCATACTTTTTTCCTTTACATCTATTATACTGTATAACTTTTGTGAGTAACAACTAACCAGCCATTGATTCTAAGTCTTAACCGATCAATAGGAGTGAGTGGAAATAGTTTAGGTCAGATCCTTAAATAAATCTAGTCTAGCCTGCACTTGATGTAGGTTAAACCATAGACTTTTTGTCGGCGAGACTAGACTTATTTAAGGATCAAACAAGTCCTTTTTAAAGTCTATTTTACGGAAAAGACAGGCTTTAGGCCATCTGGAAAACCTTTTTTAGGCCTAACAGACTACTACATTTAAAAATAAATAGAAATGATATTAGTTTTTTTGCCATTATTATTATTATAAATACTACATCTTATATACTATAATTAAAATCAGATGTTTATTGACCTTTTCAATAATTTAACCATGTTAGTCTACATAACCTGAATATGTAAGCTTATTTAAACATAAATTTATAGTCAACCAAATTGCCTTATCCCAAAATAAATTATCATGTCAATTAGAATTTTTTAAGGTTTGGGTTTTATATTAACAAATTGTATAGATCACATAAACAAGTTGTACTTAGACTTCATAAACTCAATTTGATAATCCCAAATAGAGTTATGATTAGGCTTACAGGTGATATCGAACATTTAAGAAAACACAAACAAGTTTAAGATAGTAACAGGTCGGTTTAGGCCATGGTTTTTACAGGTTAGGTCTATTTAATCGAAGTCTTACTCGTCAAAATTTATTTCCACCCCTATTGATCAACATCTAATATATTTCTCTAATCAACATCTCTATACAATTTAGTGGTGGACACCTGGTTACTCTTCAATTTTATTTGAACTCTCATAATCTTCTCATAAACTCCTCTTGTGCTCATAAATGCTGGAAATAAGTGATCCAATTTGGTGCAAAACTTTATACATCCAGTATATTGCACTATGCTAGGCTGATACAATACAGCAAAAGTATGTTAGACAGAAGAATCTGGATCAAGCAAAAGAACAAACTGGGATATTCTTGTTTTCTTTTTTCCATTCAAAACTCAAACGCCAAGTGGTTTTTACTATAAATAGAAGAAATCATCAAGGGTGATTCAATGTCAGGAATATTTTGATTGGTAAGTGGTAACAACTATGAATGATCACTGGAAAGAAACCAACTAAATGAGCATTTCAAGAATACCAATCCAGTCATATAAAGAACTCTTTGTAAAGATAAACTTAATTTGGATTAACTTCTCGATTATGGAAGATCTCAATTAAAATAAGTTCATAGCTTTTTTCTTAAAGACTTAGAAAAAAGTATTTGTAAGTATATGTGATTGTGAGGGACTTCCAAAATATTGGAAGCCCGAGATATATGACTTATTTTAAAAGGTTAGTCTCTCCATGGATTTGAAACTCAAATTAAAAAGCTGTGTTTTTATATGATTTGATGTGTTCAATCATGAGTTATTACATCTTTCATTTCAACCATTTCATGAAACAATGTAACTTTTTGTTAATAATTGTTTCTTGTCATAAAGTGATCTAAGATTATAAATAGAAAAACTTCTCACGCAGGAAAAAAACATAAATATTACATCAATAATTTCGCTATATTTTATTTATAAATAATATTTGGTACAATTGACTAAGATACTCTTTCGTCCTCAGTTGATTTTTAGTTGTTTCTTGAACACCTCAACTATTCTCGATTTAGTTAATGTTTTGTTTGATTCATCCGTCGTTTTTTTGCTAATAATTCATAATATTTTTAAGTGTAAAAAACAACACACCCGCACATATTTGCAATAGAGAGCTCTATTTGATTGATGAGATGGGAGATAAGATAAAAATAAGTTATTATATTCGATCTGAATTTAAATAAACTAACAAGATATAGTAAATTAATTCAGAGCTCTATACTATTATGTCTCTCTAGTTGAAATTTCAATCTTAAATATGAGCCGGTTAGAAACCAACAACATAGGATAAGAACTTTGATTTATCAAATACCCTTATAAAAATAATTTAATATATAAAATTAAAATATAATAAAATATAAATGTAAAAATAATTTATAAAATATAAATATAATCAAATATAAAAATAGTAAATAGAATTTGATATTAAATTTTAAAATAAAATATTAATAATTAATTTAAAAAATGTTTATGATTTCATCATAAAGCTAATTTTGTCTTTTTATATAATTTAATAAATTAATATTTAAAATTATAAAAATATGAAAATTAATTAAAATATTAAAATAAATCTAATTTGTTTACAAGGATATTTTTGTCATTTATATATAATATATCATATTTTTTATTTACATTCTAACAAATAAAATAGATTTATTTGGTTACATTTAAAAAAAATTAAAATTATTTATTTAGTAGTGTCAATAGATAGTTTTAAATATAAAATCATTTCATTACTTATTTAATTTTTAATTTTTTAATTAATTTATAATATTTAAAATATAATAAGTTAATTTTTTAAAAAAAAACTAATATGTAATTGTTTACCGTGATAATTTTGTTATTTAAATTTAATATATAAATAGATGTATATCAAATACATAACAATAAAATGTTTTTATTACGTTAGTTGTCATGTGTGTATCAAACATGATATGATAATATTTATCTCGTCACAATCCTATCATTTCTTGTTTCTATCATATCTTGCGTATCAAACGAGACCTTATTTTTATTAGATAATATTTTATAAAAAAAGGATAAAAAATACTCCAATGCCACCTATTAATACTCTAAATATAGAAATATAATATTGTTGACCAAAATATAAATATAATATTAAAATCGTTGAAACTTGTGAATATATTTTTTTTTAAACTTTAATTTTAACTTTTTTCAATGTAAAGTTTTTACTTTTGAAAGCCCTTATTTATTGATGAGTCCCACCAAATTTATACATGATTCACATAACTCGAGTAAATTCATATGAATTTCAACCAATAGAAAATACTCCCTATGATATAAAATATAAGTAAAAATAATGCTTAAAAAAGTTATTTTGTTTAATAATACATCAATTTTTCAAACACTTTTTTTTATTTTCATTTTAAAGAAGTATTCCCAAAGTTAAAAAAATAAATATCATTTAAATTTTTTCATATATATTAAAAAATACAATAAGAGAAAAAATATATTTATTTTAAAAAATTATATTTATTAATTATTGATGTATTTTTCACTATCATAAATTTAAAATATAATTAATTATTTTAAAACAATGTACATAATATAAACTGAAGGGCAAAATTAAAAAAAAAAAGTAATTAAAGTTTTCTTAAAATAAAAAAAATGACATTCAATTAAATTTTTTTAAAGTTACATTTATTATGAAACGAGGAATAGTAATACATTAAATGTGTATTAGATAGTGTCTTGATGGTCAATCTTTAAAAAACATTATTTTTCTGGGATCTACTTAAGGTCCTTTTTATTATTTTGATAACATATGGTCGCTTTTTTTGGTTGATATACGGTTGCATTTTTTATGGTAAGTGTACGTCAAAGATTTGATAAATATTCGAAGATTGACGTTATATTCCGAATATACTTTTGTTTGTTAAATGTTTCTTTTTTGCTAGGTTGTTAAATGTTTAGCACGTGTATACTCCGAATCATGCTTATTATTATTTAAACATTTTCTGATAGATCGAATTTGGATTGCTAGTGCTAGTAAATTAATAATTCCTTCTGACATCAATATTTTTTTAATGATTTCTTCTGTAAGTTACCTGGGGAGATTAGATCTAAATCACACGCAGGTTTGCTTATAAGACAATACTAAAATAGGTTAAAAATATTTTGTCCAAGTTTATATATGGTACTAGTATGAGTGACTTTTAATGTGAGGGGCTATTAAGTCTCTCTCATTGGTGGACCATCAAAGACAACAATTATAAACTATTTGATTAATCAACCCCACACATCTTATTATACACTATATACTAATACTATACCATACTATAAGAAATTTGAGTTAGTGATAATCTAATAGACTCCATATGAAAATAAACATTTATATAAAAAAAATAAACTACTTCCGTACCCAAAAAATCAACAAAAGAATAGACAAACAAAAATAATTAAAAAGTTTTGAATCTTGTCTTTTTGTGTGTTTTGGTTGTTTCACTAAATCTTTTGTGTACCCTCTCATCTCTCTCGTGTTCATTTAACCACGGAGAAAGTTAACAAATAAATAAAATTTTGTTTCTCTCTCCTATATATACCTGCATCCGTGTACGGATCTTGAAAGAGGTACCATTTCATAGCTATTTGACACCATCAAAGTTTTGAAGGACTTTTTCGTTTTCTTCAAAGGTCAGACCATTCTATTACCGTTGCTCCGTATTCATCTGTTTTGTTTTGTTTTCTTTTTTTTTTAATCAATTATCATCACTAATTTCATATGTAGTTCTTTTTGTATGATGACCTAGAATTCGGTATTAATCTCAGCGGGTACAAGAGGCCTGAAGTTTACGTATCGAGATCTTTTTAAAATTAATAATAAATTATTAATATTTTTTTTAATAACTATAGAATCTTTTTTAATATAATTCATAGTATTTTCAAATTCATTTTTTTATATTTTTTTAAAAATAAAATAAAACATTTCAACTGTTCTACAAGAATTCACGTTGAATTTTTTTTAATATTTCTTAATCCCTACTACTTTTATTAACCAATTTACTTGTACTAAGAAGATCATTAAATAATCTGCATCAGAAGAGTATTAAATAATTTTTGCAACAAAAACAAAATGTTTTTATCTAAGTCTTGAGAATAAAACAACTATTTTCCTTCACATGTTTCTTCGTTGGATAAATTTTGAATGTAAAGTGATAAAGAAAAATGCATTGAAGATTCATCTTTAAGAAAATCTATATCAATAAGTTTAGAATCAATAAATCTCTCAGATTTGTATCAAGCAATCATCAATATTTTCAATTTTAATTTTTTTGGTTGTTTTGATAAATTTATCTATAATCCTTATGCGATTCAATAAAAGATTAAGCTTTTTTCTTATGTATATCTATGAAAATAGAAGATTCAATTATACTAAAGATAAATATTCGAACAATAGAACTCGGCAAGATATTATTTAAAATAAAAATTTCTTCCTCCCATACAATAGAAATTGTTGATCCATGCTAAAATTTGAAACAAACGGAAAATGACTAATAATTTAGAATATAAGTACTTATTTGTATGTCATCTTAATTAAAATAATATATAAAAAAGAGACGAATAAATTAGAAACATACCTAAATATAATATAACCAATGAAAAAAGCTACTCACACAAAGGAACTTCAAAACAAAAAATAAAATAAAAGCAATGAACTAGGAAGTAGAGTCATAGTGAAAAAACAATTGTTTTGTCTTTTGATAGCAAAGTTTCATATCAAAGTTTAATACGATATTTTAAAAGACTTATATATTATTTTTTTTTATAGTGAAAAAGCAATGACATTTAATGTCATGAGATGCTTCCAACGATAGTTTAATTAAGTAACACAAATATCAATTAAAGTAATGATTATCACACACAAATTTAGTTGGACAAGATTGTGTGTGATAATATACACATATTCTGATTTTAGTTTATAACGAATCAAAACTACTTATTTAATTTGACGGTATTCTTTTATAATTCATCGGTGAAGGACTTAATAGCTCTCTCATTATAAGTCACCCTAATATAAAACATAATTTAAATGTACTTTAGCAAAACAAAAAAGACTATGTACTTACAAAGTAAAAAGAATACAGGATCACCTAATGTATATTTCGATATACATATTTATTAAGAAAAAAGAACATAATTTAATGATCGTGTAATTTTTAGCCAAAACAAGACTATGTACTTGTAGAGTAAAAATATTACAGAATCACCTAATGTATATTTCGATATACATATTTATTAAGAAGAAAAAAAACATAATATAATGACCATGTATTTTTTAGCCAAAAAAGATTATGTATTTATAGAGTAAAAATATTACAGAACCACCTAATGTATATTGGGATATACATATTTATTAAGATATTTTAGAAAGGAAAAAAGAAAATATATTTTAGAAAATATTATAACATAGTAGTATCACGACAAATTTAGATTCAGTGGATATGTAAATATTTTTATAATCAGTATATAGTTTTTAAGCTCATAAAATAAAATTTTTTGCGGTAAAAAAAACTGAATATTTTCTAATTTAACAAAAACCATCGAAACCACAACTAATAGAACGTTATCGAAATCAATGAATTTGAGTTTATCGGAAGACATACATACTTTTGTTAATTTTGGTTGGTGCTTCACAACAGGACTAACCACAACGAAGTCATGTACTTCTTCTTCATGCATAAGATAACTAATTTAGGTTGATTTTTTTTTTTAATCAAAAATAGTTATTTTATAGTCTTATTAAATAAGTAGCTTTCTATGTATATTTTATTTTTGATTTTATCATTTAAGTGTAATATTGTTTGATTTATCATTATGTTATTATGATGTTGTTTATTTTTCTATTTTTATGTGGTGTTTTTTAAATTATGTATATAATTAACATACGCTGGTCTTTAATTTAAGTTCAAACCCACACTTCTATTTCCATATATCGTATATTCATATTTATGCAGCTATCATTTAAGCTATAAATAGGGAACATTTATTTATTTATAATCATTGCCAGATTTTGCTTTGTGACATTGTTGTTTTATTTTAGTATGAAAAATGCTTAAAAGTACGACAGTCAATTTTAACGAAACATCCAAATCACGTGGCAACGTCAAATGAAATTCACGCTAGCAATTTTTTGCTTTCTCTTTATCTGTCTTTGGTTTCTTCTATTCAAAATTAAAATAAAATAAAAAGATAAACACAAACGCAAATACAATAACGCAATTGTTGCAGTTAAATAGTTTTTTTTTTTTGTAAAATAAATTTTTTTATTCTAGAGTTCTTTTAAATTAAATTACGGTTGCATCACAAATTTATATATTATAAAAAATACTTATAATCTTGTTACATAGGCTTCAAAATTCACAATATTTCGATTGAGATGGTTTTGTGAAAGTAGGTAAAATAATTAATTATATTAAAAAGCATACCATGCGAAGCAATTTGCCAACACAAGACATTAGACATGAGCATTCGTGTATTTCGTAGATCAGTCTTTTCGTAACATTTAGCACTGCTGTAAAACTAATCTGCCAGCAGAACTTAGAAAATGACCAATGAAGATGCAAAATTCAAGACGGCAGAATCAATTAATACATATAATGATAAAATAGGTAGATAATCAATTTGCTCCAACTTAGCTAATTCCTGTTTTTGTCCAATGTTAGGGGAAAACTTTTATTTATCTTTAATTAGAGTAATATAATTTTGTTTACTAGAGTAAATATAATTTGGTCTCTAAACATAACAGGCACTTAATTAGTTATGTTAAAAGAAATAGACAGAGGATTAGAGACATTAATCTCTAAAACATAATCAAAACTTGAAAAAGTAGTTTTT
>JBBPBQ010020323.1:10517763-10564145 GCA_037974755.1 Cicer yamashitae
TTTTTTTTTTTTTTTTTACAGAAAATAATTTTCATTCAAACGCTAATATGAAAATAGTTCAATCAAATTAATTATCAGTTGAAATATTTTCTATTTATATTTTGAAATCAATAACAAAGTAAAAGACACGATAACAATACACATAAATATTATTGAAGTCAATGAAAAATTATCTAACCAAAAACTTAATTCTAATAACCAGACTAAGTTCTTCTACATACAGTAAACGATTAAGAATAATGCAAAATGTATTGTCTTTAATTTCATCTATTTTTAGAAAGAAAAAAAATATCAACTAATATTCGCTCATATCAACTATAAATGTTGTTCGACATGGCCGATTTAATCCTATGTTGACAAGTCATTTGTAAGATTGAGAGAGCGTTGAATTTGGTGATAACCTTCATAAGCTCTGAATTCAAAACAAGGTACCAACCAGGACCGACTCTAAAATTTTGGGTGTTTTGTGCGAAGTTAAAATTTGATGTCCTAATTTTTTACGTATAAGTTATTTTATTTTTTTATAAATCATATAATGATAATGAATTTCGTTACGTTTGATGTGATATTAATTAATTCATCTATCTTATGATTAAGATAATGAAAATGAGTTTCATTATGTTTGATGCAACATACTTTTGGCAAAGAAGATTCTTATGAAAAATAATATGATATTTTTGTTCTTCTTCTCAAACTTGAGAGACCAAAGAGTAACAAAAATAGAAGAATTGAGAAAGACAAAATATTTTTATTTTATAGGATTTTAATTTTAGAATAAGGATAAAAAAAGTCGATATTTTTTTTACATATTCAACCATAACTTAAAAAGGTCGAACAATTTAGAATTAAGAATAAAAAAAATTAGAACCACTTTAATTAACTTTGAACTTTTTACTATATAATTTATATTTGTTACTATATAATTTTTATACTATAAAAAACTTTGTTGTCGTGAAAATTTATGGTTATGTACGGTTAGTCTCTAAACTGTTTAAGACTAGTACTAATATCAACTAAACAAGTCATTCTTAGATATTTTCACGAACATAAGAAGTACAAACTTAAAACAAACTAAAACACCATAACGAAATATAAAACAAAAATATTGCACTAAAGACGACGAATAAGTAACATCACACATAAATGATAAAATCATAAAACAAACCGAGAAAAAAGTATATCTAAAAAATCACTTATTAATGAAAAGAAAAAATAAATAAAAATCTAGAGAGAATAAAACTAATTTTATAATTCTAATAAATAGTTATAATTTATTATGAGATACTAAAATAAATGTAATAATATTTTTTATATATAAAAGAAATATCAAATTTTAATGCAGTTTTTTTTTTCTTACTATTTTCCCTTTTATTTAAACTTTCATCATTCTTAATTTAATAAAATAATTGAATTTTTAAATATATCTATACCTTTCTAAAAGTTGATACTAAATTTCAATATTACTTTTTCTCATTCAATTTTATTCATTATTTAAATTATAATTTTATAATTTTTATCAATTAAATAACTGATTATTTGTTATACAAATGTGTAAAATTTTATAACTTTCAACGTCCTCAAATCCGAATTCATATTTCTAACATATCAAATATTACTACTATTAAAATACAATAATTACAAATGTTTTAATATTCTTTTTTATTAATAAGTGACAGATTAATACCTGAAGTTAGTATTACAGCAAAAGAAAGAAAAAAATCAAATCAAATAACACTGTATAGTTATCTCTGGGCCCCATGTCCACACCTCTTTCTCTCTCTTCAGCAACTCTATTCTCTCTCTCTCTCTCTCTCTCTCTCTCTGCATCTATTTTGTCTGCTAGCTTCCAAGCTCCAACAAGAGGGTGCTCTGTTATCATACACAAAAGCCTAACAAGCTGAGCAAAACGACACACTTTCTTCTGCCACAATCTTCCTCTCACATCAAATATCTTGCATGCTTTCTCTTCATTTCAGTTTTCATTCCGAAGATTATTATTTCTGATTCTCTGTATTTAAAAAAAGTAAAAAAAAGAACACTTCTTTGGCAGAAAAAAAAAACCATTTTTGTATTCTCAGTGGCAAGTTTCAGATTGTACCCCAACAGGTAAGGATTGCTTCACAATCAGATAACACTTACAAAAATGTCTTTTTCTTTTCACAATTAACTTGGGTCTTCGTTACATCAATCAAATTCACATTTTTAGGTTTCAAATTTGAATTTTTATTTATTTATTTATTTGGGTATTTGGTTGTTCAAACCATTCCGCAATCTTAATTCATGTTTTGTTATGTTTATCTATTTAAGAACTCTTTTATTCCAATTCTGCTGAAATTTTTCAATAGTATAAAGCTGGACCAGTATAAAGGTATAGGCTTTAATTTTATATTGTTTTTTGAAAAATTGGTTGGTCTTTTTGTTTTCACTTTCCATAGATGCTATGGACCACTCAATAGAATATTCAATTTTAATTTCAAATCCAGATTTTATTGGGTAGTTTTGGATCCAGGGTTGGAGGAGTAGGCATTGATTTTCAAGTGGTTTCAAATTTAATGCCTAATGATTTTGTTGTCAAAATTTCCTGTGAATTTTTCTCAAAAGTATTTTTATTTTCCTTTAAGGGGTAGTAGAATTGAGGAAGAGGGATATAAGATTGCATAGTTGAAGTTAGGTGAAAATGGCTTCAAGAGTAGACACAGATGAAGAGGGTGATAACAAAGGTAGTATGTGGGATTTGGATCAGAAGCTTGACCAGCCTATGGATGAAGAGGCAGGAAGACTCAGAAATATGTACAGAGAAAAAGTATGATGCACTATTGTATTGCCACTTAATTTAACACTGTTTCTCTCTTCTCATATTGTTTTTTTTTTGTCTGAAGAAATGGTAAAGAAATTCATACACAACAACCTGAGACATGGTATTCAGCCTCACAATATCGGCATTTGCCAGTTGAACTAGGCCTTATGGATTTATATTGTTTTTTTCTTTAATTGTAGAAAAAATGCAATGTTCATTACTTTTAGAGCCAAGATTAGAATGATATTTTCAAATGTCGTTTATTATTCAAAAGGACGGCAACATTTATGATTCACAACCCGAAAATGGTATGCCAGTACACAACTTTCCCATTTCTGCCACTGCCTTTGGCAGATGTTATTTGTGCCGGTATGTTTGGATTGGCACCGTGATTTTGTTAAATTTGCGGTAACTCAACTCATCGTGATTCTGCCAATCTCGTCGCCAATCCAAACATGAAGAATTTTCTGCGTTTCACAAATGCACTAATAAGCTAATATGTAAGCTGCTGGGATTTTATATATAACTCCTTGTTGACGAAGTTTTTATTGTTCAGAAATTTTCTGCATTGTTGATTCTGCGGCTTGCATATCAGAGTCTTGGCGTGGTTTACGGAGATTTGGGCACTTCACCTTTATATGTTTTCTACAATACATTTCCTAATGGTGTGAAAGACGAGGAGCAAGTACTTGGAGCTCTTTCTTTGATTATCTACTCTCTTACTTTGGTTCCTCTCCTCAAATATGTTTTTATTGTATTAAGAGCAAATGACAACGGACAAGGTATCGATTGTTTTGAAAACTTTTAGTGCTTGAGATAATTGAGATTGTATAAGGGAATACTTAGTAGTGTATTGCAACTTTACAAAATGACAATCCATTCTTTTTTTTTCCATTTGTAACGATTTTTTTCTCTCAATAAGATTTCCATAGCGTACATTCAGTGTAGTTAATAGATGCATCTTATATGGTAATGTTTGAATGTATCTTACATTCAAATTCTAGTGAATAGCGTGCTATAGCGGCGTTGCGGGAAAAAAATTGCAGCTTGTAGCAGCTGCTAAATGTTTCTGGAAAAACATTGTTATATTAGGGATATTTTAGGCATTTCCTTGTCCTAATAGAGGGATATAAACATTGAATTTTGATGTTAAGTTTCATTTGCCCCCTTGAACTTCTTATTATTCATTGATACAATTTTTTATAGGTATATCAATCACATAGTTTTGTGTAGAATTGGTGATGTCTGAGTTCACACCAACTAGTTTCATTGATATCAACTATTGAAATTCCTTCCATTAATGTAGAAAAATACTCTAGCTTCGCATATAGATCATTAGACAGGTATGGTAGTTTCAGATTTCTGAGCTGCAATAAAGTTTTACCAAACTAACATGTGTAGAGCAGGCGGAACATTTGCGCTTTATTCCTTGCTTTGTCGACATGCGAAGATAAAAACCATTCCCAATCAGCATCGCACTGATGAAGAACTAACAACATATAGTCGCTCTACATTCCATGAAAGGTCATTTGCTGCAAAAACTAAAAAATGGTTGGAGGAACATGAATCATGGAAGAGTGCCATTCTTATTCTTGTCCTTGCTGGCACCTGCATGGTGATTGGAGATGGAATTCTTACCCCGGCTATATCAGGTATGCTTTCTCTCTGAAGCTAATGTATTGTTCCCATTTGTGAAATATTTTCGTTATACCAAGGTTGATGAAATGAGTCAGAAATAAAACAAAAGGGATCCAATGCTTAAGATTAAAGACATGTATGGTGTCTGGCACATGTCGATGTTAGACACTGACACATGTGGTTACATTAAATCACTTTCATTTTATTAAATTACTACTAGTGTCTATGTGTCAGTGTTTTGTCCGATGTTAGAATCCGTGTTTGCTTCATAGAGGACAATTGTATCTTTGATAACAAGGAGACTCCATCGGGGACCTGAAGCATGCATTTGCTTGTTTTTGTTGAGTAGAGCTAATTTGACTCAATTCCTTAATATTTTTCTTTTACTAGAAGGTGCACATGCTTAAGTTGTACCCCTTTAATTCTTGTTTAAAGCATTGCTAGTCATAAAAGGAAAAATTGAGTATGGTATGATTAATTTTTTTTCTTTTTCATTTATATTTTATGTGTGTTGCATTTCAAAAGAATCCAGACCTGATATGTTCAATGCAATCAGTTTTGTTTTTGTTTTTCTTTTTTTGAGTATCATTTTTAATGCATCTCCATCTATTTCAAAAGATTCATAACCATATCTTCCATTGCAGTTTTATCGGCTGTTGGTGGCATCAAGGTAAATAAGCCCGGTATGGATAGCAGTGTGGTAGTTCTGGTTGCTGTTGTAATATTAGTTGGGTTTTTCAGCATGCAACATTTTGGCACAGACAGAGTTAGTTGGCTCTTTGCTCCAATTGTTCTCCTTTGGTTTCTCCTAATCGGAGGTATCGGTATATTTAACATCTGGAAACATGGAATCCGAGTTCTAAAAGCTTTTTCTCCTGTGTATATATATCATTATTTTAAAAGAGGCGGAAAAGAGGGATGGACTTCCCTCGGTGGTATCATGCTCAGTATAACAGGTAAATAAAAAAAATCAACTTTTGCCTCATATTTCTTTCATGTATATTAGAACTGTTAACAAATGAAGTGAATAGTTATTGTTTTGTACTTGACAACTTGTGGATGAATTTTATCAGGGACAGAGGCTCTTTTTGCCGACCTAGCTCATTTTCCGGTCTCAGCTGTACAGCTAGCATTTACTCTAGTTGTGTTTCCTTGCCTTCTTTTAGCCTACTCTGGACAAGCTGCATACCTTATGAATAACTTGACTCATTCACGGGATGCTTTTTATCGTTCTATTCCAGGTCTATTTATTTTTTAGAATGATGCAAATTTGTTTCTTCATGTCTATTAGATGTTGATTATTTTTAGTTTTGCAGATAGTATATACTGGCCGGTATTTGTTGTTGCAACAGCGGCAGCCATAGTTGCAAGCCAGGCGACAATAACTGCAACTTTTTCGATTATTAAGCAAGCCCTTGCTCATGGATGTTTCCCAAGAGTTAAAGTTGTTTATACATCAAAGAAATTCCTTGGTCAGATATATATTCCAGATATCAATTGGATCCTTATGATTCTTTGCATTGCAGTTACGGCTGGATTTGAAAATCAAAACCAGATAGGAAATGCTTATGGTAAGTTTTTCCTCTGTTGATTGTTCTGACGAAAATTTTCTTGCTATTATTAAACATATGAATGGTGTATAACAGGTACCGCAGTTGTGATTGTCATGCTCGTTACAACACTCCTTATGATTCTTATCATGATATTAGTGTGGCGCTGCCACTGGATTCTTGTACTTGCCTTCACTAGCTTATCGTTGGTTGTGGAATTCGCGTACTTCTTCTCCGTAATTTTCAAAGTTGATCAAGGTGGATGGGTTCCCCTTGCAATCGCCGGAACGTTTCTTATTATTATGTTTGTTTGGCATTACGGTACGGTGAAACGCTACGAGTTTGAAATGCATAGTAAGGTCTCGATGGCGTGGATTCTCGGGCTCGGTCCAAGTTTAGGGCTTGTTCGTGTACCTGGAATTGGACTAGTCTACACAGAACTTGCAAGTGGAGTACCCCCCATCTTTTCTCATTTCATCACCAACTTACCAGCCATCCATTCCGTGGTGGTTTTCGTATGCGTCAAATACCTTCCCGTCTACACTGTCCCAGAAGAAGAAAGATTCCTCATCAAAAGGATTGGACCCAAAAATTTCCACATCTTTCGATGTGTGGCACGGTATGGCTACAAAGACCTACACAAGAAAGACGACGAGTTTGAGAAAAAACTCTTCGATAACCTCTCGATGTTTGTTAAACTCGAGTCTATGATGGAAGGTTGTTCGGATTCGGATGAATACAGTTTATATGGACAACAAACAGAGTGGTCAAGAGACGGCTTGTTGAACAACAATGGAAGCACAATTTCTTCAAACATGGAGTTAACAATAAACTCAATGGATTCAATAGTACAAGTAAGATCGCCACCGCATGTCAGGTCCTCCGGTCAAGTAAGCAACCAAACCGAGGTCGACGAACTCGAATTTTTAAATAGCTGCAGGGATGCTGGTGTGGTTCACATAATGGGAAACACGGTTGTGAGGGCAAGGAGGGATTCAAATTTCTTCAAGAAATTAGCTGTTGATTATATATATGCATTTCTTAGGAAGATATGCAGGGAAAATAGTGTGATCTTCAATGTTCCTCATGAGAGTCTCTTAAATGTTGGTCAGATTTTCTATGTATAGCTTCCCAATCTCTCCCATCATCATCACAAATCCTTTTGTGATTGCCATCCTGTGCAAAGTTCAGGTAAGTGTAGCATTTGAACAAACACCTTGATTGCAGTAATCAGTGCTACAATTCAAGGAATTGACTTCATAAACAACTTTTTGGTAATTATTTGTTGAAAATTGGAAGTATTTTTTGTTTGAGATTAGGGTTTAGGTAAATCAGAAACGGTTAATCACCTTGATTACAGTTATGTTATTTTAACAGACTTTTTTAACACCGTATACATACATCATATGCGACTGTTCATTCCTTATTATATGGTTTAATGTTGTTCAAAAACATGACTAATGGATATCTTGTATATTTGAACAATAGTTATTCATTTATTCATCATATGGCTAACGAAATTCAAAAACAATGTTAATTATGTTCAATGATGACAAATGAGTTGTAACACTTTATCATAACTATTAACTATTTGCTAAATGTAATTAATCATATATTTGAACTTTAATCATTCACTACCGTAATTAATCATGTATTTGAAATGCATTAATCATATAATAACTAAATAAATGAATAGTCGCATACCGTGTTATAAGATGCTTGTGATGCCTCACGTGGATTTAGTGAACGTGTTCCAAATCATAGGTTGGGGAAGGATAACAAACTCCAAACTTTAGGAAGGTTTTTACTTTTTAGTAAAATTTGCAAACCTGTTCCAAGCATAATAACATGTGGGACGAAGTTTGTGGAAATATAGTTGGACATATTTAGCAAAATTCAACATTATATATAGTTGAGTTAGGTATAATTGACTTTCTTATTGTGTGTGATATCATATGTGATGTTAGTTGCTACATGTGATTTGGGACCATGGAGTGTTTTCTCTGTTTTTCTTTCTTTCTTTGAATCATTGGTTACTGAAAGGAACAATTCAGCCTGTGTCATGGTCCAAAGGGCTCATAAGGTTTGTGCTTGACGACAAATAAGATGAAACTAGATATAAATATCCACACAATGTGAGGGGTCTAATGTTATTTAATTTTCTTTTAAATGACAATGTTCTTTTTTTTTTTATTACAAATTTTAAATGATAAGTGTTAGTTGTTAGTTAGTGGAGGAGTTGAACTTATAACTAGATTGTTTAATATATCAACGCTACTATATTTAATCTATTGTGCGATCAACACTAACTCATGTGAGACAAATTTCACAATGTACTACTCTTGGTGGGTTGTGGCGCGTGTAATGTTGTCACATACTGACATGGTGGAAAACTATGTATTTATTTCAAGCATAAAGTATAACTATAAAATTTTAGAGTGCGGCTTATAAAATTAAAATTTCAAAGTAATTTTTTAAAGGTTAGAGTATTTTATTAAAAAAAAATTGAGACATGTTCTAATTGCACGAATTCATAACCGATTCTGATACTGTATTCAGGTTGACTTTTCTTGGTATCACATGCATAACTTACTTGTTGGTGGGTTTTAATTTAAATGTATAATAATATTTATGTTTATTTAATTCCAACTTTTTGTTGTTGCTAATCCACCATAACTAGGGTCATTGGTCCATTAGGCGCTCATGGGTATCTCCACAAGTTTAGGTCATTTAGATTTAACATGACATTAATTTCTAAGTCTACAAAATGACATGTGTTTTCTAATACACTGAGTTCAGACATCAAATTTAAAAGTTAACCGCGGTATTCAACCAAAAGTTCTAAAAAATTATTATTATTATTATTACTTTTTTTGGTTGTGGTTTTTTTTACTATTTTAAAAAGTGTTTAATTATGTGTTGAGAATTTTGAAAACTACGATTCTATTTATTTTGATAGATTATATATATTCATTCATTTTAGTTAATATTTTTTATTTTATTATTATATAATAATTATTGTATAATAATAATTATGTTATTATATTAATTATAATATATATATATATATATATATATGATTTTTTAAATTTATTATTTTATATATATGAACGAGTGTAGGATCGGAGCGGAGATGATATTTAAATTTCAATTATGACAACCTATCATGTCCCGTTGTCATACCTACTTATACTGGCACAGTCTTATCTAAAATCGTCCCGTATCACTGCTCGCCTATCATTTGCAACCCCTACTATTGCCTACATGTGTTTTTGCCTATCTCTTCATTGTGGTTCTTGAAAAATAGTTCTTTCATACTTATCTCTTTGCTTTTTACTTTGTTTAGTTCATAATCACTGGAAAATCAATTTCAGAATGCCGAATTATCCGTCAACACCACATTTGAATTGTTTATTTAATAAGGTTTAGTATGACTGAGAAAGACTCCCCTTGTATATCCTCGACAAACTCTCAACTCACCTAAGATGCTCTCGACTACTTATACCTTGATTTACCTTAAATTAAACATTTTTTAGGTGAAAAAGTGGTAAACTAACCAATTTTATACCACATGAGCTAACTCAAATTTCAACCTTTCAATCTTATTCTCTATAAAATAAAAATATAATTTTTAGTCATACAAAACATCATGCGTGTAATTTTAATTCCCGACCATTAAGTCAACATAAATTTTTGAATGAATATTTGCAAGTATATTTACTACAATATAGAAATTCCTTCTACAAAAATGAACTCAAAATTTTATTTCTAAATCAATATTTTTGTTACTTTTATGTTGATTTTTCTTACATTTAAAAAATTAATATATAATTCACCTCAAGATAAAAAAAAAATTAAATTTTTGTGAAGAAAAATATTTTATAATGTTCTAAACTTCTTGTAAAAAATCATTCAAAAACTTTAAAATTAAAGAACAATTAAATATGTCTCATTTTAGTAGAGATTAAAATTGTTTGTCTAATAATTTTGTATGGAATATAATTTTTATTTTTATTTTACATGGACTAAATTGAAAATAAAATTTTATAAAGATTAAAAATATATTTAACCCAATTAAAAACGATTTATTTCACTCTCTTAGAACTCGTTTGCTAAATATTATTAGAAAAGTATTTTAATATTCAATTATTTCGATATTATTTCTAAAAAAACTAAAATGTTTTTTATCTATCCATTATAATGAAAATCACTTTTTTTTTTTAAATCAGTTATAAAAAACTACTCAAAATAATTTATAATTTGAAAACACTTTTTAATTTACAATGATGTTATTTGGTACGAATAGTTTCAACAAGAAACTCAAGAACGTGTGATCAAATGTCAAACGTGCACTTAAATGATCATGTGATTTATGAGGTATAGGTTTTAATTTTTTTCAAACAACAAAATATCCTTAGTGTTGCAACTTGCAATTCTACAACCCACAATTATGATTTCCCACGTAACTGAATCTCTCGTGTTCCAAAGAAAAGGAAAAGTTCATATTTGTTTGGTTGTCGCACCTACCACATTTTGGGCTCTTCATTCATATATAGATAACAGGTTCGTATGTGATTGGAGGGAAAAACTTTTAGGGCCCTTACAATTTTTCTAGCATGAATTGATCACTAAATCAACGCATTCATCTTTTACCAATAGAGTTAAAAAAAACAAAATAATATAAGTAACAAGTTTCAGTTTAGTCACTAAATTAAGTAACTCTATCTAGCATTTTCATCAAAAACTAGAGAAATTGATATCATTGCCTCTAATGATGTGAACACTTTGATTTCTTCGCCGCCTTCTTTCCCTTGTCGACCAGTCACGCACAACAGTCCTCGGAAAATTGAACGACAATCCTCCACCTTCAACAAACCCATCCAACCAAAAATCGATTTTTGCCATTGTCGACATCAGAATAGCCGATAATGAGGATTGTTTGAATACGATGTCGTATGAACGACAGGGACAAAGGTGTGTTGAGTGCATCCCTTTCTATATATCCTATTTTTCTAAAAAAAAATTTAAACAAAATGAAATTGAGGGAAAAGGTAGGGGACTGACTGATTTTTCTCAAAGTTTCAAGTCCATCATCAGTCTTCTTTTTTCGTTCGAGACGATCTTCCTAATATTAATTATTATCCTTTAACTTATTTTCATATTCTTTTTTTTTTTAAATCTTAACAAACATAAAAACTTTTAAAAATAGTTATTCTTTAAAGAAGTTAATTTATATTGTAAAATATTATTCAATCACAATAATTAAATGATTAGTAATATTTAATTTTTGATTTAATTATTTATAAAATTAATTATGATGTAGCGCATAAAATTTTTTTCATTAAAAATATATAGAGAATATTTTATTTTTATATTATTTTTTATTTAAAATTCTCCATTAACTGTATTCTGTTTTGCGATTAACTGATAAAATTTGTTTTTTGGTGATGCGACCATCTATACTCATTTATTTTTTTTCGAAAGTGATGATAATTCATTTTACCATATTAAGATACTAATGTCAAAGGTTAGTTCCTAATTTATTTATGTTTTTATATAAAAGTGATAAATATTATTATAAATTTACACAATATTAATATTTCTTAATTGAATTAAATTTTAAGGTTAATTCATAAATTAAGATCAATTAATAAGAATAAGACTACGATCACAACATATTTTGATTGGTTAAAATATATTAAACAATGTTTATTAAAGAGATGATAGTCTTGTTCCGTTCATGATTTAGTGCAGTAATAACCCTCTGTCTCTTCTAAGCACAAACAGTGGCAACAAGCATAGAGCTCAAACAGATACAATGAAATGTGAGTATAGATAAACATGAACAATCCATGTCACACTTTTCATCCATGGCCAGGTTTGGCTTTCCTCGTACCACCTTCTATTCTGTCTCTGCGCCCACCATTTTCCAAAACTCAATATCTTCCTTCTCCTCCATTTCCTTCAAACCCCATTTGCAAGTTCACAACTTTTCAGATACCAAACAACTACTCGTCACCTTGTGTTCCAAAGGGCACATCAAGGAAGCATTTGAGAGCTTCCTATATGAGATATGGGAAGAACCTCGTTTGTTCTCAAATCTCCTCCAAGCATGTATTCCCACAAACTCTGTTTTCGCAGGAAAACAGCTTCATTCTTTGATATTGACTTCTGGGTGTTCCTCAGATAAGTTCATTTCTAATCACCTTCTCAATCTTTACTCAAAATTTGGTGAACTTCATGCTGTAGTTAAACTGTTTGATGGAATGCCAAGAAGGAACATTATGTCATGTAACATCTTGATCAAGGCTTATCTTGAAATTGGCAACTATGAGAATGCCAAGAAGCTGTTTGATGAAATGCATGAGAGAAATGTTGCTACTTGGAATGCAATGGTCACTGGGTTGACCAAGTTTGGAGCGAATGAAGAGTCTTTGTTCTTCTTTTCACGGATGAATGCGTTGGGTTTTGTGCCGGATGAGTATTCGTTTGGTAGTGTGCTTAGGGGATGTGCACATTTGAGAGCTTTGTTTGCAGGGCAACAGGTTCATGCTTATGTTGTGAAATGTGGGTTTGAGTTTAATTCGGTTGTTGGATGCTCTTTGGCTCATATGTATATGAAAGCTGGAAGCTTGCTTGATGGGGAGAGAGTTATCAAATGGATGCCAAATTGTAACTTGGTTGCTTGGAATACACTTATGGCCGGAAAAGCTCAAAATGGGTACTCCGAGGGAGTTCTGGATCATTACGCTATGATGAAAATGGCAGGTTTTAGACCAGATAGAATTACTTTTGTGAGTGTGATCAGTTCATGTTCGGAGTTAGCCACCCTTGGTCAAGGGAAGCAGATTCACGCTGAAGTAATCAAAGCAGGAGCTAGTTCTGTAGTTTCTGTAATTAGTTCATTGGTTAGTATGTACTCTAGATGTGGAAGTTTGCAAGATTCCATCAAAGCTTTTTTGGAATGCGAAGAGCGAGATGTTGTATTATGGAGCTCAATGATTGCTGCTTATGGCTGTCATGGTCAAGGTGAAAAAGCCATCAAGCTATTCAATGAAATGGAACAGGAGAATTTGGCGGGAAATGAAGTTACGTTCTTGAGTTTGCTATATGCTTGTAGTCATTGTGGACTGAAGGATAAAGGGCTTGATTTCTTTGACATGATGGTAGAGAAGTTTGGACTCAAGGCTAGACTAGAACACTATACTTGTGTGGTTGACTTACTAGGAAGGTCTGGTTGTTTAGAGGAGGCTGAGGCTATGATACGATCCATGCCTGTAAGAGCAGATGCGATTATATGGAAAACACTATTATCTGCATGTAAAATCCATAGGAATGAAGAAATGGCAAGAAGGGTTGCTGAAGAAGTTCTTAGGATTGATCCTCAAGACTCGGCTTCATATGTTCTACTTGCTGGTATTCATGCCTCAGCCAAGAGGTGGCAGAATGTTTCTGAGGTGAGGAGAGCCATGAAAGACAAGATGGTGAAGAAAGAGCCAGGCATAAGTTGGGTAGAAGTGAAGAATCGGGTTCACCAGTTTCGTATGGGTGACGAATGCCACCCCAAGTCTGTGGAGATTAATCTGTATCTGGAAGAATTAACTTCAGAAATGAAGATGCGGGGCTATGTGCCTGATATTAGCTCTGTCTTACATGACATGGACATCGAGGAAAAGGAATATAACTTGACACATCACAGTGAGAAATTAGCTATTGCTTTTGCTTTGATGACCATCCCAAAGGGAGAGCCAATAAGAGTGATGAAAAACTTGCGGGTTTGCGGTGACTGTCATATTGCAATCAAGTACATATCAGAGATGAAAAACAGAGAAATTATTGTGCGCGATTCAAGCAGGTTTCACCATTTCAGAAATGGGGTATGTTCTTGTGGAGATTATTGGTAATATTTATTCCTTAATTTCCCTTTTGGAACCTGTTCATGATCTTGCAGCGTTTGCAAGTGAGAGATACTATGATGAAGTTCTTGCTATAGCTCTTCAGTCAACCAATTTTCTTCTCATTTTTCACAACCCTTTTACAATAGCAATTTAAGTTTTCATATCACAATTCCTTCTCATTTATTGGTCTTGTCAAAATTTAGAAGGAAAACTCATAATTGATGCTCTGCCTAAGACCTCTGATGGTCCCAAGGCTCCTTGATCACGCTCATGAGCAAAATGAGGGTAGGGTACCTGCAATGAATCGACAATCAAGTCATTATACATACCCTTGCTGTGCGCGCTTATATAGTGGGTGAGTGGGAGGTTATTGGATAACTGCATAGGAAACATGTTAGTAGTGAATGGTTTTGTGCTCTCATATTCAGGCAGTTACTAAGAAGTGGGCGTGACCACCCAGAAACATACAAGACGTGGACTCTAATGGGTCATGACAGAATATTACAATATATAGTAGGTCTACCTTCCATGAAAGGTCATTTGTTGCTAACACTAAAAAATGGATGAAGGAACATGAATCATAGAGGAGTGTCTGTTATTCTTTTGCTTGTCCTTGTTGGCACCTGCAGGGTGATTGGCGATGGGATTCTTACCCTAGCTATTTCAGGTATGCCTTCTCTCCAAAGCTAATTTACTGTTCCAATTTTAATATTTATATGAATGTCGACTTGCTAGCTGTTCGCCAAAGTAAGTTTATCTATCAAAGTATGTGCTTCTGAATGTTATGTATGCACCATACATCTGTGTAGATTTACTCATTTAGGGGATGAGTAAACGAGCACAATGTTGTGTATATAGATTTTGAATGACATTATATATCACTTGATACTACAAGACTCCACAACAATATGCATTCAAAATGAAAACTCAAGAGGGGGCAGACCGGCAAGTAATTGATACCTACTAGAACTTAGAAAACTTGTCTTCCTTCTTGCTTGGTTGATATGGACAAGCTGCTTACCATATGAATACTCAAGTCATTTGCTAGATACTTTTTATCATTCTTTTCGAGATTAGTTAAACTTTTTACTCTATTGAACTCGTTATTTCTGATATACCTGTAGAATTTGAAAATATTATGGTGATCGGCAAGTATATTTCCGCATTCAGAATAGAAAACTTAATGATTACTTCTTTTTTTTCCCCTGAATCTGTTAAAACTTTTCTTGTGCCTTTGTATCTTATTCCTGATGCAAATGCCCGTGTCAAGTCTATTTGAATAATTTCCTGTGGACTTATTTGCCTTTCTGCATAATTTTATGTAACATTTTTAGAATGATGCAAATTTGTTTATTAATGCCTGGTACATGCTGATTATCTTTAGTTTTGCAGATAGAATATGCTGGCCACAACAACGGCAGCCACAGTTGCGAGCCAGGCCACAATTACTGCAACTTTCTCGACTGTTAAGCAAGCCCTTGCTCATGGATGTTTCACCAGAGTTATAGTAGTATATACATCAATGAAATTCCTTGGTCAGAGATATATATTCCAGATATCAATTGGATATTAATTTTTGCGTTGCCGTTACTTTTGGGTTTGAAAATCAAAACCAGAATGAAAATGCTTATGGTAAGTTATTTCCTTGTTGAATGTTCTGATTAATACTATCACGCTATTAAACATACCCATGATGTAAATTTTCAATTTCAGGCTTGTAAGACATTTGTGACACAATGTGATCTTAATACCAGAATATAGTGTAACCTAATAAAAGATGAAATTGCATAAAAAATAAATAAATAAAAGACAAACACACAATTATTGCAATCATGCTATGTTTATTCTAGCTTAGAAAACTAGTCCTCTTTTTTTTTTTTTTTTTTTTTTAAATAATATAAGCACTAAAACTTGCCTTTGACATTATAATAATTTGTCATCTTAAGGTAAAACTATCTTCTGAAAACCTTGGAGTGCTTAAACGTCCTTCAATTTATACTTGAGCACCAAACCATAGGTTCTTCAAACACCAATGTGTTTGAGTGAATGCTACAAATATTATTATCCATGTATGGTTTTCTCCCTACTTTTCTCGTCAAATGTTTAAGCAGTACTACATTTGCATTTCATGTCATAACTAGAGGCAGTTTAGGGAGTTTGGTAACACTCGGAGCATATTTCATGCTACACCTTTGTTTTACAGCTTACCTTTCTTACGAGGGCTTTGGTACCTTAGTGTTTTGTTGGGTATGGTATTCAATTATTTAATATAATAATATTTTTTATATTTAATTATTTTGAATAAAATTAATTTTTTTTCTTCTAAATTTTATCTTTAGGATATTGATATCTGACAAAACTACAGGTACTAAAGAATTTACCTTTCTTTAATCATGTTCTCACTTGTATATTTATTTATTGTCATACAGGTACTGCAATTTGTCGTAATGGTCCTTATAATATTTTTAAGAGGGAAAAACAGTATTGGAGAAATATTAAACTGTCATATAGTCCTTTTAACATTTTTTTTAGTGAATATAACTTGACCTTGTAGACCTAACTAATAATGTGCACCATGATTGTCATTAGAGGATCGAATATGAAAATACTTTGGATTGGAGGAGTATGAAAGACTTGATGCCTTTTTAAGGATTAATTTACTTTCAGTAAAATCTTTTAGGACTAATTTGAAAATTCAATGGAAATTGTCAAGTTGCTGTTAACACTTCATTTCTACCATCCATAATCATCAACCCTTGTTAGCCTATTATTTCATGTCATGTGTGGCATGAAATCCATACACCATGTCCATATGGCAAGTGGATTTGTTGCGGTCAATAACTTTGTGCAGCCTTGTGTGACCGCTTGATTTAGATCGGACAATCTATATCTCAAAACGATTTTAAATTTTTTTTAAACTAAAATTATTAAACTTAATATCTAGATCATCTAATCTTGATCAGACAATCAATGGTCATTAATTATATGAATGCGTATAGTCAATAACTCTAGAGAATTTAGGTCACATTATCTGACCTCAAGTACCATAAAAGCATTGAATTGAAATTTGTCCACTTCAATTTGAAGTTATAATTATTGTCCTTCACTACTCCCTCACATTTGCTTTTCCTTTAATCTGCAGCAACTGATTCACAAGAGCTTTTTTTTTTCTTCATCTTAACCTACACTTCACTTATGCAACATTTTTTTAATTAAAAAATAAACTTTGAGGCATTAGATTCGTATTATTTTTAAAAAATCGCTTTACAAGCTTTGGCAGACACCACTTCCATATATCAATCTCTTCCATTATCTGAATTTAAGCACTCAACCCAACACCACTCTTCAATAATAAAATTCAATAATTCTGTCAAAAATAAATAATACCATCTTATAATAATTTGTTCAAATTAATCATCAGCACGATTCAACCGTTTGGCTGCACATGGTACACTAATCATAGAAGAGGTAGGTTTGTGGTTTGTCAAAGCTTAGCCCTACTATATATATAAAATATTAGTGTTACCAAAAAACTAAATCTAGGACCCAAAAACTATTGTAAACAAAGGATTTAGATATAATGCAACGTGACTCCACGTAGTTATACACATTTCGACGGTACGATTAAGATCAGATTGATTAAATTTTAAACAAATTTAATTTTTCCTAAACATAAATAAAAAATTTAATTTAATTTAAAAATTTATTAAAATTTACAACGTTTGATCTTGATTGACCAATTAAAGTGAGTGCATGGCTCTGACCGGACATAACCCGGTTCTGTAAATGTAATTTGTCATACAAGAAAAAAATAAGGGTTGAAGCTGATAGCAAATGTGATGAGTGGGACCCATACTTATAATTTTTGCATGAACGAGGTAATGCAGTCAAATTGTTTTTCTGTACATTGACCAGTGACTCATTAGTGGGATGCTTTTGTCATGCCATGTGCCACTCACTATATTCTCTGTGGCCTATTGCTTTATTCTATTGACATTGCAATAATCATTTTTCATATTATATATAATGATGGTCAATTTTATGTTGGACAAATGACTTAAATTTTATGTTATGTATAAATTTATTTTTATTATTGGATTAATAAGTATATTATTATATTAAAAGAAATATAATGAGATTTATGGATGTAATCATTAAAATAAATGTGTGCATATTACAAAATTATTTTATTTGTATACATTAGAGAAAGTATATAATGATAATACCGTTGGTAGAAAAACTGACTCAAATATTAAAAGAAAGAAAACAAAACGACTCAAATTAAGTCGCAAATTTAGAAAACATTAGGGCTTGAAGTCAGATAAACAAATAATCGAGCATGGGCCAAGAGAGTGGACTGGTATTTGGAAACTATATATTAATACATATAATTTTTTTTCCTATCCCCACACCTGGTACCCTACCCCACAAACATAATAAAAAGATCATTTTATATGTCATGGTAAATATTTTATTTTTTTTTTGGTTTCTGGATTTTTCATACCCATCTCCAATTTTATGGAATACCAAATATTTTTTTTGAATTGTACAACAAAAAAGGAGGTTTTAAAAAACATAAATTCGAGTTACGAGGATAAAAACTAAAATTTGAAAATATTATCTTTTTATACTTATTTCAACTATTTATTCAATTTTCTTTAATCACATGAAAAAAGAAATATTATCTTCTTATGTGTGATATATTTAATTTTTTATTTCAACAAATTTAATTACATTCGAGTTCTGCAATACGTATATTATTTCGAATAACTCAAATTTTGAGATTATAAAATTTTAGAAAATAAGGAATTTGATAAAATGTGGGATATATATATATATGAGAACTAGGTGAGGGGGTGTGAAACAAAATCAATCTAATATATAGTTTTTTATATAAGCAAAAAATTGGGTATATATAATCTAAATTATTTAGATGAATATAAATTTTTTGTTAGTTAATTATATAGCATTCAACGAGATAACAGAGTTTATCAAGGCATGCATGCAGTAATATAACAGCTTTTGTTGTGTGACAGAAGTGTTGCAAGGATTTCCATTACCAAATTGAGTCATGCATGCTGTGTGTGTATCACATTATATATATTTGGTAATTTGTTTCGAGGATCACATGATGAGTCAAAGACTTGAATCTTAATTTCCTCGGATACAAAAGCATCCCAATGTGTAATAGACCAAACTAAACACCACAACTACTTGTAATTACTATATTTCTACAAATATGTAAAACTAATCAAAACAAGATGGATAAGTTTCTTCACAAATATTCATAACAAATAGAGTGAGAATTCTGGTTTGATTGTGAAGAGAAAATAATTATAGTAAATTTTTAAATGTTTTTCATCTTAATTGTGTGTTAAAATTGAGAAAGGAATATATTAAATATAATTAAAGATTTGTTAAGAATTAGTTGTAGTTGGTTATAACTAGTTAGAAGTTTATTAGTATTAATTGAGTTAGTTAAAAATGATAACTTATTGAGATCATATATGATGGTGGTAAATACTTTTTTTTTTTTTATCAGTCAAATGATAAATAAATTTATACGCAACTGTGAAGCATTAAATTCGAACTCAAAACATATTATTTAATTTAATAATTTCGACATTATTAATAATTTCGACATTATCAACTGAGCTAGACACTACATATGACTAAGCTTACTAATGATCCATTCTTGGGATCATATTGGATGGTGGTCTTGGCTTGAAGAACATATATACTTTCTAAAAGCTTACATTTTAAAGTTTGATTGATCGGTTATGGGAGACAAGAACGAACAAACTTTGGGTGGTAATATTTCGTGTCAAGTATAATTGTGGCTCAGTGAATGCTCCACATATGACGATATATGATTTAATTTTTTTTTTAAAATAGTGATATATAGTTATAAATATGTATAAAATTATTTTATATTATCAATTATACAAATTAAATTTTTTAATTAATATGTATTTATTACGATAAAATTCTATACAATATTTAATAACTATTTTTACTGATTCTCCATTTAGTTGAATTTTGGATTTATCTTTGACTTTGACTAAAACTGTATTAATTAATTTTATAAAAGTTAAAAATTATATTTTTATTTTACAAAAATAAAAATTTTACATGAATTAAAATCATATTTTAATATTAAAAAGTGTAAGTCCATGATTTTTCTTATAAAATTATTTAAAGCATGTTTGGAAGAGATTGTTTTCTAACAAAACTATGCAAAAGAGTATCAAAATTGAGGTTTCGACTACAGTTTGTGATCCCTTACTTTCAGTAGAATCTATACTGAACCCCACAATCTAATGTATAAAATACTATTTAAAAGTGATTATAAATATATAAGATGACATTCTCTCTTTTGAAAAGGAAATATGGAAGTGAACCAAAAAAGGAGAAGAAACAAGACATGACATACTTTGCTCTGTTCTCTGCCGTCACTTGAGGCCATCATTGATATCTTTATCAAATCAATTGTTTCCATTTTTACTATATCAAAATCAAACATCACTTGATTTCATCTATGCATATTTAAATCTATGCTAATTATACTGCTCACGTGCCTCCTCTTGATTTCACTCAAGCCAACTTATGCATTATTATACTTATTCTATGTTACTTTTATTTATTCATTTGAGATCTATCAACAGATTTGCATTAACATCTTCATTGGAATGTCATATCATTAAATAATTAATTCTAATATTTTTCTAAAATGATAGTTATTAAATTTAAATTTTTTTGAGTTTATGTCATTGAAAAAAAACAAATATTAATTTTCTTATAAATGTTAAATGAACCTTAAGATATTTTCTATTTTGAATTAGAACATCATTCTTCACTTTAAATTTTTTTTATAAAAAAATTTTATTAAATAATTCATATTTCCTTATAAAAAAAATCATATTTAATATCATTATTAATTAAATAACATATGCCAACCCCACTATTCCTAACATTTTTTCATATAAATAATCATGAACCCTTCACATATTAATTGAAGTTGTTTACACTCAACAAAGATGTGGCCAATGAGGTCTGAAAAGAACACTTCCACCAGCATGAAGATGAAAGATGAATCAACCACCATGGCAACCAAATCAAGCTCAACATGTCACTATTGTTGTTGTTTTGTGACAAAACTTTTGAGAAAACTCAAGAAACGTAACCGCATTAGACAAGGTTCGTTCCAATGTCACTATGACCCTTTGAGCTATTCTTTGAATTTTGATACCACTGGATGTGGAAGCTTATTGGATGAAGATTACTATTATAAGTTCTGTGCATTTTCTTCAAGGTTTGTGGCAAATCCAACAACTTCTTCATGTTCTGTTCTTCAAGTAGCAACAGGGAACTCTCAATAGTAATTAGATTAATTATAGAATATATTTATTATCTACTAGTTAATTAGTTAGTTAGGTCTTCCTTTAACTTCTAGATGAATTAAAATCATGCATTGATTATGTATCATTCACTAGATGAATTAATTAAAATCAAGTGGCTCTGGTTAATTTTACTCTATTAATTAATGTAACTTTTTAACAACGTTTATTAGTTACTTTATTAATTACTTTTAGATTCACCAGTAGTTTGTTATTGGAAGAAACCTCATTTGGGTAAAAAAGTGTTTACTTTCATCCATTTGAATTCACACTGCCGTCAACATGGTCCATCTCACAATGACGATAGTTTTTGTAAATTTTATCTTCATTAACGAATGATAATAAATAAAAGAAAACGAATAATAAATATACCGCATTATTTTTTTTATCAATAATTGATATAATTCTCGCTGTTATAAATATAAATGTAAAGTGAAACATAATGTTTTTGGAATAATATGTAAATATAGTATTGGACAAACCACAATAACTGCAATTTTAGTTTTTAAAAGCGTAGAATGCTGTTCGTTTAGTATCTGACTCAACAAAAAATTTAAATTAATTTTTAAATTATCATAATAGTTTATTGTTAAAATATAATTAATTATTATAAAAATCTTTAAAAAAATATAGTTTACTGTCAAAATAATTTATGACTATTATAATATCACAAATTAAATTAATTGTCATTATAATGATTCAAAAATTAATTTAAATTTTTTATTGAGTTAAAAATCAAAATAACATGTCTTGTATTTTCAGTGACTAAAATAATAATTTATCCATATAATATTAATTAAAAGATAATAGTACAGACACATCCAATTATTTAATGTCATATATTTTTTGTATATTTAATTATTTTTACTTTCACAGTAATGGTATCCAAATAAACTTAAAGGTACAAAAGAATTTTTCTTAAAAAATAATTAACTATATGTTTAAATTGAAAATAATATTTTTTGATATTTTTTATCAAAATAACATTCATTGACACACGAAATGAATTGAGTTGAGATCTCCCTCTCCATTTCTACTTTATTTGGAGAAAGACAGATATGAATTTAAAAATAATATAATGGATCTTCATTATCCTCATTGTTTTAAAAAAAATTTCCTATAATTTCATTGTATCTATTTCTCGTTAAATGGAGTCTAGATAAAGAGAGAGAAAATTAAAAGTCTCTTAAATTAATGTGATTTTGATCTATAATAGTCTAGTTAATGTTACATGTATTTCACAAAGTTAATGTTACATGTATTCTGTGAGTCTTAAACTTTAGTTTTTTTAAATTTCAACAATAAATAATAAATTTAGTCATTTAGTTTATTCTACTAGTTATTTATTAAATAAAAAAAATTTATTTAACATATATTTTTAAAATTTTAAGAGTATAAAAAAATATTATTAATTATAAATTATTTAAAAAAATCAAAATTATAAGAACAATAAAATATTTTAAGGATAAAAAATTAAAGACAGAAAAAATATCATTTATTTATCCACAAATTATAGAAATGAAAGAAACGAGAGATGATGAGAAATTAAGAGATCTTAGTCCAATGTCTACCGAAGTCAAACAGAAAGTAGGGTATCTATGGTCTAGGACCTTGCGCTCATATACACTTTTAATTTGTTAAAAATCAATAACATTAAGAATCATATATAAACTATCTAACGATTGTTATAAATTAATCTTATATATGTAAGAAAATAATAATTAGGAGGAGTGATTTCATGTAATCTTAATTAAGCCCCCCAAATAATATTTGATTAATTAATCATAAGATAATGGAATGAAAATGAAATAATTAATTACATGTTGGTGGAACTAGGACTCAGATTAATTACAGTTAATAGTGCAGTCAGATGCATAAAAATTATTTAATTAAAATGAGATGGTTTAAATTTTAAATTTTAAATTCCAAATTTAAAATAAATAATTAAAATCTAATTTTAAAATTTAAACAGTCTAGTTTTAATAAAAAAAAATACAGTAACTTCAGTGCAGTGAATTGCACCAAATCCGAATTGATGGAAGTCATGACATTCCAACATAGCTAGACATGTAACATGTTGTTCTAGGTTGAATCATGTGTGCACTCTATGAATGGTAATTAAATTGTAGAACCAGAGATGTGGAATAGTGTGAAAGAGATATTATTTCTTGAAATTTGGGCAGCCATGTGCAGGTCAGCTACTTTCTCCAACCGTATATATTCAGACAAAATACCGCAAACAATGGTCAACAAAACTAGCACCAACACACATGGTTTAGGTTTAGGTTTGGTTTACAATACTTAGGTGAAGTTTTTTTTTTTTTTTTTTTAACTAAAAAAACAAGTTTTCCTTATTTATTACTTTCTCCATCTAATTATAAATATTTTATTTGAGTCGAGTATATTTAAAAAAAAATATTATTTATTTAATTATAAAATAAGTTTAATTTATTAGAATAAAATATATTTGTTAATAGTAGTCAAATGAGTTGAGATAATACAAAATAATTCATGAGTATCGTTTTAGGTGATTTGTTGAGTTTTGCACAATTTTCTAAAAATTAATTAGTTAAAATGATTTTTATTATTAAATCATATTTATCTATTAAAATACTATTTTTATTAATAATATTTACTAAAATAATTAGGTGAATTAAAATATAATAAATTAAATTATATTATTGTAGAAGTAACACTTATAATAAGACCGATAGAAGAAGTATGTTTTATATAATGAATGGTCAACTGACTTCAACAAGACATAAGGATACTTGGTTGTGCGTGTATTAAATTTTCTAATATCTTAATGATTCCAAATTCATATACATAGGTGAAAACAACAAAACATTCACAGGCAGGTGGATCTTCACGCGGGCTCGCCTTAACTCCTAACATTTAATATTATATATTATATTCAATTTTATATATAAGAAAAAATATATTTTATATCTTTTAAGAAAAATAAATAGAGAGGCTTAGGCATTTTTTTGAGAATATTTTGGATTTGTTTAACAATATTTAGTTAATATTAATTTTGGATGTTTATAATATTTTGGATTTTTAAGTATTATATTTTAGATTTGTTTAAGTATTTTGGACATTTATAATAAGCATTATATATGAATTCATAATAATATTAAATATCAATCATTTAGTTTACAATAGGTTCATTTCTAGTGTCTGGAAATATCTACAACCAATCTTGCATGCGATCATTGTAAGTAAACTCTCATTGTCGTGCTTCTTCAGTGCAATATTTTTTTCACAAATTACTTGCTAGTGATATAGAAGAATCTGTCTTCAAGTAAACCTATCAAAACCAGTAATTTATTACAAGTTTAAATATGTTTTTGGTCCTTGCAAATATGGTTAATTTTGATTTTAATCTATGTAATTTTTTTTGTTTGATATATACCATTGCAAATTCTGACAAGTTTTAAAAAAATCATTTATGAATTTTTTTAGTAAAAAATAGTGACATGACTAAATTTTAGATGAAGTGACACATGGTGACTGTGTAATTGTTTTTGACTAGACAAGATTTAGTATTTAAAATTAAATTTTATTTTATTAACTCATTTAATCATTTAATTAAAAACTTAAAACTAATTAATTGATTAGTAAACCAATTAAATAATAAAAAATTAAATTATCTTTATCATCGACCTTAAATTTTTTAATAAAAACTCAACATATTCAACTCAATTTCTTCTTCAAATCACAAATTTTTAAATTTTCTAAATTCTTCCTTCGAAACACTGTTCAAACCCGATATCCTCAAAAACAAACAAAAAAACAAAACCTTTCAAATAAGAAAAATTACCAATCTAGGAGCAATAAGTGATGGATTTTTTCAGGAAGAACACCAGGCTTGGCATTGGCTGCAATAGAAACAACAACAACGCAATCCAACAGCGAATTCCCAGCCGCTGCTGATGCCATTCTTCAACAGTTACCGTTCGATCTACATCCAATTCAAAACAATTACAAACATAAATCACCAACCTTCAAACAAAACCAATTCAATTCAATCCATATAAACAAAAAAAAAAAAAAAACCTTCAACACAACACAACACATCACGTCATATCATATCTATCATCATGCCAGTAACAGAATGCAAAAGAGAAATTAAAAAAAATTGTTCTTCGAGCTATATATAGATTATATATTATCATCACTTTATCGTCCCTAGATTACCACACTTTGGATTAAAGATTTAAGAATTTGTTATTTGAAGAAAAAGAAATTAGATTGAAGATA
Source organism: Cicer yamashitae (assembly GCA_037974755.1). NCBI lineage: Eukaryota > Viridiplantae > Streptophyta > Magnoliopsida > Fabales > Fabaceae > Cicer > Cicer yamashitae. The sequence goes on from JBBPBQ010020323.1 coordinate 10,543,307, forward strand.
AAGATTGTTGATTTTTTATTAAAATCTTTGTGCTTGAAGAGGAAGATTATTTAACTTTTTATTATTTAATTGATTTATTAATTAGTTAATTAGTTTTAATTTTTTAATTAAATGAGTTAATAAAATAAATTTTAATCTTAAATATTAAATATTGTCTAGTCAACAACAATTACACAGTTATCATGTGCCACTTTATCCAAAATTAATTATGTCACTAATTTTTTACTAAAAAAGATTTATAAGGTATAAATCAAATAAAAAAATTACAGGGACTAAAATCAAAATGAAGCATATTTGAAAGGACCAAAAACATATTTAAACATTTATTAAACTATAAAAAGAGGTTAGTAGAATCAAATAAATATCACAATTAATATATGCACGAAATGACAATTCTTAACAAATGCAATAACAATCCTACGATGATTTGACATAGATGTTGGTGGTGGACTTATAAGTGGAAAAAAATGTTTGCGATTGGTTAAGTGACAATGAGACGAAGTTAAACTTCGAAGCAATCACATGTCTCATTTCTGGAAGTGTCATCCAATTATCCATATTTGCAACTTGTTCGACATATACACTATGTATAAGTTTTTGAACATAAATTTATCCACCAAATATTCTCTCGTAATGAGACATAAACTCTTGAAGCACTGCCACCCACTGTTGACGAATGAACGCCCAAAAGTTGTCACCCATTCCAAGTAAACTTGCAATTGCACGATATCCACAATTACCATCATCACCGACGTCAATAATATCATCTATAAATTTATGAATTTCAACCGACAACCAATCATTGATGGGAAGAACTCTAGGTTTTTGAACCTTGTTGACTGATGGTCGAGGTGTGAGCTTTTTGACTGATGGTCGAGGTTGTTGTACCTTATTAACAGATATTATAGTGCTACATGCATTTATGCCACTACATGGAACACTTGCATCCACATACTCCCACCAAGATGGATCTTGGTTGATTTATCTCTTTTTGATACCTTACTTTTGCCTTTTTTTGGTGCACTCTTTGTTTTAACCATATCAACAAGTGGACACATCAACGTAATGGATGGATATGCGATCTCTCGTAATTTACCTTTAAGTGCAATTTTGCTAGGTACATCAAGTTCATCAAACTTTTTCACTATGACGTCTATTTCATGTTCACAGATAACTCTGAAGGTTTATCTGATCTATCATCATGAAAAATTAATTTAATCCACCAAACATGAATAACGTATAACGGAATGGGACTTGAGATCATACTAAACCTGACTATTTCACATGCATAAGGTAGATCATGTTTTATTTTAATAGCGCAACGACGCTTAGACTTATCGATATCTACATATTTCATGCAATCATACTCAGCCGCAATGTAATCTATTGTATTTTTAGACACAACACCACGCAAATAGGCGTACAATGTTATTGTGTCGATGCACCTTTTGAATGATGCTTTTTTCAAATGATGCTATTATCTCATTGTATTGTAATACAATCATGTTAGAAATGGTTTTCCAAACACTACATATATCACTGATAATGTCTTATAATATCTTTTTCAAACTCCAATGCGCTAACTCAACCCTTTGAGTTGTCGTGTTCCCAAAGTGCATAACTCTTTGTCCACGCCTCAACAAATCTTTCCTTGTGAGGAATTAACCACTGCTCGTATACATAATCATAAAAAATAGAACAATTACTACAAATTCCTTCAAACATTGTGTTATAATACAATAATGCTAGAAATAATTCCCAAACACTGCATATGTCACTCATAATCTCTTGTAATATCTTTTTCAAACTCCAATGCGCTGACTCAACCCTTTGAGTTGTCGTGTTCCCAAAGTGCATAACTCTTTGTCCACGTCTCAACAAATCTTTCCTTGTGAGGAATTAACCACTACTAGTGTACATAATCATAAAAAATAGAACAATTACTACAAATTCCTTCAAACATAGCCAACTTCATGTAATATTGAGGCTCTTTAACTATAAATAAGAGTCTCCCATTCCTCCATTATGTGCACCTGCTTCTTTTTTGAAAACACAGTCATCTTACACTTGGCTTTGACATTCTTGCATACATGAAACAAGAACAATACATTGTCTGCTTTTGGAAAAACATATTGAACTGCGTTCATCAAATCAAGGTCTCTATTAGTAACGATGACATGAACTTCACCAATTGTGATATGTTCTTTCAACATTTGTAGTGCCATGCGAAGTTATCAGCACGCTCATACCGTAGATATACAAATCCTACACAAAATGTCATTTTAGTAGAAGTAACACCAATAAAATTAATAAATGGCATTCAACACCTGTATGTCTTGTATGTGTTATCCATAATCAAAACTATGTGAAAATTATTTAAAAGAGTGATAGCATCTGGATAGGCCCATAATATGTCCCTTAACTCAACTGATACACGTATTTTTCGCGTTCCATCAATGTCATTAGATGTTGCATTTTCATTTTGTTACCTCTAAGTGATGAACGATGTGTTTGATGTGCATTGTAAACTTGTTTGATTGTCGTTAAACTTTCAACATTATGATCCTTTAATGTCATCAATATATTTCTTGGTTTGATCATGTTTTTCGTCATATCACCAAGTACATTTTTCTCTTCATGAGACAATCGGCCTAACAAAGAATGACCATTCAATTTTTTGGCCAACTCGTGGTTATGGAGACCACATGCTACATGCAAATACCATTCATCACCAACACTTGATGGTGTTCCTCTCAATATTATTGGACATTCATGTTTTTTTAGTCCAAGTACTCCTCATAGGTTTAAGATTCTTCCAAGGTCTATATTTGCCGTTTTTTCACAACCAAAAATTAATTTTGTCTTAGTTCCTAGTCGTGTTGTCGCAGTTTCAGATCTAAAAATGACAACAACAATTCCATTTTCCCTTCCAACATTTCTAGCCCATCTCAATAAATCATCTCGAGTATTAAACATCTTGTCGGTGGTAAACACATCAGTCAAATTCACCATAAAGGTTCAACACCATCATTCATTGCATCAAAATCAAGTTTCAAACCATCATACAATTTGTCAAAATCAGGTTCCAAATTATCATGTATTTCGTCAAAATCAAGATCCAAACCATCATACATTTTGTAACTATTGTCTCCCCTTGGTCCATTTATCAACATCCAATAAGAACATATAAAAAATTCAGAAATATGTGAATTGAACTGAGATCATGAATGTTTAAGTGATCTGAAATCACATATGTTTAAGTGAACTAAATTCACGTACATTTAAGTGAACTGAATTCACGTGCGTTTACGTGAACTCAATTCACGTACGTCTCACATAATGAACTGAGATCACATATATGTGAATTGAATTTACGTACGTTTACGCGATCTGAATTCACGCAACCTACGTGAACTTAATTCACGTAGGTGTACGTGAACTGTATTCATGTAGTGCTTGTGAATTATTAAACTCCATTGCATACGCAAACTTAAATCACGTATCTTTACGTGAACTGGATTCATGTATTTCATGTGATTTTTTAAATTTAATAACGTACGTGAATTCAATTCACGTAAGGATACGTGATTTAAGTTTGTGTACAATGAATTATTTACAACGTATGTGAACTAAGTTCACGTAAAATTCCCAGATTTTGAAGAGAAAAACAAAATCAAATGCATATAAGTAAACATACTTTGTTGGTGACTTTAACCACAATAAGAAGAGGAGACTTATGAGGTGTAAGTTATGAGTGAGTGATGTGAGTTTTGAATGAGTATAAGTTATGATCGGTGAGTTGCAATATGAGTTATGAGATTTATGATGGTGATGAAGAGACAAATGAGGTTATAGAATGAGGCAAATAAGCAAGGGTATTTTGGGTATTTTGTTTTTATGAAAAATTTGAGGGTGTAGGTAGCAAAAATAGGGGTGTGAGTAGTAAAATTGTTTGATAAAATTAAATTCCACCTAATAGAAGAACCATATTCACTCGTTACTTTTTTGAGCCATTTGGGATTTATAAATATCTTGAAGGAGAACCGGTTATCAAGAAATAAAAAAGTCCAAATTAAGAGTTCAAACATTCTTATTTGGCTAAACATTTTAAATAAGTAGTTATTCAAATCAAACTTTATCTATTAAGAATTGAGCAAGATTTTGAAAAAAAATATTAATATTAATGTATAATTTTGAAATTTTATCGAAGCTATTTAACTCAAATTATTATAAAAACAATTAAAGTACAGATTTTTTTTAACTTATATTAGTTTTAAATTTAATTATAATAAGCTCATCAAAATATTTAGTATCCAACAATGCCTCAAACAACTTCAATGTAAGGAACATGTAGAAAAGAAATCCAACACAAGAGACATTGCATATAATCTAGGGTTCTATATAGACATACGTCTTATTTAACCGCTTAGCATAAAAGTTTGGAACATAAACATTACTTATGTTTAAACTATTTCTAAAACACAAAGTTAAACTGTTTTTATATTTGCTATAAGCAATTTTTACAAGTTATTATGTATAGTTTATGAAAATTTACTAAAAACAAATTATAAATGTCATAAATTGTTTCTATAAACTATCTTAAACAGTCTTAAAAGTATTTATGTCGATAGATAACTTTAAATAAATCAATCCATATGTGTCTTAAATCAAAGTATATAAACTCAAAATATACACTATGTAAGTTTATATACAAATCAGAGCCGCAGGTGCACGTAATCCCTAACCATAAGTACCACTACTCTAAATATTTTGTAATGTCTAGGAAACAAAAATTGGGAAAATTTCGGAGACCCATTTAATTCTATTAGATGAATGACAGATAACAAATTATCAGTTTTTCACATAATACATAGTACATACTGTATTTTACTCTCAACTACATTTGTAGAATTGAGCTCTTTCAAGGAAATGCCATGACCTCCAAAGGCATACTTCACAGTTCATACTAATACAAGGTATATTGATGTCACGAAGAATTATTGTTATCCCATTCCAATTGCAAAAATTGCCATGGAATGATAAGACAAAAAGGGCAACAAAGTACACAATACCCAGCAAGCAACACTATATATTTCATTTCACTTGGAGAAAAAACTTTACATGTTCTCAACAATACTATATATATTTGCTAGTTCACTCACTGTCATACCTACAAAAATTCTAGCACATTGGTGAAAAGGCTTCAGCAGCAAGAATAAGGTTTCAATTTTTATCCAAAAGCCACTACTACAGTTATGTTTCTGGATCCCTCACAGAATGATCTGAGACAGTTCCCTCAGATGATACTTCCACTTCATGCAACCGTTCAACCCGGGAGGGATCTGACTGGGTTTTACTGGAATCTCCACTATCATGGACTTGTTCTACTTTATGCTCTTCAGGTGAACACCACTTTTCTGGTGAAATCTGCCTAGGCTTCTTATTTCTGAAGGCACCTTCTGAGTCTTTGAATTTGGCTCTGCCGATGGGCCTTTGTGATGGAAGCTTGCTCTCAAGAAAGCTTGAAGAGCTTGGAATTGATGGAAGATGAGAGCCAGGAGCAACACAGGATGCAACCAACTGGAGCACTTCAGGAGAAGGAGATAGTCCCGAGCAGCTTGTCTTTTTCGATGAGTGTGATGGGTTCGCCACTTTTAAATTAAGAGGGGGCAAGTTGAGGTCAGATTCAATCTGCTGAGGTCCTGTCGGAGGAAGTATAGGAAATGGCGGTGGCAAAGGAGTTGAGCTTGAGGCACCATTATCACCATGATTGCTGTGGTGAAAGTCCATAGACCAATCTGGAAGAAACAGCTCGGACTTGTGTGATCTTCTCTTCCTTTTCTTCTTGAGATTACACCTGGGGTCTTTCGGTAGGGAGGGAGGCGGTCCAGGGATCACAAACGGAGGAATTGTCGGCTTGTCATCTCCATATAGCATGCGAACTGAGTGAGCAATGGCCGATACTGTGGGTGGCAGTTCAGGATCAGGAAGTTTGGCAGGGGAACTAACGGCTTGTCGTAACCAGTGTGGAAGCTTGTCTTTTGAAGAACTACTTCCAGCTACTTCTTCCCCTTTTGAGTCCACGAGATCTGGTTTAATGGGGTTGGATAACAATCCTGAGCTAGTAGATTCACCATTTCCTACGTTGATGCTATTATTATCATGCATGTCGTTCGGCGTTCCATCCAAAAGTACAGGCAACTTTCCACGCTTGGTGTTTCTGCGCTCATCCTCCTGTTGCTGTATATAAATGTTGCCCGAGCAATTCAAACCTAAAGAACTCAAGCTGCTGGTTCCAAAAGAATTGAGCAGAAATGGTCTTTCTGTCAGCGCATTGGAAGAAGTTCCTGGTCTATCAGATGTTTCAGCAGAAGCATCATCAGGAAATTTTGCTCTGTTTTTATCATAGCTCCAAGATGGAAAAGGTGCAAAGTGATCATTTGGCAGACTAGGTCGGTCCATTGTTCTAAAATGTGGAAGACCAGATGCAGAACCACCTAACCCTAATTTCATGTCAGTCATATGGTTTTGAAACTTTGGTGGCAAAAGAAATTTGCTACCTTGCAAGGCCCTTTCCATCATTCCATCAGAGATTGGAAAATGTGAAGCTTTGGTAGACTTGGTTGCCTTGGAAGACGATCTTTGTTGCACAGGAAAAGCTGGCCCCTGAAAGACCTTAACTTGTTCCTCCTCCCACCTTACTGATAAATCTTCAGATGTTTTATACTTTGAAAACTTTAACTTGGTATCTCTGAGCATGGCATCCCAATTACCCCTTCCATGCCTACGAACACCGATCCAGAGGGAATCAAGTTCATCTTCAGACCAACCATCTGATTTTGACTTTTTTTTCGTCAGTAAACTACTTGATCCAGATCCAGTTCTCATCATTATGTTTTCAAGAACCTTCCGATGGTTTTCTGGGAAAGACGATAATGTGGTTGGCCTTTGTCCTAAACCCAAGGTGGGGGGAACATCCCTGTCTTGATGATTATATCTAAATAAATCTTCTGGGGGTATTTTGAAATTAGGTAATGTTGGAAGGTCTTGCATAGATCCACTCAGAGCTTCGAGTCTGCCTCCTAACGACAAATTAGGTAAGAGGTCTGGATGTGAATTTGGAAAGCTCTTAGTGGTGAGTGGAAATCTCGCCAGCAACCTTTCATCGAACGGAAGGTTTGGCAGGGCCATTTTCTCCTGGAAAGCAGCGTATCTAGCACCTGAACTCTCACCTGCATCAGATTCCTTTCCTTGCACAGAGGGTGGAAACTGCAACAGCAACAAAAACATCACTCATAGTGACACATGCATAATAGTCAATCATAATGGACACCAAAATCCACAAACATATTAATAAGAGAGCATACTGGAACAAATGGGAGGAAGTTATCAGGGATGCTATTTTTGAAACTTTGTTGTAAATTTTCTGCTGATGCATCTGACAGTTTGGCATTTGCTGCCTTTTCTTTACTTCTCGCCTCAGCATCCATGGATGTCCCAGTGCAAGGGGCAAGACTGAATGGAAACTCTTGTCTGGCTCCACGCCTATTTTGTCTCCAATTTAATTTTGAAGCGTTGCCCTCTGATGATTCGAACTGGTTAGCATTAGGAGCACAGAGTCCAAGAACGGGCAACAAATTGTTGTCAGGCACAGAGTTTTTCATGTTCATCGCCCCTTTATGGTGGTAATTTGGAGGCAAAGATCGAGCTGGAGTATCATCAGAAGCATCAAAGTGATGGCTCATTTTATGTTTCGATAGCTTGTCGATCCTTGATAAGAAGTCAGTGTTGCTATTTTGAGCTTCTGAAAGTTGAGTATTTTTGCTGTCCTCTATGTTGGTAGAAGTTCCTTCTGGAACTGAATGTTTCGGCCCAGCTCCTAGATCTCCATCATTTGCAATGACTGGAGGATGCATGAGTGACTCTGTACCTGGAAGTGCTTCTGCAGGATGTGATTCTTTAACTGCATTCCTCTGAGCAAGTCGTTCCTTTTGCCGAGCACGGAGTTTTGCACTGTTGACCATTAGCAAGTGCAAATATTTCAGCATTAAGGACCAACTTTATCATAAAACTAAAAACCATTGGATATAATAACAGTGCCAATCAAACTACCAAAAGACATGAGATATCTTGGTACTTGAGTTTGAAAATTACCAATTAGAGTGAATAAGTTAAACCATAAATGTATGAGTGTTCAAACTACCATTATCAATTTATCATTAGCATGCAAGATTTGCTAAGAGATCCAGGTAAACCGTTTCCAGAAGTCAAAATTATAGCATCAGAGGGTTATTTACCAGAACACTCTTAGAAAAACAAACTCCTAAATGCGAATAATGCATTCGGAAATAATTGGTATTACCTATGTAGGTTGAGATAGAAAGGGAATGATTGGGAGGAAATAAAAAACTTATTCTGAATATTCCTTGTATTCTGAATTATGATGCTGAGTGTTTATGCTCAGAATTATACAATGTATTGAATTGGTCACGGTTGTAAATGACTCTAACGAACTCCTAACAGCCGTTAACTAACTCTTAACAGCTATTCCCATTGTTCGTTTTTAATTGTTGCTTTTGAAAGAATGAGTTTCTATCTATGTGTCGTTTTCAAAGTTCAATATAACATTTACTATTGTTTTGTCAATAATATTCTTAACTATTTATTTATTGCAGACAAATAAATATGGAATGAGATAATAAACAGTTAAGACTATTATAGAAAAAAGACATAATTTCATAGAAAAGTAACAATTTATTGACAGCTTGGTATATGTAAATAACCTTAAAACAACAATTGAAAAGGAGCAGAGGGAGTATAACTAATCAGATATATGTGCACGCATAATACAAAGAGAAAGAGTGCATAGGAACATAACAAAATACATCATAACACCTAGTACATATACCCTTTCCCCTGCACATTGTTAAAAGAAACCAGATGAAAGAAGCCTGTGCAGAATACCAGAAAGAAGCCATATAAATAAAACCAACGGTACTGATGACATATTGTTCTTCTATAATCATGTCTAATAAGTTTAATTAATGTAATTCATAAAGCTTGAAAAATATAACATACAATTTTGTCTTCAGGGCCCGTCCTGCTGGTGTATATTCACGCTCAGGTTCTGGTTCTTTTTCCTCCTCGCAACTCTGGTTGAATAAGCACATTGATAGAAAACATTAAATAAAACATAATTTCTACCGGGAAAAATAAAAAATGTTAACTAAAATGCCAAAGCTAAAAGTGGTCAAGCAAATTAGCAAATCTAAAATTTTAACAGTCAATAATTAAGCAAGTGATCTAAATTGTGAGCAAGGGCTACTTACAGCCTTCAACACAAACTAATAACTAAAACTAATACAATACTAAGCTGGAACAAGATAAAAATCTTAAGTTACAAGATAAAAACTTCATGTCAAATGTAACAAAATTCCAATACTATGCATGTTATTGTTGAGAGTCGTATGATCATGCTAAAGAAACCAATTCGTCCCTATCTGATATCTTGAAGGTGTCAGATATGATGTGGAAAGTTATGACCCTTAGAACAAAGCTATTTAAATCAAAAGGCATGAATATAGCAAAATGCTATTGGTCCACAACTAGTATCTGATGAAAAAAAATTGTGATTTGACAAAATCCAGAAAAGCATTTGATCAATGAGAAAGATGGAAGTCTGAAACCCAACTTAATTAATCTTATATTTGATTAACTTGTATAACTGAGAAAAGCATATGTGCAGATGTTTTGAGATTTAATCGGAAACAAACACTTCTCATCAGTCGTCACCTTCCACCAGTGCTATTGACAGCCAAATATATAATTAGAAATAATAAAGCTTATTAAGATATAGGTTCTACTTACTAGCAGAAAGAAAGCAAATTACCTCACTCACTGCTTCACTTGGGTGTGGAGCATATGCTTCTCTATAAGAAACAGCTTTCCTCTGCCGCTTCCCTCGACCAAGAGCTGCTTCCTCCTCACTTTGATATTTCTCCCACCTACAAACAAGATTAAATGTGTAAGAAAATTCAAGCGAAGACATTGTTCATACTACTTGATGGCTAACTACACTGTCAAAATGCAGCATAATATGAATTAATGTTTTGCGTACAATATTAATCATTAATAGAGAAAAACCTCGTTCAGGTTTTACCTAGAAGATTTTAATTTATAAAAAGTGGTTTCTTGTAAACTAATCATAGCTCCATTACGATCATGTGGTCAAAGAGATATTTGCTTGCTACTTCAGTTCTCATAAGTAATTACGTGTAAAAAACAAGTATTGGTCAGCCTGCATTTTGATTTTATTTGAAGGGCATGTTTAAATACAACCAATTCCCAGGCCTTCTGTTTTCATTTGACCACTACAGCTTGCATACAAGAAAGCAGTTTGACTAAACGAGAAACTAAAAATTAAATACAGAACACAAGGATCAGGAATAATCCTTAAGGGATGTGAAACAAGGGAAGAAAGCAAAAAAAAGAACAATGAATCCCCTCAAGGCCGTATTTATAATGCATTCACAACAAAGACCTATTAATGTGATTGCTAAATCTAATCCTAGTCAGCAACTAATTTTGGATTCTACAGTTAATGCAGATTTAACATGAGTAATAATACAAGCCATGTGACCAATTCTAACAAAAAACCCAAGGAAAACAAAACATAAGCTTTATGCCACCATGTGTGGTTGGCTTCATAGAAACCAACAGAGACAAGGAAAACTATCCTTAATAGTTATCATAAAACCTCTGTTTGCATTAGAGGTCATTTGTGACAAGGAGGCACCGCTCTCATCTACAAGAGTGCTCTCCAGCAACAAAAGCATCTCTTAAATTTATATTTCAAAGTTCATAAAGGACCTTAAAATGATGTTTTTCACAATTATTTTATAGGCATTTTTTTATACAGAACACAGTCATTTACTCAACTTTGAAATTGTCAGATAGAAGCTCCTTACCTCACACGCAATAGTCTGTCCCATTCATTTTCTTCGCTGCCAATCACCGTGTTATCCTCTTTCTTCTCAGATTTTTGTGTACCCATATCATCGGTTCCATGAGGAGGGGATTCACCCTCTACATGTTCTTCAGTTGGTTCGTCATTCCACTCAAGGGCCTACAAAAGAAAATTTCAATCTCGGTAAGGGGCAGAGTATTTAATATATCCAGCTGTATCTACGAGCATGGTGATAAAACCAAATTAACAATTAAGAGCAAATAAAAAAAAGATGCAACCATATATGCAGATTATGCAAGATCTGTCGATCAAAGAAATCCAACTCAGGACACTGTATGTTCCTAGGTAATAATCTAGCGACATGGAGAAGTAAAAAAACATAGTTGTTTCTAGGTCAAGCACAAGATATGGCACAAGGAATTTGTGAACTATGCCTATTGGGAAGTTGTTTGTCAATCTCAACAAGTTCGCGATTAAAATTTTACAAAATCTAATTCAACATGATAGAACAAAGCATATAGAGATAAAATGGCATTTTATCAAAGAGAACTTGGATAATGGTCTTATAGTTGCAGTGTATGTCACTTCAGGATGCAAATTGACAGGTGTATTAACAATGGGACTTTCTACAGAACAGTTCCTAGAACTTACTGGCAAGTTGAGAATGATATATGTCAATTCACTACTTGAAAGGAAATTTTATATTGCAGGAAGCTCTTCTAATATTTCCTTTTATATGGATTTATTTCCTCTTTTTCGTATAGTTGTTTTCCATAATTTTCATTATTAGGACAGATTCTCTTTCCTTAAATTTGGAATAGCAATTAATAGAATTTATGTCCATCAGTCTATAAAATGAAGTTGTGTTTTCGTGCAAAATCTAGTTCCAGTCAATTTTCTCTATATATGTGTGAAGATTCTAGGTTCTAGACGAATTTCAAAGAACCAAACAAATACTGTATCTACTAGCTAATAGTCAATTACTTCACCTTCACTGAGCCCAGCATGTCATTCTCAGAATCCCCTTCAGCAATATCAGTTGAACCATCTTGAAGGTTTGAACGATCAAGCAATTTTAAAATGGCATTTTCATCCCACAGAATCTTGCTGCTGCTATCTGTACACTTATCCTCGTATACGTCACCAAGACCACCAGTCCTCTTCCGATGCTTATGTCCTATGTCTGCTACTGCCTCATCTTTGTGACTATTATTATTTTCATTTGTGTCTTTTCCATTAAGGCCAGGAGAATCATTGAAGAGTTCTTCAGTTCCCCATTTTAAAATATCTTCTACTTCTTTTTGAGATCCAGATTTATTTACAAAAAGCTGATCCAGCATCAATTTCTTCTTGGCAAGCTGCAAGATGCGCTCTTCAACGCTGGCACGAACCACAAGCCGGTATACCAAAAGTCTATTTGATTGCCCAATTCTGTGTGCTCGATTCATTGCTTGTATATCCGCATGAGGGTTGAAATCAGAATCATAGATGATGACAGTGTCCGCAGAGGCCAAATTTATCCCAAGTCCACAGGACCTAGTTGATAACAAGAAAACAAATCGGCTTTTGTCTTGGTTGAATCGTGCAATTGCTGTCTGACGATCTGCTATGGAGACAGAGCCATCCACTCTCTCATATGTTTTAGGCCCAAATTCTATGTTCAAATAGTCCTCCAGGATGTCAAGAAGTTTTGTCATTTGTGAGAAAATAAGAACTCTGTGACCTTCATTATACAAAATCTTTAGCATAGAATGCAGAAGAGTCAACTTAGCCGAAGCCTTTATTCTCATTTCATGAAGGAACTCAACAGATCCAGAATCAGGCTCGGTCCCTGGTATAAGATATGGATGATTGCAGACCTTCCTCAGTTGCATCACAATGTTCATCATAGATTGATGAGCAATACCTTTCCCAATATTCCGCAATATTTGATAATTCTTTGTAAGCATTGCACGATAATATTCAGCTTGGATGGATGACAACTCAACAGGAACAATTCTTTCTGTCTTGGGAGGAATATTTTGCATCGCATCCTTTTTAAGTCTGCGAAGCATATGAGGAGCAACTAGTTTTTTCAATTCATCAACTTTCTCAGCAGTCGTAAGATCGTTAAATCTCTCCTCAAATGAAGATAGGGAAGGAAACGAAGCTGGCTGTAAGAAATTAAGCAAGTTGTACATCTCACCAAGGTTGTTCTGAAGAGGGGTACCTGTCAAGAGAACACGATGTTGAAAAGAGAATGTATTTAGCAAGCTGAAGAGCTTACTGTCTGAATTTTTCAGTCGATGGCCCTCGTCAACAACAAGAACTTCCCAAGGAATTCCCCGCAAATGAGAATAATCAGCAAGAACCATTTCATATGTAGTTAAAAGCACATTAAATTTATAGGCTTCTGTTTTCTTATTCAATCCACTTGGATCACTTGCATGCCATTCATACTGCCGAATTATGCCTCTTGCTTTTGCACAGCCATGATAGTCTACAACGTTCACATCTGGAGCCCATAGCGTGAATTCAGCAAGCCAATTGGGCATTGTGGTAAGAGGTACCAGGACCAAACAAGGACGTGAAACTTTGAATTCAAAATACAATGATGAAATAAAAGCACCAGCAGATATTGTTTTCCCAAGTCCCATCTCATCAGCAAGTATCACATTTTTAGACTTATACCAGCATTTACGCAACCAGTTCAGAGCCTCAAGCTGATGGGGATACAAAGAACCACCTTTTAGTTCTTTAGGCTGCTCTACAAGATTAAATATATCACTTTGATGGTCATTGCTTTTTTTAGTTGAATTTTCCTTTGATGCATCCCTTTCCAGTGTGAGGGTTTCAAACATATTAAAACGTGCAATCAAATGAGAAGAATTTTGGAGCACGGGTTCGTCTAAGTTTTCCCAAGTGCATTCATCATAAGGTTGTTCGGTCCATTTAACAAATGCTTCAGATGCTCCATGTTTGGAAGTGCGAATAGCAAGCAACCGCTGAGGAATCTTCCACTGTTCCTTACAAACATTTATTATTGCCATCCCATTCTTTGCCTTGTAATTTTCTAGTTTTCTCTTTGCAAGAACTTTTAGTTGGGATTCAGAAATCCAACTATTGTGAATATGAGACTTTCCTACCCACTTAACTAAAAATTCATAGGAAACTTTGTCTCCATTTGGACATGAAGATTCAACCGCATTAGCATCCTGAACTTTATTGTCAACACCGCTACCCATTCCCTTCTCCACATCCACTTCCTTTTGTTTTGTTTTAAGAGGGACATGCGTTTCACAAATTTTTGGAAGCTCGCTGTTGCCGTCACCTCTTAAAACAACATTAAGATTCTCCTCTGTCTCCAACTTGTCATTTGCTTTTTCCAACTGTTCAGCAGATACAGCAGAATCATCCTGATCTATACCACCCATGGCACAGGAACCTAAATCATCGGTGGCTTTACCCAATGAATTTATGAGATTTCCATTCTGAATTTCCTTTGATATTGATCTCCTGTATACATTAATTTTTTCCACTCCATCAGTGCTTTTCAACTTTCCTTCATCAGAACTCTTGACATTTTGAGGATCATCAACAAGATTTTTAGCCGATTCAACATCCACATCATTATCACAAGCAGAGTAATCTTCTAGTAGCCTGGTCTGGTTTTCTGACATTACCATATCGCCAGAAGGTGAGTCATCCCCAACTTTCAAGGATAAGTTCCGTAATGAGTTGATGTCCTCACCTTGAATTCGACACCCTAAGACTCGATCAACCTGTGTACAAGTAAAAAGAAGACATGATAATCACATAAAAGATAACAGGAAAGACATTTTCTTTAACAGCTCTTTCAAGATGGTTACCTGCAGAGATTCAAGAATAGCATTGTCTTCATGCATTAAAGTATCCTCCATGTGACTTCTTGCTTTATTAAGCTCATTTGATGTGTCTTTCATTACCTTAGAAAACTTCTGCATCCAAGCAAAAGCAAATAATGCTTACAGTTAAACGCAATTGCCATAAATAGCATATAAACAATAATTACAATGTACTCTACATCTCAGCAAGTATATCAATATACATCAAGGACCAAATAGAAGGATTAATATATTCAGAATCTCTTTTCCTTCAGTCTGTAACATATCTCAAAAAAATTCTCAAAAGCAGTGTCTAAATCTGGTAATATTCAAACTAGCTCTTATAAAAAATGGTGAATGTAATCTATACATATCATCCCTAGTATCCTAGACATTGGTCAACTGCTAGCGTGTTGTCAACCTGCAATCTCACTCTTTATTTTTGCACTTAACATAGGATATGGGGAAATGCATAGAAACTAACAAATGAAAGGCATCTTATGCCATTAAAAAAAATTACAGTTGCAAAATGCTACGCATTAAGGACCTTTCTTGTTAACCATTTGAGTCATCAGAAGTCAAGGACGCAATCATTAACCCTTTCATATCAATAATGCTTTATTAATGAAGTTCCAATAAATGAAAAAAGTGGCACCAAAATAGTATTTCAAGTGCATATTATGGTATAATATGATGATAGGGAAGGCGAATAAGGAAGTAAGAACAGTAATTCATTTAACACAATCTCCCATGATCCAGAATTGATGTCAAGTGGAGCCAAAAGAAGGAAAATTATTGATTATTTAAAAAAGGACAATTCTTAAACTCAAACAATTAAACATAAAGTGGATATTTGAAATTTTAATAGCAGTTAAATTAATATATGTAATTTAATGACAAACATTCTAGCTCTGTAAATAAAAATATTCATAATATTATGCCTGTATTTAGTCATTGTAATTATTAATAAAATGATGTCTGCAGTTTAACAACAACTACCCAATAGGGTGTGCATTAAGTGCCTATCCAGAAGTAAATCAATTGAATAAAATGTTTTAAAGGTTCATAAAAGTAAAACATCTTTACAAGAAATTAGAGAGCAGAACAAGTACCTTATCTTTCTGCCGAGCATCAGATTTCTTTTTTACGACATCCCCTTTTGATACAGATGTCGAAATTCTATGCGTTGTGGACTTTTGCTTCTTGTGGACTTTATTATTTGAAGACTTTGACTTTACAGAAGTAATGGCAATTTTTTTCCCTTTATCAGTCCTACGCTTCTTTTGATTAGCATTATCATTAATAAATTTAAGCTTCCTTTTTCTCATTTCCTCTCCACCAGCAGTAATAGCAAGAACAAGTTTTTTTCTAAAAGGAATTTTATCACAAGATAAATCAGGCTTCTCCTCCAGAAGGTCATCATCTGCGTCTAAATTAGTAATTTTCGAGGGAGATAACACTTCCTTATCAGGTGAGGCTGACTTCGTGTCCATAGGTGAGACTGTTGGGGACAAGTTCAAGTTCTTTTCATCAGCATCCCCACATGATGAAGTTCCTTCCGTGCTCTCAAGGGATGGGTCCACTAGCTTGTCGCTACCAGTTTCGTCTACTGGGGAAGACACTGGTTTCATTCCTACGAATTTGCCTCCCATAGTTGAAATAGATTTTCCTTTGCTGGAGGAGGACCTTTTCTTTGAAATATGTTTATTTCCAAAAATTCCAGAAACCTTTTCCAGGTTGAGGGAGTTATCTCCAGCTTTTGATTTCGCAGGTACAGTCTTCGTCCTCGCTCGTCTTGAAATTGAATCCAGGTGGTTTAAGGGATTTAGTTGATCATTTCCTTCAAAGCAGCTTGGACATTGCCACTTCCCCATTGGGATGCGCTTCAGGAGATAAAATCACAAATTATAAAAGTAAAAAACAAATAAAAAATATACATCCTGAGAATCATGACTTCATAATTAAAAAGCTTAACATAAAACCAACTCAAACAAACATACCTTAAGAGGAGGGTCAAGACACTGTTTATGATAAGTGCGAGGACAGCTATCGCAGCACAATAAGTTGCCACCAAGATCACAGATCACACATTCATAGAAATACTGGATCCCAAAAACATTACAGTTAGAGCATTCAAACTAACAGTATATGAAACGAAAAAAAATAGCAAGCATCCCAAAAAGATTTTCCTATAAATAAAATATTACTAATTGAAAAAGGACGGCACTATGAATACGTACGATAAAGATATGCAGCTACAAAATAAAATACATAACAAACAAAATACGAGGAAATTATTAACATGACAATACATCCATATCTAACCCACTGTGTATGTCACACAAAAAATAGAAAAAAATATGTTGACAATATATTGTCTTAACAAGAAAGACTAAACAAGAAAACTAATATCGGGAAAACAAGCCCGCTAATGTTGGAAGTGAACCCTCAAAAGATCTCATTAGCTGAGCTCCATAAAAGCCAAGACAATTTTTTCCCAAATAAGAGACAGCAGTATATACCTCTCCTTCAAATATTTTTACATTTCTCTCCTACCATTAACAATAAATAAATGCAGCAGCCAGTAACAAGAGAAGTTCTAGATTGTGTTCAAGCCCAGCCAGTGGCATACTACAAGAGTATGTCCCAGAGGAAGGTGCTGGTACTGCTTTATACCGTATAATTATGTATAACTCAGCTGAACACTGATCTCTTATTTATAGTATAATTAGATAATTACGACCAATAAATAAGGTGATCATTAGCCAATTTGCAACCTAACCATTGACTTATTTACAGAGATCATTATTATCTTAGTCGACCATGTATTTACACATTCTAAATCTAACACATTTTATTTCCAATTAAAACAATGATAACATTCACATTTCATACCCCCTTTGGAAATTAAAAAAAAAAAAGCCCCTCGACAGAGAAGTTGAGATGGCAGAAGTGATAACAAATCTTGCAACAATCGTCTAGACTCTCAAAGAAACAAACCCCCGCAACAGTGAAGTATTTCAAATATATGGAAATTTAAAACTTCTTACTCACAGTGCTTTCCTATTTACCCCTTCTTTATAAAGAACTAACTCAAGGTAACCCATCCCTAAGTAACAAATTGGGCACATTAAGTAACTCACCCCATCATGTCCCTTCTTCTTAGATGAAAATTGACCGGTGGCTTCTTCAGTCTTTAGCATGCGTTTAGCTGAAACACTCCTAGAAGATTCAGATGCAACTGAATTATCTTCTTTACCATTGGATTTCTCTTTACCGGAGGACTGATCCTGTCCTTTAGAGAGTTTTCTCCGCTTGCGCTTTAAAACCCAGTTCCTGTTAAGCATTTTAGGTGCTGATTATTTGATTTCCTTATTCATTCACATGTGTCCTGCATAAGAAATCAATACTTTGACCATCAGCATGTCATCAATAAGTCAAGAACAAACCAATACTGCAAACTAGTAAACAGAAAATAGCATTAAACAATAACTAAACATTAACTCGAGTGATAAAAACTACGTACATTTAGTATGAGTAAAAGTTTCAGATTTCACAGTGAATTAATATGTTCACTTAAAAAGCTGGCCAAAAGGTCCGCACTTTTATTCTGGGTTCACCAATGCTACTAGAAATTTTATGCATTTTTCGTTCATTTAATTTTTGACTTATTTCAACTTGAATGCATTTAGAAATTCCCACCAACTTAAGTCATGATCATGAGATAGGTCTCAGGTAAGATTGAAACCCCAAAGGTTGAAGTGAATAACATAGTAGCTGAATAGAAAAGTAATTTATAACTTGCTACTAGTTAAGATAATGAATAAATCCATGGAATGTATAATAAATTGCATCATACAACAACTTTCTTTTGAGTTTGGTTGGAAAACATGCTAATATCAGTTAGCAAGGTTTACAAATGAAAGTGGCAGTCAAATTTAAGCACAGGCTTCCTGATGTGTACAATAGCGATGTCAAAATCAAAGCAGATGAGACGTTTCGTTTTAGAAGGGCAATTTCAAGACAAAAAATAACCTCCACACCTCCCCCTCCGAGAAAAAGGGCAAAAGTTAATTGTCTAACACTGACATATATTGGCACTTGATCTGAAGACGCGTCTTAAAGGAGATATTAAAATGAATAATCATCATAGCATTACCTTCCCTTTCAGAAAGTTGCAATCAATAGCCTACACCAATCCCATTGCCAACTGTCAAGCCCCCGTTTGAACTTATATTCACACACTAAGCAAAAAATACTTGAAAAAATATTGCATAAGCCTACAACCAACCATCCCCCCAGCAGAAAAAACACATAAGCACATGTATGGTTTTATAGTAGAATCTTGTTTTTTCGCTTCCAATGCACGGTAGGAGAGAAGCTACAATTGCCAGATTCTACTTTGCTGAACGGTGGCATTGAATCACTTGGGAAGCAAAAACGTGCTGAACCATTCACAACAGAAAACTTCTTGAGATACTATAGGACTCAATTTTGTTGCTATCCAAAATCATTGACGAATCAAAGCGAAATAAGATTGTTGATATCAAAATAGACAGACTACTAATGAACACTACCATATGAAAACTATTAAATGTACTAAATCTAATGTAATCTAATGAAACGTACACAATAAACATCTAGTCACTGAATGTTCAACAACACCACAAAATCAAAACCAGAAATTTACTCATAACCTTTGAAGCATTATTATTATCATTCACATTCAACTTACAGCAAAACCCACAAACGCATTTAAGGGACTAATCGACTCAGGAAACCAGTTCAAAATCCAAGTGACATTATTGCTGATTAAAATTACAAATTTTGCAGCAATAAACAACAATTAAATACCAAGTGGCTTGAGAATCAAGGGACTCAAGCACAAAGAACACAATACACAGCTGAAATTGAAGAGAAAAACAAAGATGCTGACAAAACCCTCAGAACCAAAATTGAAACAAACAAAAAAAACAAGAGCGTGAAGAAAGAGCAAAGAAGAGAAATTAAGATGCATACCAATCTTGCTGATGAATGAAAGAGCAATAAGATTGCATGAGATTGAGAAAAGGGGGAAGTGTTAGGGCAAGGATGGGATACAGCACCGAGAGAGAGGAGAGATGGGAGAGAGATTCGAGGAGAGAGAAAATACGAGAAAGGGGCAGACAAATGTATAAATAGAGAGAGAGAAATGAGATAGGTGTTGTTGTTGTTGATGTTTGTGTAGAGAGAGAAAGAGTGGGTTTAGAGAGAGAAAGACACACAAATACGGATTCGCCGGGGTCATAGGACGGGGTTAACACTCTGACATGGCAGGAGAGAGAGAGAAGAGAGAGAGAGAGAGTTGTTGCTGTTTGTTTCAAACCCAAAAAGCACTCTTCCACTCTAACTATGCCACGTGGCCTCACGAGGACTGTTTTGCTTTGTTCTTCTTTTCATTTCATTTCATTTACACATTCTTCTTCCCTTTCTCTAATTCTCAATCACAATAATCTTGATGAGTTTTCGTGTTTTAGTTTCTAGAGAGATAAACTAAAACTCTCACTATCTCTCTCTAGTTTCTTGCTCCAATTCATCATATGTGCATTCTCGTGATCAGTGATCAATTGCCTGTGCTGCATGTTTTGATGGGTGCTTCATGTTTTTTTAATGAATTATAATATATTATTATAATAATATGCCTTTTTACTTTTTTTATTTTTCTCTACTTTTTCTCTACGTTATAAATATAGGAAAAAAATATAGTAAATAAGATTAGGTCCCTGTCCTTTATTTTTTTCCCTTTAAGTTTGTGTACTATTGTCCTTGAAGGATAAATCGTGCGTGCTCATTTTGAAAAGTGGTTTATTTACTACTATTAGTCTATTCTTACTACTTACTACTAGTAATCGGTAATCAGTATTATCAAAAATAGGGTTTTGCTGTTATGTATTGTCGTATAGTTAAGAATTAGAAAAATAATGTATTAAGTCAATCTAAATAAGATTCGGTTATTTAGCCTATGGTTGCATTAATGTGCTATATATATATA
>JBBPBQ010020323.1:10564734-10589084 GCA_037974755.1 Cicer yamashitae
ATTAGGCACAATCTTTTGACATATTATATAGAAGCTACAAATTTATAATGTTTTAATCACACACTTTTAAACTATTATTATATAATTTTGATTAGATTATTTGTGATTTTGAATTCATCAAGCTACTTTAGTCAATCAAATCCCTTAAATACTCATGTTCTGTCTAAATATTAAAGAGTTTATGATAAATTTAGAATATTAAATAATTTAAATTATTTGGAAGTAAAAAAATTTAGTGAAAATTAAAATAATGTTTGAACTCATTTTTTTATGTAATTTTAAATAAAATTTGATATTTGAGTTGACCAGTTTTGATTGAGGGAAGGTTTAAACTAATTTAAATTTTATAAAAATAAAAATAGAGACTAAAAGTTTTAGATAAAATAATAATTTATAAGAAATGGAAGGAAAATGTTACGTACGTACAAAGCAATCAAAATCATATCATAAAAAAAAATTAATACATTTTTAAGGAACTATAAAATTAAGTTAAATCAAAATTAAAATGTATTTGGGCGATCCGTTGCATAAGCCAAATGTAATTTACTTATTAGAAATTTTAAATGGGATTTAGAAACCAAAGTTTCATGTTTAAATATTGTTTTGTGTAACAATTTTATATGATTTACTATTTGATTGACATTGACATTGTTTTGATTTTAATTCAATGTTCACCAAACATAATATTCTCTTTAGAATGAAATGTAAATAAAAATTATATTTTAAAAAATTCTAATTAATTTAAAATTTCAATTAAATACATCAATTTCTTAAATACTCTATTTATTTATAATATTTGGTTTATTCAAAGACATATATTGATCATAAAAAAAAAAATCTAACGACATGCGTATATTAATGTTTAGTTTGGTACAAAAAGTTAGCTTTTAAAAGAAAAACTAAAACTTATAGTAGTAATTGTGTGAAAAAACATCTATAGCACAGTAAATGGTGATGGTGAGTTAGTGAACTAAAACTATTATCATTCATTGCACTCTTTTGTTCTCGTAATAATTTGACATTGATAATCTTTATAAAATCTTCTAATTTTTCATCTTAAAACCAGTGAATGATATATAGATGAATTAAAAGGTGACCAAACAAAACATGTATTTTTTTATATTTGATGCATATTAAAAATAAATAATATTTTGACAAAAAATAATAATAAAATAAAAAGGATACATTTGGTTCTATCTGAAAGTAACGAAACCAAAGAGATTAAAATAATATTTTGACATTAAGTTTTTTCACTCTATGTTATTTATTTTTCACTCTAAAAATAAAATAATATTTTGACATTAAGTTTTTCACTCTATGTTATTCATTTTTTTTTTTGACAAAAATATATATTATTCATGTATTATGCATTCTAAGTACTCTGTAAAATAAATTATAAACAAAATGTATATAAATTTGGTTCAAATTTAACTTGAACCAAATACATATATTATTTTAAATTATTTTAATTTATATTTAATTTGTGATGGACTTTTAAATCATTGGTTTCATTGCCACCTAACTTAGTTGGTTATAGAACAATCGATCTAAATTTAAAATTAATTATGTCTAGATCTGATGGCTTTATAATTGAATATTAGGGTTAGATCAACCAAAACAATGTATTTATACAACATATTTAAATTAAAACATAATTTTCAAAAGAAAAATCCTTTGGTTAAAAATACCATGTTATATTTCTGTTTTTCACATGAAAATCAACAAGAAATACATATATTTTAGATGAATTTAAAATAAATAAAAATATGCAAAACTTACTTGTGGAAAAAACGTAGAAAGTTTAAAAAACAAAAAACAAATCTTCATGTCACCTTGATAATATAAACAAGAGAATATGTGGACACTTAATCAAATATTTTATTATATATATTAATAAAGATTATAATGATAAAGATATATATGAGTGATCTTGCTTACCTCCAAATCCTCCTTCAAGAAGTTCAAAAAACTCGTCAACAGCATGCAACCAAAGTATTTCTGGTGAGTAAATCAAACTTCACTCCTATAAGAAATAAGACACTTATATACAATCAGTATATTTTTTATATATCATATTATTTTTATTAGCAAAACGATTTTAGAGAAATTAAAAAATTGAAGAAAAAAAATCATTTAATTACTTTTTTCTTATTTAAGGGTTATTAATTAAGGCAAGGGCAAATAGCAAAGTCTAATCTTAAATGTCGGTGTATAATATTTCAAATTTTCTAATATAAAATTATTATTATTTTGACAATAATATTATTGATATGCTTTTTTGACTGATATTATTGATATGATAAATCCTCTTAAATGATTAATTTAATAATTACATAGTATTTGTTGAAGAAAAAATAAGTATTGAAAAGGAAAGCTTTAAAACTTGTAAAAACATTAACTCCAAGTACCTTTTTATCAAGATTTCCTTCAAGAGACTTATTTAGAGTCAGAATTTAAAAAAAATAATGAGACGGTGAAATTATTATTAATAATTATGATATTAATTGTCATGTTTTTTGAATTGGAGATTTCAATTATGATCTCTTGAAGTTATAAAGATAAATTTTGACGATAGAACTATCATCTCATCAATAGAATCACAATTAAAATTATTTTTAATAGGATTTTTACATTCTTATATACTGCCTGTTTCAGTTTTATAAAAAATTTATCATATGAATTCATTTAAATTTCAGCTTCAATATTCACGTTGTACATTTTAAATTTTGAAATATACTCTTAAGGACAAATTTATAATATAGAAAAAAAATGGTACCAAAATTGGTAATTACTCTTTGGAATTTTTATAATTATTGTACAAATTTAAATTTAATTAAATGTGAAAAACAATTGTGTTGTTAAGGAAAATTTGTAAAGAAAATGTCATACCAAAATTGATAGTTTTCTTTGAAGTTCCTCTGTATTATGTCCGGTATTGTAGAACACAACTTAAATATTTCTTTTAACTCTTATATTATAAATTCTTCACGGAGATAAAATATTTTCATAACTAAAACTCAATATAATCATATCACACTTCATAGACATTTAACCAACGTTATAATTATACATCCCAATAAAAATAGAACATCATAGCAAAACTAAAAGGATTAAATAAGCCTTTGTTAGTGATACGATGTTAACTCCGCTTTTTTACTTTACTATTGGACTCCTAACAAGTAATTCTAAATTTGTTTATCCTTATCCAACATTCACATGTTATTTGGAAACATTGCTCCAAGCATAGAGAGAATGGTGATCATTTATATAAGAATAGCTTCACACAAGTAGGATTCGATAAAAAAGAATTGGTGACGAAATGGTTTAACAATGGATAAGGACCCAATAAAAAGAGTCGGTGTGAAAGGTTGAGTTACAATAGTTAGTATTTTAGTAATATTTACTACAATTTCACTCCGTTCGGTAAAATTAAGCTATAAAAAAACTGGTTGATAGCTGATAATTTATGATTTATAGCTGAAAAGCTAATTAATTGAAACTAAAGTGTTTGATAAATTTAACTTTTAACAATATAAAATAACATAAAATGATTTATTTATTTAATTTAAAATAACAAAAAATATGACATTTTTATCTAATTTCTCCGAGGTATTGTTTTACTCTATTTTATTTTTTTAATTAATTTTCCTATTTTACTTTTTTTTGTTATATCATTTACTTTTTTTTATTACAATACAAACATAAATTTAAATAGTTCTCTAAAAGTTTTGCTAGTTTTATATGTATAAATAGTAATCGTAAAAACAATGTAATTTATTTATTGTTTACAATTTGACATAAAAAATAATTTAATTTTATCACAATGATAAATTAGAAGATGAAGAAATAATAATAAATATGACAATAATAATAATAATAATGCATATCTTAATCAATTTCTTGTAATATAAGATTTTTTTTTTTGTTATTTTGGCAAGGAATTAAAGAAACTATATACTTTGTTCACTGAAAATAAATATACGTGAAGACGTGAACCAGTAGGTGAGAGAGTAGTGAGTGAGTGATGTAGTTATTTTGGATTACATAAGTATAAAAAATAATAAAAATAAAATAATAAGGTTATAAATGGAAGAAAATGTAAGAAGCTATAAGTTCAAACGCTGCTTGAAATAGCATATCAGAATAAGCTATAAGCTGGTAAAAAAAACTGATTTACCAAACACATCTATTTTAATCCAACAAACTTATAAGCTAATTTAATAAGTTATAAATTAATTTATTAGCGTTACCAAATAGTGTCTTAATTAATGAACCAAGATAGATATTTTTATATATTCCACATAACGCATGTCTAACATTTTTATGCAAGGATATATTTATCTCTACTGTAATGACACATGTTATGTGTTATAGTTTTGTTTAGTTAAATAATAAAATATGAAAATAAAATAAAATAAAGAGATAGTTATTAGCCGTAAAATTAGAGATGTCAATTAGGATAGTCTAATTTGATGTGTTTTACTTCAAAGGGTCCGATCACATAAACGAACAGTCTAGCTTACATATTTTGTTAATGAGCTGTAATTTATTGAGTCTAATTCGTCTAATATGAGCTATGATTAATGGATCAGTCCAACTCATTTTTTTTATATTAATTATTAATAAAAATCAAAATATAATTATAATTCAAAAACACCTTCGGTCAACATTAACCGCAATAGAGATGATAAAATATAATTATAATACATAACATCATGTAAGTAAAGTAACAAACATTTCATCTAATTTAAAGTATTTCTTACAAAATAAAACTTTAGATATAACAATATGAGATCTTAAATAACAAAATAGATAATACGAACTTACGCAATAATATAGTTAACAAAATAAATAAATAAATGGTCTAACAATTCAAAGTATTTGATTTTGAAGATAATGGTATATCATCTTCTTCTGATATAATTGTAATTAGAACACGAGTAGTCAATGAATAAAAACTAAATACAAATTTCAAGTAAAATGAAATATTATCAAGTACAACATACAAGATGCTCCAACACTTTTAAAACCATGTAACCAATTGTATTTACAAATGAGAGTTTGCACAATTATTGACAATAAACAATTTCTATATTTATGCAATATTCGACCACCAATGCTAAATTCAGAAGCCACAATTGTAATTGAAATGCTCAAAATGTCACAAACCATCATTACAAATTGTGCATAATCGAATCTTATTTAACTTCCAATTGAAGGATGTCTCCATAACCATTAAATATTCTTCTTCCAGGTATATATCAAGTTCAAATTTACAATCATTTAAAATCTTTTGTATCTTTTGTATTAAATTATTTATTTGACTTTTTTTTTTGTCAAAAAAGAGTTATGATAATTTGATTTTATAGGATATTTATTATTAAAACAATATTCGGCCCCCCTCAGTTAGATCTCTGGATCCGTTCGTGTTGTTGGCCTTTCTAGTATTAGATATACACAAACTATATTTTAGATTTGAATGGCGAATTAAAATAATGTAATGAATATAAAAACAAATGAAAAGAATATTAGAACAAAACAATAATACTGAAAACATAAACATAACCGAGTTCTTCAAATAAGAAGTAGAGTTTTTTATTTCCCAACGCTCCACCTATACCTCTCACCTTCAATATATTTAAAAAAAAAAAATATTTTACAATTTTTATTATATGTAAAATGTTAAAAAAAATCTTTTTCACTCACACATTCGAAATTTTGGCAAACTTTCCAACATTTTTTAAACTTTTGAAATTTCTAAAGCACAAGTAAGTTTTTTTTTTCTAACTTGTTGATTAATTTGAAACATTCAAAACATAATTTTCAGTTATTCAAAAAAATTTCGAAAGTTTCAAACAATACGAAACTTCTAAAATAGGAAATTCCATAAATTTTCGAACAATACAAAACTTCTGGAATAGAGAATTCTATAATTTTTGAAAGTTTCGAGCAACAAGAAACTTTCAAAACTCACTAATTTAAAACGTTTGAACCTTTTGAAAAATTGAAACTTTCGAAACTCAACTAATATGTTAATTTTATAGGACTAAGACTAGAGATGCGAACGGATAAATTATTCGCATTATCGTCCACAATGTAGGCGATAGAGTTCCACCAACCGCATCATATTGACGAATGAATGAGGTTAACTGTCCACCTCGTCAACTTCGACGTAGACGTGGTTTTAGGTCTCATAACATTGACGAGGATGTTCAGGAATTTAAACAGGATGTTCAGGAGCCTGAACATATGGACTATGAGGAAGTTGAGTAGCAGATTGAGGAAGAGCAGGTTCATCAGCGTGGATTCCCTAGAGGGCACTTGGTGACATCGGTGTTGACACAATACGAACACCATGTGACTTAGAGGATATAAAAAAGAGATATATATTTTAATTAAGAATAAGTATATTTTATTTAGTACATTTTTGTAGTGAAATTTAGTACATTATTTTATTGTTATGTTTTTTAATTACTTGTAGGATCGTGGTCCGTTGAAGGTAATCACACATGGCTTGAAATCGAATAAGTTTGTTGAAGTACTAGTACCTGATATTGTACAACGTTGGATTCAATAATCAAGATTGATACATTTGCCTTCAACTTATTTGACAATGGTCGACGTTGGTCTCATATCTGCCTTTGTAGAAAGGTGGCATAGGGAGACCAACTCATTTCATATGTCATTTGAAGAGACGACGATTACACTTGACGATGTCACGACTCTTTTGCACATCACTCATTGTGGTAGGTTCTTTAATGCACCAATAAACATGAATACTAATAATGTTGTGATTGCTACTGGGAGGAACATTGGAAGAATCAACTAATGAGAAATTTTTTAATAGATGTGCTCAATATAGACTTCAGTATTTGTGTGACCTGTACAAAAGTATCATTCAAACTAATCGTTTTGAGTGTGCTGCAATAACGTACCTTTTGCATTTAGTTTGCAACACTATTTTCACCGACAAGACTCATACTTGTATGGAGGCGAAATATATTAGTTTGCTCAGTAATTTAGAGCATTGTCGAGACCATGCTGAAGTAACAATGTCGATTACAAGGAATGGGATTTGAATTGTAATTGTCCCTTTTTTAAAATTCCTGTTAAAACTTAAAATATTTAACTCAAGATTGATCTTGGTTATAAACGAAGAACGTTCTTGGTTAGTGAAAACACACAATTTTAACTTATCTGTATAAAATATGATTAGAAGATAAAAAGTAAATAGAGATAAGAGAAGAGATATCACACATAGATATATCCTGGTTGACACAACACGGGTTACCTCCAGTCCTCACAATTGTGAAATTTTCCACTAAGTGCTCAAAGCAAGATCTTTCTTGGTTTTCACGCAGCTTTTACAGATCAATCTTGATCTGTTACAAAGTACTATCTTTCTACCTAGAAAGGATTTCCACATGTTACCTTTCAATCTTCAGAAATAATTTTTACACATTACCTTTTAAACATAAAAGGAGTTTTACAAGTTACTCAAACTATTTCAACAATATAGTCTTGAGTTTACAAAGTGATGATTTAAAGAGATTGGTAGAATATGAGTATGCTCAACTCGTGTTTGAGATTAAATTATAGAATTTAGAACTCAGTAAAAATGATTTTAATATCAAGTTAAGAACATAACTGAATCTTTGAAATGACTGAGAAGCTCAAGAGAATTCGAATATGATTGTATGAGTGATGTATTGTTTTGCACTTGAAGCTCTGATTTGTTTTTCATCTTGGTGCTTATTTTATAGACTTCAAGAAGGCTAATGACAACTCATTTCGCCGTTGAGAATGGTCCAGCTTTCATGTGTCAGTAAGTGGATAAGATCAGCCATAAAGCAAAAATCTTCTTGTAAATCAAGAACGATCTCCGTTTCTGCTTTGAGGTGTGCTGAGTTTTAATCTTCGCTTGACAGTTGTTTGAAGTGATCGATGCTTTGTATCACGTGTGTAGGCTGCTCAAAAGTACAACTGAGGTGTCCTGTCCAGTTTGTCAGTTTTGTATTTGAAGCTTGCTCAACTTGGAGAATGATCTTGCTTTATGAATTATGAAGCATAGCTTTTGCCTTTGTCCTGTGGAGTCATTCTTATACTTAAATGATCCTCGTATATTTCTGGAGACATTCTGGAACAAATTGTAACTAATGGATCTAATCTTTTATTTAGGAATCTGATCATTTTTGTTATTTTGAAACTGTGGAGAACGTTCTTCGTTTTACAGAGTTCTGTCAAGAACGTTATTTGTTTCTCTGAATGAGTTTGCTTCATTTTAATATGATTTGTTTTGAAATGCTTGGTACCTATCTTTGATTAACACACTCAAACACACATGTTAAATACCAAAACACTTAGAATCATAATTCTAAGTCTTAATTAACTTTTGTTTAGTTATTATCAAAACATTAATTTGGGATTTTGTCTCAACATATGCATTGGGGTACAAGTGCATTAGTTGTGCTATATGATAACTTCGGAGATGAAATCAAGCAAAATACATTTAATAGAAAAAAAATACATCAAAGTTAACGCGATTTTGGCACATCTACTCATCCGCGTTAACTTTTATGTATTTTTTTCTATTAAATGTATTTTGTTTGATTTTATTAATATATATTTTTTTATTACATTAACAATTTTTTATTTTTATTAGACCGGAGGGAAAATAGGAGGGAGTTGTTAACAATATACAGTTAGGTTGCTATTTTATCTGCAAAATATTATAGACACTTTATTTGTTTTGGCACATCTACTCAACTCCACTAAGTTTGATGTATTTTTTTTATTAAATGTATTTTGGTTTATTTTATTAATATTATTTTAATTTTTTAATAAATATTTTATTATTTTTTATTTATTAAATTAACAATATTTTACTTTTATTTTTATTATTTTTTATTTATTAAATCGGAAGAAAGATAAAAGGGAGTTGTTAACAAAATAATACTATGTTGCTATTTTATCTCTAAAATATTAAGTACACATTATTTATTTTGGCACGTCTATTATATTTTTTTTCTATTAAAAATATTTTGTTTTATTTTATTAATATTATTTGTTTTTTAAAATATTTTTATTTATTAAAATTAACAATTATTGTTTTGTTAGATTAAAAAAATAAAAAATAAAACGTATTACATGAACGCATCCCCTTCTACCTCCAAAAAAAAAATTATTCCTTCATGTAATCGCATACCCAAGATGCAACCGCATATAAGTAGGACATTCCTTCATCGCATCAAGATACTACCTCATGCGGGCATTTATATATATATGTTTTGAGTATAATGATTATAAATAAAACATCTCAAATACCACATTAATACACCTGACAGGTGATAGGCAAAATATAATTAATAATCACAAATCAATACACTGTCAAAATTGAAAGATCTCTCAAGCAATTAATTTTTTTAACGTGAGTTGCAAGGCCAGCTTCATCAAATTGCATACAGAGGGCTAGACCAATATGGTTGAATTCCTCTTTGACAGTAACGGTGAAAATAATATTTTTAAAAATTAATAAATAAATTATTAATATTTTATTTAATAACTATAAAAATATTATTTGACCGAAATTATGATAATTTTAAATTCATTTTTTTTTATATTTTTCAAATAATAAAATAAGACATTTCAACGGTTCTACCACAACATCAAAAAACTCATGTAAAATTTTTCATCTTTTCAACAACTCATATTAAAAATGTGTTCACTACTAATTTCATGATTTCTCAATTTATAACTAATATTTCTAATGTGTTCATTTATTTGGTTTCTAGTTCATTTATTGGTAACTCTAGAACATTCATTTAAAAATCTATATCAATTTAACAAAAATACTTTTCTATCAATAAAGCTTTCAAATTGTATCAACGAGTATACATATTCTCAACTTTACTTGTTTGAGTTGTTTTGATAAATTTATCTATAGACTTTTATGCGATTTAATAAAATCTTTCGTTTTTTTTTTTTAATTTTGAATAATTTGATTTATATTTTTAAGTTGAAATTATATCTTAAACTATTTATTAAATTAATATAATTAATATTATATAATATTTCTTTTACTATTAATGATAAAATCAATTGATTTAATATTTATTGAGACAATATTAAATTTATATAAAATTTTATCAATTTTAGTGTTCGAATGTGACACATTTATAAAAGATACACAAATAAAAAATTTCAAATGTTTTTAAAAATTTATTTTTTAAAAAAGCAAAACAGTTGCTTTATAATTTTGACTTTATATTTCTAAGTTTGATTATATACCAAGATTTTGTAATCCAACTAAAGGATGCAGGATAGAAACATTTTTACAATGTTTCTAGTGATAGAAACATTGTAAAACTGTTTTTGCTCTCTTGCGGGACTGTTTTTGCTCTCTTGCGGGATATATTAATATGTATAGGAGAAGATACAGAGGTTCTACATATTCTTAATTCAACACGATATTTAAAATAGTTTTGGATTAGATAGTGAATTTGAGTGTGACCAGATTTTTTTAGTTTTAGATCCGATTTTAGATTTAGTTCTATTAACCGAAATACTTACTCTAATTCGTCCTCTGGTTAAACGTACTGTTGATTAAATCTTGTTAGACTTACTATTGTTTTGGAACTACGTCAAAACATAAAAACATCAAATTAAAATTAACAGTATTAACCTAATCAACCAAATATATACTATATCAAACAAAAATCAAACATATTATATGCAACAAAAATCACCAAGCACATGAAATCCAAACAAAAATCAGCACTAAAATTCAACAAATTAACAAAATCAACGCTAGTATCTAAATTGAAATTCTGTCATTTTGATGATGAACGAAATTGAAATCTGAAATTGAAATTCAAACTCCAAACAAAACTCTAAACAAACCAAGATTCACATTCCATAAAATAATTAAGGCTAATATAATGAGTCTCAAACTTTTTGTCGAGTTGAACACTCGGACACATAAAACTTAGAATTGTTCTTGGATATGTATATGTTGTATTTATCAATTAGACACATATTAAACAATTGTTCACTCCATTTCCACTATTTTAAAAAATTCTAGAAAACTGGGAGGCCACGTGACCCTTTTAGCCTTTAAAAATCAAATACCTTATAAACAACAAAAAAGCTCCAAACAAAAATCAGCACTAACATGTAAATTGAAATCCTGAACATTTTTTGACGAACAGCACAGGCGGCGAGGCGAGGCGCGGCACAGAGCGAGGCAGCAGGTTTGTGTTTCGGTTTCCCGAAGAGAGAAAGAGGAGACTAACGTAGGTTTAGGTATTATTGTAATTTCCTGATTTTAATAAAGACATTTTGGTCACTTTACCTATAATTTTTTTTGGTGGCCGCGGTCTCCTTCCCTACCAAGATTTGTCTGCATTAAAAATGAAAATACATAGAATATTTGCATAAGTGAAAAGTTACAGCAATATCAAAATTTCTATTTAAATAGAAATGCAGAAATACAAAAACAAATAAATCATGAAATCTTACCTATTACCTATTAAGTGACCTTCAATCTTCTAAAATCTCACTACATTTGTATTACACTATACTTTTAAATAATTTCTTAACATACAAAGTAAATGTATGTTAGTTTATATTTTAATCATTTAAAATAAAAATGAGTTTATATTAACAAATACTAATACAAATAGTTACTAGATATATTCTTTAACTATTTTATAAGGGGTGTGACGAGACAGATCATGCTATGGTTTAACATTACAAATGACCTTTTCACATCGTTATCTTCATCAGTTATAAAAAAACGTCCACACACTTTGCCATCTTCAATCAAATCTTTCCGTACAGTGTATTGGATAAATTTTTAAAAACATTTGTAATTTGAATATTACATCTTACCTAGCAGTAATTTCTAATTAATTCTTCCATGTACCAACTTTAAACTAATTCCCAAACAATATCATTCAATATGTGATTAACTGATGTTTCTTTTACTAAACTCAACACGATAAGAAGGGAGCACGCAAAACTTTTGCTTTTATAGTTCCTGCCGGCCCTACTATGAGATTCACAGTTGGATTATGAATATTGTGAGGCGATCAAGCTAAACTCATCTAATTCATATACTAATTACCCCTTACAAGACTTGGGAATCAAAACTTTCTCTAACCTCTTCCCCAACCTATATCCAGAAGATGCAGCAATAAAAAATGTTCTAATCAATCGAAAATATCAGCCTCCCTAACAAATCATTCTAAAATGTCATTCACAATTTTATAAACTTTAATTCAGTTAATTGGCATCATTAATAGAACACAACTGTTTTTTTTATAAAGGCAAAATAGCTCTTATAAATAATAATAATAATAATAATAATAATAATAATAATAATTATTATTATTATTATTATTATTATTATAATAGACATACAAGCACAAAGAATATTAAGTGAGATAAAAAAATTAGACAGTAACTCTGAATCTCAAATTATACACCCTACTTGTGTATACTAACCAACAACCAATTGTTTCCCAGTCTACTAAGATAAATAACATCAGATTCAATATCCCAGCATAAAGTTTTTGTTATCACATCACCTTAACATCGCGATTTAATATATGATATAAATTTTTTGTTGGGATATTTCTCATTGGGGCTTTGTAATGTTCTAGTTCCACATGTTAATTTCAAAAAAATTGAATGAAAAAATGTAAACAAAAAAATAAAAATAAAAAATTGATTTTGAAATTTTATGAATGAAGTTTCCGTTAGTTATATAAAAATTTTATACAGACAGAAATTTTGAAAAAAATTTATAGAAATTTTAATTTTGAAATTTCCGATATTGAAATATAACGGTCGGACATTTCAAATTTGAAATTTTCGACAAGTAACTTTTTTTTATATTTTTCTTTATTATTTGACTATTTTCAATACAAACCATAATGAGTTGATACAGTGAATCAATAAATCAATTATTTCAAACAAATTAACTTCTTAAAATTAATAAATCACATCACCCAATTCAATATTCTAACATGAAATTTTTGCTTAGTTTCCCTACTTGGGGCCGTGCATTAGTCCAATTCAATATCCTAACATGAAATTTTTGCTTGGTTTCTCGACTTGGGGCGGTGCATTAGTTTTTCAAAATTGTCAGAATGTAGGATATAATTAAACTATCTGAATTTATTTTAATTTTTACTATTCATTCAAGGCTATTTTAATAAATTAAAAAATAAAAATTATAGATGAAAAGATACAAGTCTCACTCTAGGATACAAAATTGTGATACAAAATTAAATTTTTCTTTTATTTTAAAAAATGAGGCAACGTTCCTAATTTCTCGCTAAATTACCGAAGCCCAACCCGAAAAGGAAAAACGGAGTAAAGTGAATTAAAAGCGTGATTTCAATAGTATTTTTAACATTTAACGACGCGTGCAATGCAGCAACTCAATATGAGACGACGCGTGTGAAGCAGTTTGCGTCAATTATTTACTGATTATTAATTATTTGGTTGAAAATAAATATTCAAACCTTTAAAAAAATATAGTAAACAACAACGTAAATCAAAGTTAACAGGTTCAAAATGCATAACATCAATTAATAAAAAATCTGAATTACATAATTAACACATTTAATTTGTAAAATGATGTTAATTATATTTTTAATTTAAATATATGATCGATCCTTTTAATTGTAATTTTATTTTATTTTAAAT
This sequence comes from Cicer yamashitae, assembly GCA_037974755.1. NCBI lineage: Eukaryota > Viridiplantae > Streptophyta > Magnoliopsida > Fabales > Fabaceae > Cicer > Cicer yamashitae. The sequence continues at coordinate 10,578,448 of JBBPBQ010020323.1, forward strand.
AAAAAAAAACGATGATTAAGATAAAAAAAAATAATTATAAAAATTAAAGTTATATTTAAATAAAAAAATAAGTACACCTGTCAATAATTTGCTCAAACAACATTATTATTAATTTGAAGAAACGCATAAACCCACTTTTGAAGCTCAAAATAAGGGTAAATGCAACACTGAGAATTTCAAAGGCAGTTTTGGGGTTTCTGCAAGTGTCAATGATGATGCTGAAGAAGAAGATGACGACGATGATGAAAAAGAAAAGGGAAGTGGCGATGATGAGAGTCTTCTAATTGCAATAACAACAACACAGAAAATATTGCAAGATTTGAAATTGACGAGATGGAATTTAGACACCCATTGGTTAGAGAAGTTTGTAGGTTAATTACACTTAGGTCAACTTGGAACCCTAAATTTGAAGGACATCTAAGGCATATATTAAGGAGTCTTAGACCCCCACTCGTTTGTGCTGTTTTATGCTCTCAAGTCGATGAAAGGATTGCTTTGAGTTTTTTTTACTGGGCGGATCGGCAATGGCGATATAGACACTATTTTATATTATACAATGTTAGATATCCATAGCAAGACTAAATTGTGTCAAGGTGCAAGGCAGATTCTTCGGCTTATGACCGGGGAATCGAATGTTCGCCAGAGGCTTTTGGTTATGTGATGGTGTCTTATAGCCGTGCAGGGAAGTTGAGGAATGCATTGAAACTTTTGACCTTGATGCAGAAAGCTGGAGTTGAGCCTGATTTATCAATATGTAACACTGCTATCTATGTTTTGGTGAAGGGGGATAAATTGGAAAAGGCGCTGAGATTCTTGGAACGAATGCAGGTGGCTAGAATCAAACCCAATATTGTCACTTATAACTGCTTGATCAAGGGTTACTGTGATTTACATCGGATTGATGATGCGTTGGAGCTTATTACAGAAATGCCATCGAAGGGATGCCCTCCTGATAAAGTTAGTTATTATACTGTGATGGCTTTCCTATGTAAGGATAGAAAAATCGAAGAAGTGAAACGTTTAATGGAGAATATGGTTTGGAGTAGTAATTTAATACCGGATCAGGTTACATATAATACACTAATCCACACACTTTCGAAGCATGGACATGCAGATGATGCTCTTGCTTTCATTAGGGAAGCAGAAGAAAAGGGTTTTCACATTGATAAGGTTAGGTATAGTGCAGTAGTTGACTCGTTTTGTAAAAATAAGAGGATGGATGAGGCGAAGAGTTTAGTGATCGATATGTACTCGAGAGGCTGTAATCCTGATGTAGTGACATACACAGCTATTATCGATGTTACAAACACGGATGCAAGCCAAATACTGTATCATATACAGCTTTGTTGAATGGCCTGTGTCACAATGGAAAATCATTAGAGGCAAGGGAGATGATAAATGTAAGTGAGGAGCATTGGTTGACCCCGAATGCAATCACTTATAGTGCCGTGATGCACGGGCTCCGAAGGGAGGGAAAATTGTCTGAGGCCTGTGATTTGAGTAGGGAAACGATCGAAAAAGGTTTTTTTTTCCAAATCCAGTTGAAATTAATCTGCTAATACAGTCGCACTGTCAAAATCATAATGTTGTAGGAGGTAAAAAATACTTAGAAGAATGTCTGCATAAGGGCTGTGCCATCAATGTCGTAAACTTTACTACTGTCATTCACGGTTTCTGTCAGATAGGTGAGTTAGACGCAGCTCTATCGGTGTTAGATGACATGTATTTAAGCAATAAACATCCTGATGCCATCACATATACAGCATTGTTTGATGCATTGGGGAAAAAGGGTAGGTTGGATGAAGCTACCGAGTTAATCATAAAGATGTTCGGCAAGGGTTTGATTCCAACTCCTATAACTTACAGGGCAGTCATCCACCGATTCTGCCAATGGCGAAGAGTAGACGATATGATGAAATTATTGGAAAAAATTGCTTGCTAGGCAGCCATTTAGAACAATATGCAATCAAGTTATCGAGAAGCTTTGTGATTTCGGGAACCTCGAGGAGGCTGAGAAACTACTTGGGAAGGTTTTGAGAACAACTTCAAAACTTGATGCTAAAACATGTCATATTATGATGGAAAGCTATTTGAATAAAGGGATTTAGCACGAAGGAAGTTGAGCAATCAATCTCACAAAAAAATTGTTAACATATGATAATTTAGCACGAAGGAAGTTGAACCAAAGATCATATTCGGGCAGGAACGTTCTTAGAAAATATTTAGGAACATTTTGATATTAGAGAGCGGTATGCAAATTTAAAAATGTCATTGTCACAATTCAACTAAACACATAGCCAACTAATGAAATTGATTGTTAGTGAATACATTTCACATCCTACATCGAATGCCGTAATCGACTAATTGAATTTTGCGTACGATACTCAATGTGAATCATTTTCTTTGTTGTTGGGATCGTTGAGGATCATTGTTAGAAGAAGGCAACTGCGTTATTTAGGTGAGAGGTTAATAAAGGGGAAAAGAGATATGCATAGTAATCTAATTTTGTAACTCAAGCGATGCAGAAAGCTTATGGATGTAACAATCCAGTCTCAATAAATTTGTACATGTTATAATTGAATTGTTGATTTACACCATTTTAACGTTGTTCGTATATTCAACTTTTTCTGTAAAAAAATCAAATCAACTTTTAAATATGAGTGCAATGAACCTATATTGCTATCCAAAACTGTTTTACACTAACAAGTATCGATTAATGAAAATTGTTTATTTTTATTATGTTATACCACAAGTGGTGTAAAGTTATATGATTTAATGGAATAAGTTATTGTGATGGGACGACGGTGTAAATTTTTTTTCAATAGTATGTATATCTTTTTCTCTTTTAAATACATTTTTTAATTATTATTAAATTTTCTTTTTCTCTTTAAATACATTCTTTAATTATTATTATTTTTAATGGTATACTTTAATTATTATAAACAACACATATGACTTAGAGTTTAATTGGCACATAATATCATTATTAATATTTTTACATTGACAATTAATATAAAATGTTGTTTTGATTATTATTTAATGATATAAGTTACAATTATATGGTAAAATGATTAAATTAATAGTTTTTATTAGTTGTTAATGTAAAATTGATTTATACATACTAATGGTGTTTGAATGGTATTTTTTTTATGTGACTTATACAAAAACAAAGTTTGTTCAATATTAACATTTACTCCTTCTTGTTTAAAATATAAATATAAATAAATCCAAAAAAATCAATGTATCTAATATAAATTTTGAACTACTTTCTTTTGTCTTCTTTTTTAAAGATATTTTCTTTTATCTTACCTCTGTTTGTTTTATAATAGTGGTGTAGTGCTTTTGAAAATAAAGTTTTTTTTAGTTGATTGTTTTTTGAAAATAACATATGTATACACTATTTTTTTGAGTGAGTAAACAATTTGGTTCCATAAATCGTAAACGTTGGTTAATTTAGTTTATGAATTTTGTGAATTAATAAATATATTTTTAAAATTATAAAATAATCATCAAAATAATTCATATGTATACTTTTGTCGTTAAATATTACAATGTGACATCTTAATTGAATATTTGATTCATCCACGTCGATTTCACATTAATATGAACTAATTTTATGATGAAATTTAAATATTTCATAAACTAAATTGTCCATATTCATTACAATTGTCTACAAGTTTATCTCTAAAATAACAAAAATACGTCATCGAATTTGTCATTGAAAAAATAATATATTCAATTATAATATCATATTAAAATATTTAACGTTAAAATTTACGCAAATACTATTTTAATTGATATTTTATAATTTCAACTAAATATTTGTCTATTCATAAAATTAGAAAAACTAATTTGGCTGATAATTATGATTTCGTGGGACCAATATGCATATTTCCTTTTTTTATTCTTTCCAAATGATAAGAGGGGGCCAGCCCCTGTAAGAGTAGTTCCTCCCCTGATATATCTTCTCGTACTCTGTTGCTCACTTCTTCATCACCCTCATTTCATAACCAATACAAAAAGTAGAAACAAAAAAGAAAACTTTAGAACAGAAGAGATTTCACACCCCAAAAATCTCTTCCTTCTATCTCCTTCTATTCTCTCTCAACTCTCTCCAATCTTTCCCTTAATCAATTCCAATTTTCAATTTCCAAGGTCACAATCCATTTCTGTTTTTCCCAATTATTTTATTTAATCTTCAATTTTTTCCATCAAATTTCAATTTTGTTATACGCATCCGCATATTATTGATGTTAATTGAATTGGGTATTGAACAGATCCGATCAAATTTTTAATTATTTTATGGTAAAAAAAATTGGGATGTCGCTAATTTTGCCGAAAAGCGATTCAATTCAAATTCGCGAAGTGTGGAACGATAACCTTGAAGAAGAATTCGCTTTGATTCGAGAAATCATCGATGATTATCCTTACATAGCTATGGACACAGAATTCCCTGGAATTGTTCTTCGACCGGTTGGGAATTTCAAGAGCAATTATGATTACCATTATCAAACCCTAAAAGACAATGTAGACATGCTCAAGCTAATTCAATTGGGTTTCACTTTATCCGACGAAGATGGAAACCTTCCAAGTTTCGATGACGCTGATGATAGATTTTTTATCTGGCAATTCAATTTTAGAGAATTCAATGTCAATGAGGATGTTTTTGCAAATGACTCAATTGAACTTTTGAGACAAAGTGGGATTGATTTCAAGAAGAATAATGACAAGGGTATTGATGCTCAACGTTTTGGTGATATTTTGATGTCTTCTGGGATTGTTTTGAATGATAATGTTCATTGGTTAACTTTTCATAGTGGATATGATTTTGGGTATCTGTTGAAACTTTTAACTGGTCAGAATTTGCCTGATACACAAGTTGGGTTCTTTAATTTGATTAATATGTATTTTCCTAATGTGTATGATATCAAACATTTAATGAAGTTTTGTAGTAGTCTTCATGGAGGGTTGAACAAGCTTGCAGAGTTATTGGAAGTTGAGAGAGTTGGGATTTGTCATCAGGCTGGTTCAGATAGTTTGCTCACATTGTGTACATTTAGAAAATTGAAAGTGAATTTTTTTAGTGGATCAATGGAGAAATATGCAGGGGTGTTGTATGGTTTAGGTATTGAGAATGGACAATCTAATTGAGTTGAGATAAAGAGAAAAAAATTGCAAAAAAAAACTAAAATATGTAGATCTTTATTTATTTGAGCCCGTTGTACATCTTGTGAAATATCTTCTATGCAATATAATTATTTTGACAGTTAAGTGTCTTAACTTATGAATACCCTTTGTTATTTGTGTATTATTGTCTTTACATTTTTTAAGCCAATGATGTGGATGCATGGAAACCTATTATACATACCAAAATTTCTAGAAATTAGATATCAATGTGGGTAAAAAAGATTGGTTGAAATGTTACATTTTGCCAATTCAAAATTTAAGACGTTTGAGTTGCGCGACAACTTGATGATTTTAAACTATAAATAATTATTATCTTTTAATAAAATAGGAATGACTGAGATGCGACATCTTGTCAGTGATAGTTTAAGATGTCTGAGTTGTGACGACTTGGTGATATTAAATTTTTTTAACCAAATTCAAATTGATAACGTAAACATTTTTGTACTCAATATCTTTTTTCTTCCTTCGTCAAACCAACAACATTTTTTCAAACCATTTTGTCACAACAAAATTCATTTCTTTCAAAGCAACCAACACATCTACATTTTCTATCCAAGAACTACGTAGTTTTGATTTCTCCATTGCACACTCTTGTCGAGCATAATAATAATAATTAAAAAAAAAATCCCTCTATTTTAAATACAGTTTTATCTTTAGATTCTTTTTATTTGAAAAGATGTCGTAGGGTTCTAATATATTCCCTACACGACTCCCAAATTCAAAATTGGATTTTCCTATTATGAAATAAATTTTGACAATGACTCAACTGAATTCGAGAAATACTCGAAATTTTAGTTAAAAGTGGTAAAATTTTATTGTGTGCCTCTCCATTGTGGCCTGTAACAGCATACTCACTTCCTTGCTTGCCCAAAAACGGTAACAAATTATAGTGATTGAAATTTTGAGATCTTTTTAGATATAATTGATTTTTAAGTAAGATATAATAGAGACATTTAGTTCGGTATTTGTGTGAAATTTTAGTTATAATTTTGTTTTGGTTCTAAGTTATAAAATCTTTTAATTCATGTAAGATCGAAATTTTTTTATATTGACAAATGACAACCGATTCCACAAACAAAAATATGTCTCCTGAAGAACCTCATGTTTTGGTGTCACTAGCATGCTTTCATACAAAACGAAAAAGAGTATGTGCCGTGCTATTATAGGTCGTATTTATCAATTCTTCTAGTTTGTATAGCCCATAGTCTTAAACTACCTCAACTACACTTTCATTCCTGCACAATTTGAGATGCCTCTCTTTTTATACTTAAAAATCCTTCTCATTCTAATGTTACTTCTCTAAAAGCATGTCAGGATTCATTCATCTTATTTGTATCGCTCATCTTTTATATCCACGATGGCTCTTAGGTGATTAGGGGTTAGCAGAATACAATTCAATCCAATCTTACGACCTAACTTGTTTGAATCCATTGGGGCTTTTTTTCCTGCTGAACTGAAAATTTTGGAAAGCTACAAAACTCTAACTATAATGACCTAAATATTTTGAAAAATAACGAAGAGGTGTCCAAGGAAGAATTGGAGATCCAATATAAAACAAGTCAATCAGCCAATTTCTCAGAATTTTCTTCAGTTACAAACAAGGCAAACATACCTCAACCATACTGGAACACACTTACAACTGTGTAGAAAGGAGTTACAGCGAGAATACAGATGGAAAAGCGCCTAAGTCCCAAGCACCCAGCCTGTATTCCACACTAAACTGACTATGCCGGGCAATTACATTAAGAGGCCTTTGCTGACTGTTCTGGCATATCATCTTCATCATGGTAAATGTTCTCGGCCATCTGCCATATTTGAAGTATGTTGTCTTCAGCCACACTAGCAACAACCCAATCTTCACATTGGTTCCAAGAGAAGTCGGATATTTTGCTCGTATGACCACCGTGAATAAAGAGCAACTCTGGTGGACCATCTTCAGCATCCTCTGGTGACTGCTCTTCGTCAATCCTACACAAATGAGTGAACAGCATTATGGCAAATACTTCTGACATATATGATTTATTAAAATATGAGTCAAATATTGATGTATTATGCATAATTCATTTTCATCAGAAAATCAACCCTCAATAGCCATTTTTAATTCAGTAACTGAAACATTTAAGCTAGACTACAATTACCTATGCCTGTATACTACAAAAGGAATCAACTGAAGCATTTTCAGCTAGACTACAAGTACCTATGCCGCGTCAACAACAATAATAATCCGTGCTAAATGAAAGTCCAAGGACCAAGGGACAAGGGTGCAGGCCACTGATTTGATTCTATATTCACATGATAATGATTTGTCCATTATTCCATCAGTCTCATATATACAGAAGCCAATATATCTCAAGAAACACAGAATTTGTTGTCCACTTAATTCTCTAAAAAATGGAGATTTAATTCACCCACGAGGTTAAAATATTTAACGATTTAAATGTAAGTCACATTTTAATTTTATCTAAGAAAGCTACCCCACCCCAGAAGCCCAAAAAACGCGAACCTATTGGACTGCCCTGTGAAATGGCAAAAACTCAAATTTCAGGGGAAGGACCAGCAATAGGGTTTATAATTTATAAATATCTCTAATGAATCACCAGCATACCAAAACTCAGTAACCTTTTCAAGGCAACAAATAGTGATAAAATCCGATAAAAAGTTCAGATATGGTGATGCTTTCATGAAGCAATACCTGCTAAGATCCCACACCATGAGTCTCCTACCAAGACAACAAGAAGCCAAGATAGTCTCATTCTTTGGATTCCAGCCAACCTGGAAAACCTCCTCCCTGTTACCCCAAAAAGACAATCCAAATCAATAACTGTTAAATATAATTACATCTAGAGTAAATTTAGAAACATATGAGGAGAATGTTACTTATGACAATCAAAGGTGTGGAGTGGATTGTTGATCTTGCGCAGATCCCACAATTTAACTGTTTTATCAGTTGAACCAGTAGCAACTACCCATTCATTGAAGGGATTGAAAGCCAAACAGTTAACCTAACAACATCCAATGTTCACAAAGATAGAAGAAAAGTGTTATTAGAAGTGATGGTGAGCAAGAGAATCCGCATTGTGAAAACGCTGGAACACTGCCAAAAGATAAAGGCATACTAAAAGCACAATGGAGAAGACAAACAGACATTATAAGTTGCTGAGATTCAAAATATGTGCAACACCGGAAATCCTATCAGCAAGGAAAATATGAAAAGCCAGATATGAATAGAGCCACTATACAACTGCAGAGTGGAGTCATGGCCAGTTCTTAAGTATGACCTGGGTTTTGATGGGTTAGGTCAAACATTCTCAAGAATTTATAAGTTTCAAAAGATATAATAATAATGAAGATTAAACGGTGATAATTTCAGAAGCGAATACCAAATATAAATTGATGTTTCAAATTCCCTCTCACAAGGGCACATCATAAACCATACACAAGCAATTCAACTGTGTTGTTAAATAGCAGATATAGTTGCGCTAGTGCGTAGCAGAACTTGAATTAACCGCTATTGTTCTATTCTTCTGTAATGCGCTATTTAGTATAAAATGTTGTCAAATAGCAGCTATAGCAGCACTATTGTGTAGCGCAATTTGAACAAACCGCAATTTTTCACGATTGACAACATTGAAATCAATTTTCCACCTAAGTTATCCCCAGGCCATGTTCATTTTGACTAAATTTCTGCTTCCTCGCACTAATTTCAAGAGACAATAGCATTCTAACTCCAAAAGCTGTCCCCACTAAATCAATTTTATCATAAATCAGAGAATGCATAATAAAAAACTCACATCAAACACTAGTTCTTACAAAATCAATCCCCTAACTATTAGGTTCCAAGTAAACCAAATGCAAAAAAAACACCTTCAAATCCAAACAAACTCCTCGATATATATACATTAGACAAGATAACGCACCTCGCTTGAATGTGCAATACAAGACTGAACAGGCTTAGTAACGGACGGTGTTCGAAGATCCCATATAAGCAAATATTGATCATCCCCAACAGAACCAAACAAGTACTCATGCCTCAAATGCCAAGCCACATCTTCCACAACACCTTCATGTACCTAACAAAAATCACAAAAACACCATCAACAACTAAACAGCTAACAAAACCAAATCAAATCAAAGTCATTGCAAATTAACGATAAGTACCTTAAAAATCTGCATAGCATCGAGCGAATGATTTTTCGGCGTACCATTAATATCCCACAAACAAATCTGAGCATCATCAGAACCACTAAGCAAATGACCTTGTTTAAAAGTACTCCAAGACAAACCATAACCTTCAGTATTATGACCTCTTAACCTCAAATCAGGGTTACAAGAACCATCAAGAGGAGGTTTAGAAGGATGTTTACTATAATCAAAAACATAAACCTCAGCACTGATAGTTTTAGTAGCAATAATAAAACTATTCTGAGGCATATAACGAGCCCTGTTAACCTCACCATCGTGATTAATCTGTTGAATAATTTGTACTTTACCATTAGCACAACCGAAACCACCGAGTTCAGGACGGTCATCGTCGTAATGACGAGCGTCGTTTTCGGAATCGTCGAGAGGGAGTTGGACTTGTGCTAACATGAGGTAATTGGGCTCGTTTTCGGAAGTGTGAGTGCCGAGGATGAGTTTTTGGAGTGAATAGTCTTTTCCGGGTGGTTCGTGGCGGTCCGGGAGCCATTCGACGGTTAGTGATGGCCATTCAAGAGCGTGTGTTATGACGAGATCGTAAAGGAAGGGACTGTTTTTCTTCCAGATTTTGTATTCTTCGTTGATTAGTCGTTCCTCGATTTCACCTCTCATTTCCTCTTCTTCCTTCCCCATCCACATTCAAACCCTAACCAACAACTCTCTCTTCGCTACTCTCTCTCGATAAACCACAACACTAACCCCCCACAACACCACAACACAAGACCTCGCTCGCCCTCTTTACTTTATTCTCAACCCCTACTTCACTTCTAATTTTAATTCTATTTTTCTTTCACTCATCACTTTTGTTCCTTCCAAATTTTTTATTAAAATAATTTAATCAAAATCATATAATAATATAATATTAATATTGCAAACAATAATAGTTAAGTTTTTATTTTTTTCTTGAAAAAATATAAAAATTAACCCCACATCACAATAGTTACTCAAATTTTATTTACTTTGTCGATATACGGCTATCATACATTTGGTGGCTTACAATAAATTAAAGTAAAAGGAAAATTATACAATTTTTATATTCCATAGTTACCCTTATTTTTATTTTAGATGGAAAAAATTATTTTGCAGATTTATAAACTTTTATATATAAATATTTTTATTTAATGATAATAATTAATATATTTAAATAATCTCTCATTTAATAAACTTTTTTATATTTTTAATAATTATTTATTTTAATAATTTATTTATTTTAATAAATGAGATAGTATAATTATCATCAAAAAAATTTATAC
>JBBPBQ010020323.1:10589348-10622904 GCA_037974755.1 Cicer yamashitae
AAAATACATAATAAGAATAAATTATTTGCACATGTTTGTCCATTTTGTAGTTGAATTTTAAATTTATAGATATGAGGTGGTAAAATAATAATTTATCGTCCGATGTTAGTTAAAACCAATTTAGAGTAAGCCTCTTAATATCGTATATATTAATGTAAAAAAAAAGACCTTTGAGTTTTTGTCATTAATAATATATTAAAATATAATTTGATGAAAAGAAAATATAATATTTTTTAACATTTTAATGACTTTTTTAATAATGAATGTATTAATGGATTATAAAATATCATTTTACAAGAATTAATTTTTTTGGTTAACTTTTAGAAGAATTGATTTTAAAATTATGTGCATTAAAATAATCATAAAAATGACATTAATTAGGGGATACTAATTAATGTCGGATAGAAAATTTTGGAGGGAATGGATGGAAGATTTTTGAGGGAAGAAATGACATACTACTATTTTTTTGGGGACTATTTTAATGCTTAATGTCTTAGCCCTATAATCTATTTTTTCTTTCCAGAATCTTAATTTCAAAAAATACTTAGAGATACTAGTTAGAGATTAAAGATTAAATTATCTCTTTGCTCTATTAATTAATTAACTAATTATTAATTGGTAAAAAAAAAATTAATTAACTAACTAACTATTATTTAACTAATATAAAAAAGCAAAGTGTGGTTAACTTTCAACATCTGGAATCTGGATGCCTTGGTGTACAACTTAATAAAACGTGTCCACCCAAAACAAAACAAAACATTAAGGAAAGTAAGGAAAAGTACTTCTTACTATCCCATCTTCCACATCTTTCTTTCTCTGTTCTCTCTCTCTCAATACATACAAATCTCATCAAAATAACAACAAAATCCAAATCCCTAATCTCAATTCAAACCTTCTTGAATTTCTTTCGTAATCAATCCAGCAATGGATCTAGCTCCAGAAGAACTCCAATTCCTAAACATCCCAAACATCCTAGGAGAATCAATCTCAATCCCCAAAACTTCCCCTAAAACCTTCTACCTAATCACTCTAACCCTAATTTTCCCTCTTTCTTTCGCAATCTTAGCTCATTCCCTTTTCACACACCCTCTCATTGTACACCTTCAATCTCCTTTCACGGATCCTTCTCAAACCTCTCATGATTGGACTCTTCTTTTAATCTTTCAGTTTTTCTACCTCATTTTCCTCTTCGCTTTCTCTCTCCTCTCCACCGCCGCCGTCGTTTTCACCGTCGCCTCTCTTTACACCTCAAAGCCCGTTTCTTTTTCCTCTACTATCTATGCTATACCCAAAGTCTTCAAACGTTTGTTTGTTACTTTCATATGGGTCACTCTCCTTATGATTATGTACAATTTCGTCTTTGTTCTTTCTTTGGTACTTCTTGTTATAGCTGTTGATACTGATAATTCGTTCTTGCTGTTTTTCTCTATTGTTGTTATTTTATTGTTGTTTTTAGTTGTTCATGTTTATATAACTGCTTTGTGGCATTTGGCTAGTGTTGTTTCTGTGCTTGAACCTGTTTATGGTTTTGCTGCTATGAAGAAGAGTTATGAGTTGTTGAAGGGTAGGGTTAGGTATGCTGCTGTTTTGGTTTGTGGGTATTTGCTTATTTGTGGGGTTATTGGAGGGATGTTTAGTGTTGTGGTGGTTCATGGTGGTGATAGTTATGGTGTGTTTTCTAGGATTGTTATTGGTGGGTTCTTAGTTGGTGTTCTTGTTATTGTCAATTTGGTTGGGTTGTTGGTGCAGAGTGTGTTTTACTATGTTTGCAAGAGTTATCATCATCAAGGGATTGATAAGAGTGCTTTGCATGATCATCTTGGTGGATACCTTGGAGAGTATGTGCCTCTTAAGAGCAGCATTCAAATGGAAAATTTGGATGTATGATATTATGATCCAGGGACAAAGAATTAACCCTCAATTTACAAGTGGATTTGATTTGTAAGTTTATTTTTCTTTGTTATGCTGTAATCAAATTGTGTAAAACGGTGGGAATCAAAGACTAATGATATAGATTGTACGTATGTTTAATTTTGTTACTTGTGTAGTTTAGTGTATCAGTTTGTTCCTTTTTTAATAAGCTATATGAAGTTATGAACCAAACCTTGTTTAGCAGTAGTAGCTCACTAGTTTGTCCCTCATTACTGCATTCTTATATAATGGTTGTATTCATATACTATTATACCTCATTACTACATTACTGCATTTGAGTAGAATAGAAGTTTTTCAATTAATTGAAACCCAAATATATGACTCAATCTATATTTGGCAAAAAAATTAAGTATTGTTTGTGCAAGCTAATTGGTTTACAGGGATTTGTTACAATTACAACTAGACATTTTTGGTCAAAATTTTGGTTTCGTGTGATGCTTTTTAAGTTAATCATTTTGGTGGTTACCTTCTCAAGGAGGAAGAGTCCCGCAGAGCTGAATATATTCAGAGTTTAGCCTTTGAAGCAAAGACTTGAGACTTTTGTGAAAAGGAAGCTCCATTAGAGAGGAGGTGGAGTTCAGATGAAATAGTTTATTCTTGGTTTTCCATCTCTTTTTTACTTTGGATAACATCAATTTTCATTTGTAACACATGGTATAGATTCTTTTTGAAGTCTGGTCTTATCAATGGCTTTTCATCTGTAACTCCATGTCTTTAATCCTCATTTACTCTGATCATGCAAAACTGATATGGACAGAAACAACTGAAAAAAACAATAACTGTCTCATTCAGGCTGTTTTAATATTGCTAGTGAAAAGAGCCCTTATAATGGATAGTAGTTCTGTGACAACCATTATGGGGAAAGGGTAATGTAAACAACAAAGTTTAGTCATGATTGTCTGAATTTTCCAATTCAATCCACCATTTCATAAAATGAGCTCAAAATATCTAATGGCAACTGATCAAAACCATTGATCCTTATTTATGGCTATTTTTTCTTATACCTTGAGGTGCATTTGAGGTATCATTGATGTTCTGTTCTTTCTTGGTAACTATTTTTGGGATTAGTCAGGTTTGAGCTTTCGGTGTACTTGAATTCCTCTGTAAATGAAATCTCATCGTTACTTACACAACTTTTTAACCATAAGTAGTCGTAGGTTTATATCTAACTATTGCTGCTCATAGTCACCCCATAGAAGTTTGGTGCAGCTTGCTTCTGGTCTACTACCGAAGACAACAAAAAAATTGATTTAAGCTGTCTGAACTCTGCTGAATCAGTCACAATGTGGCTACTTATTATGGGGTGTTTGGTTTTTCCACAGGGATTGGATTTATTATGGAAGCTATATCCACACATAAACTCGATGATGAAATTCCTGTTTACAATGCAGTAGTTACTTAATATATATATATATATATATATATGTTTCAACACACTCTTGTTATTCTTCTCCTTAGTCAGGAGCTCTTACTAGAAAGTTGCTTGCTTGTTTGGGAATCGTATAGAATCTAAAGATGTATTTATAATTTTTTAATATTTAAATAAGGGCTGTAACTTTTTTGGCAATGTATTAAAAATAACAATAATAATGAAAGGAAAAAAATTAACACAAATTAAAAATTAAAAAAATAAGCTGAATACTATAATATATTTAATTAAACCAGACTCCTAGATTTTTTCTTTTTATATTAAAATATATTAATATATACATGTGATGTATTTATTCTAAAGTAAATCTTACTTTTAACGCAACAAAATGGTTGACCCTTTTATTTACTGATTATAAAAATAATTAATTTTAAAATATGTATTCAACACCATATAAATATGATTCTCATTATGTAGTACATCATCGTATTCAACATCATCTGATACGACATTTTGGAGAATAAAAAATTAACATGATATGATATGACATTCTTCAGAATCTAAAATTAATATAATATTTTAAAAAATATAATTTTATATGCATCAATTTAAATTTTATATAATATCGATTTAAATTTTATTTTATAATATTTTTTTATTTTATAATATTTTTAAATATATAAAAAATTAACGTAGATTAATATACTTAAATTCCAATTCTAAGTAGGGTTAGCAAACTACTAATTACACACAACATACATAATTTTATTTTACAATATAATAATTTATGTTTATTTAAATTATTTAAATAGGTTGGTCTGATATATCTAAAAAGTTTTTTTAGTAGTGTGTAATTTGATGTTTTTTGTTAAATAGACTCTTAAAAAAGTATGACTTAACTTAAGCTTAATGTATCTTAGGTCATAAATATCTGTCGATCAATCTGACATATTTTCACCTCTATATATAGTCCTACCTCCATAGCCTTGGTCTAATGTCCTACATAATGGGAATCGGTCAAACTATTTTTTTTTTGTTATATTACATTAGAGATTTCAACGGAATTGAATGTGCTCCTCAACGAGGAGTTTTTTTCCAATCCAACGAATTTCCACAGAAATCCATCAACATAAAATAATTATAAAATTTATATTATTTTTAGAAATAAAAGTAATTAGATGTTTTATTTTGCTAAAAATTGTTATTTTTTTTAAAAAATGAGCAAATGACCAAAAGAGATCATACTTGCAACTCATTTATATATTTATAAAATAAAGCAGAGGCAATGATCTTTGTTCCATCTCCAAACTTTCTCTCTATGAAAATTTTCCTACCCCACATGATCCTGAATGGGGCAATATTCATAAGAATCCCCACTCACGTGTGTAAATTAATATCCCAATATTACATTGTTTGTCTATTCTTTGCAATCAACAGATTTTCTCTTCCCAAATTATTTTCATGTAATTCTACATTTAAATTAGTTAAATTCATAGCATGGTACTCCTTTTCTGTTTGAAACCATCTTGCTTGGTTATCCTAGGACTAAGAGATGTGCTTATTGAAGGCCTTGTGCGACGCCCACATACGAGGATTAATCTCGTTTAGGTCATGGCATTTATATCAAGGAATTTTTCTTAAAAATAGTTAAAATATATTGTGTCCAAAATTGCAGAGATTTACTAAAAAAAGAAGCATTGACACTTGAGAGTGTAAAAGAGTTTAATATTGCAATCCAATCGCAATTGTATATTATGTAAATTATTTAATTTTATGGGTATATTGGATTATGATTTGAAAAAATTTAAATTTTTTTTTTGTAAAGGTAAAATCTTAAGGAATTCAATTAAAATTTTAATGTAATTAAAATAAGTATTGAAGTATTCAATTATGGTTTTTTTTGGATTTTTTTAAACAAATTGTATAAATCAAGCGATATTCAATCAACACTTTTTATAATTTATAAAAAGTATTATGATATTCAAAATCTTTTAAATTTTAATGAATTGTTGTCTAAAATGAATTTTATGAGATTTTGTAAGACTTTTTAAAGAAATCTTAGTAGAAAAAAATATTTTCCTATAAGGCTACAACATGAGATTTCTATGGTCTCTCTCAAATTACATCATTTTAAGCTCTACTTTAAGGTGTGCGTGATGATACTCAAATTTGATTTTGTGATATAATCTACAAAGTAATACATATATATTATGATAATGACTTTTAAAATAAAAATGAGTTGGTAACTTTCTTAATGCATAATTGAAAATTTTAACTAATGTGATAATGGTGATTAGTATAATAAGATAAGAATCATCAAAATGAGAATAAATTGTTAATTTATTCGTGAATATTTGAAGATTTTGTTGATAGATCAATGATGATTACCTTTATTTTTTAATTTTTTTGTAAAATGATTGTCTTGATTTTAAATATATAGAATTGAATTTTGTGAAAATAATTTAAATTTTAACAAATAAAAAAAAGTGTATTAAAAATATTGTGTTAGAAAGTATGTTGTAATAATTTATCTTAATGATTGCTTAAAATTCATTGACTCATTTGAAAATTTGTAAATCAATAAAATATTTTCAAATTGTATAAATTCTTTTGATAACAATCATTTGAAATCTAAATTATAAATCTTAACAGTCTTTTAAAATTTAAAAAGTCATTAAAATCTAGCAAGAATTTTTTATGCAAAAATTATCTTTTATAATCATAATCTAATGCACCCCTTCTTCATTTCAATAGCATGACATAGCAAAATAACAATTTTTATTTGTTGTCGGTGTAAAATAGAGTTTTATATCGATTGTGTATGTCAATCGCATCTATTATATATCTAGAAAAAAAAAATCCAAAATACCCATATCTAGAATTTTAGCATATCATAATATTAAGGGTAAATTATTTATTTTAATTTTATTTTCCCTTCATTGCATTATATCTTTTAAATTTAAAATTCAAATTTCAAATAATTCCCACGAGGACTTGTTTGATTTAATTTTTGGAAATTGTTTTTTAGTTTTTTAAAATTAAAAACTTGTTTGAATATATTATTTTTCAAAATTGTTTTAAAAAAACTATTTCCTATTTTACTGTTTTTAAAAGTAAAAAACAAAAATAGTAAAGATATGTATTGCTTTTCACTATTCACTTTTTGATATTATAAACTAAAAAACACACCGATAATTTGTTTTTTTCATTAATGACAAGATAGTAATATCTAACAATTTTGATTTTCTTTAAAAAAAGACTTTAATACATGAACGATGTTATGCATTTACAACCAATTAGAAAGAGATGAGTTCTTCCTCTATTCCCTATAACGCTAGCTACCTCTCCTCTTTCTCAAAAAAGTTTTTTTAGTTTCACAAATTAAAACAATTTTTAATACTAGATTATGTTTTTAACTTTTTTCTTAAAAATATTTTTTTAAAAATTAAAAATCAAAACCAAATCAAACAAACCCTTAGAATTTCATACACTTTATCTCTCACTTTTCAGTTTTTTTTTTAAATCTCCACTTTTTTTTAAATCACTCTACTCATTCTTTCTAAACAACTTTTTAAATAAAAAAAATGAAGAAGATGAAATTTGTATTAATCAAAGTGACATTAATGATCAACTTATAACTGTTCTTGAGGATTTAATTTCGGTACCTTAAGGTTACATGATTAATCCCTTACCGCTAAGCTAACACTTCCAAGTATTTTAAATTTATATTATTTCTTCATCTAATGCTAATGCATACTTTCAAATATTAATCATTTAGTAAAAAAATAAATATGCATTTTATTATGATATTTTTTAAGTTTAATTGCAGTTTTTGTCACTCTATTTTCACCAATTCACATAATTGACCCCTATGTTTTAAACGTTGATAGTTTTGATCCATTAATCGTATTTTTTACTAAAAAAAAATGACAATTTGACATATTTTAAATAACGTGACACACAATTTAATGACACAAAACCATGCATTATTTATTTTTATTTCATTAATTAAATTCCAAAAATGTAAAATTTGTGAAGCTGAAAGTTAAGTTTTTACATGGTTTTATTACGGTTTATTGAATGTTAATCATTTTAAATCGTGTCACATCGCCATTTTTTAGTTAAATAATCAGAACGAGGAACGAAAACTGTTTGATTTTGAAATAAGGGAACCGATCTCATGAATTGGTAAAAATAGAGAAACTATAACTGCAAATAAATCTTTTTTATTTATTTATAAAAGAACAGGGAAAATTATAATATTAATTACTCAAGTCCTCTATAAGCATTATGATATTTTTTTATCTTAAAAGAAATGATAAATTTCACCATAATTAATTCACACAGCTACGAGGTCCTGGGTTCGAATTCAGGATAAGATATCCAACCTAACAATATTGACATTTGTCAATTGAACTAGGGTTTAAAGACTAAACATTATAATATTTAACTGATCAATTAGTTAAATGTGAACATATATTTGTGCTAGACATTATGTTTTATAAGCATAATATATATATATATATATATATATATATATATATATATATATATATATATGCGTGCGCGGACACGTATATGTCTATCATAAATTTAACTTATTTAAAGTAAAAAGTTAGTAAAATAAATAAATCAATAGTTAACATTATAACTATTCATAATTAATTACATGTACACATGTAATATCAACATTTTATTTATTTATCAATTATTGATATTATTTACTTTTATTTTCAAATGTGAATTGTTCACTTTGGTGTAGCACATATATCTTCATTCCTTAATCAAATTTTATATAACACACACATATGGGATAGAGATAGAAAAGAATACCCATGAGAAAATACACACAATCAATTAACCATTCAAAAAAAAAATAATAAACATTTTATTTCATTTGAAAAAGCAAAAAAGCAATTACAAGTGAAGATCTGTTCCGTGATAGTGTGTGTATATATATCTAACTCTAACTCTGATCAAAATTGTGAAATTCACTGACAAGTTCTTCTTCTATTCTCAATTTCACCAACGCAGGTATATTATTACTAGCTCTATGTGCAGTTTCTTTTTCATAGGTCTATATGTTGTTTTGTGTTTGAATTCTGGTGTAGTTGTTCAAAGATCCAGTTTTCCATACTAGAAATCACAGTTACAACTTACAAATATATTTTTCTCTATATGGGAGAATTTTGTGATCAAGCGTATGGGAAATATCTTCAAGTTTCAAGTTTAAGGGAGAATTTTACAATCTAGCTAGCATGTGGGGTGCTTGAAATTGTCTACTATCTGTAATTGTGTTATAACTGTTCTAACCTTGATGGATGAAATTGAAGTGAAGTGAGTTGGTATAGTTCATATTATGGCTGAGTATCTTTGTTGTTTTAGAATTAAGGGAAATGATCATGTGTGTTTTTGGTTCTTATATGAAGTATTTATTACTGGAAAAATCTGTCAAAAGTTTCAAAGATAGAAACCTCTGATGCGGAGACAATTTATTTTATGGGATTTTTTACTTCTTGTTCTTGATATTTTGCTTTTTAGGGTTGGTTCGTTTCTTCTGCAATGGCTGCTTCATCTTCACTTTTCTCCTACTCAATGCACATGGAGGTGTTTGCTCCAAAGATATCAAAATGCCGCAAAGATTTTATATGCTGTCATAGCAAAATTTCCTATACAGAACCTAGTTATTTAAAATCAACATGCTATCCTATTTCACGATTTTTATGCATAAACAATTTCTCAAAATGGGAAAAAATGAAAAAAACCAGGCAAGGAGATGGAATCCATTACTTTTCGGATGGGCAGAAATTTCAACTTGATGATGTTATTGAAGCTCAACAGTTTGATAGAGATACTTTCAATGCCATTTTTGAGGTTGCACGAGATATGGAGAATATTGAGAGGAATTCTCCTGGAAACCAAATTTTAAAGGGTTATCTTATGGCTACATTATTTTATGAGCCCTCTACTAGAACTAGACTTTCATTTGAGTCTGCCATGAGAAGACTAGGTGGAGATGTTTTAACAACTGAAAATGCTAGAGAGTTTTCATCCGCAGCTAAAGGAGAGACGCTTGAAGGTTTTGAACTCCCTTGTCCTTTTTTAAGTTTGATGTGGATTTCTTTCTTCAAAGATTCTCATGGTATAGTTTGCTTGCAGATACAATAAGAACAGTTGAGGGTTACTCCGACTTAATTGTGCTTCGACACTTTGAAAGTGGTGCTGCGAGAAGAGCTGCAGATATAGCTGGGATTCCAATAATCAATGCGGGCGATGGTCCTGGACAACATCCGACCCAGGTATGCTCATTTGAATGGTAGATTCCATTGCAACCTAAGTTCCTGAAACATAATAGATATCATATGCTGTAGATTTTTCTGCTACATGAAACTGATTTAGGCTATCCATCTCACTGCTAGTCCATTTTTCAATACTTCTCGTTGAATCATGGACGCAATTTGTTTTTCGGTTTAACACAAATGTTTCCAAAAAAGTTTATGTATTCTGGATTTTGAAGGCCACCGAAAATTTGATGAAAATTTTAAAAGCATAAAACATAATTAAGGCCATAACAGAGCCCCATGAAATGCAAATATTAAAAGACAGAACATGATTTTTTGCTTGGCCTTTTGCTACCATCCACTTTGATAAACTATTAATAATATCCTTATGATTGTTTTTGAGTTTGGTCAAATGTTTGTGTTAATCATAAATAATTCTGGAATAAAGGGAATATTTCCATTTAGTATAATTAGATATGCAATTAGTCTAGTTAGCCATTTGGGGTGGGTTTAATAACCAAAGAAGAAGGATGAGGAGTCTAATTTGATGTGCCCAATTTTTAATAGAGGACCGAAATGGTAGCTTTTGTATATCCTAACTTTAGCCTATTGTGAGCTATAGTCTTCCCATTTGCAAGTGGTTTTAAAAACCTTTTCTTCATTCTTCTACAGATTCTGTGTTCATTTTTTTAAACAATCTTTTTCTTGCTATCTTTCTAAATGCTGGATAAGCCTTATAGAGGCAGGTTCAAGATCTTGTAAAACCTTGTAATAGACTATGTAATTGAAGACTGAAGTACTACAAACTATTATAATTTGAGTTCAAATCTTAGCTACTTTTTCAATCACTACTCAGGCACTTTTGGACATTTATACCATTGAAAGAGAAATTGGAAAGCTTGATGGTATAAAAGTTGGGTTTGTGGGAGACTTAGCTAATGGGAGGACAGTTCGTTCATTGGCCTACTTGCTTGCAAAGTACAAAGATGTTAAAATTTATTTTGTCTCTCCTGATGTGGTAAAAATGAAGGTAAGAGTTAGAACGTTATCATATATGTTTGAGATTTATGAGTATGCTTGGTATGAGAAAATAATTAGTTAGAAAATGAATTGAGAATAAGTGGCAATCACAATGTATATATGGACATATGCAAATATAGCTATGAAACATTGAAACTTCAAATTGAAGGCGCGTCCATGTCCGACATTAGTCGACGTCTGACACCAACACAACATTGACATATGGAGTTACATGCAATTGATTCCATTTTTCAAGTCATTATCAATGTTGAGGTGTCAGTGTTGTGTTTGACGTCCGTGTTTGTGTCAATGCTTCATAGGATATACCGCTATTTTTAGCCTTCCCATTTGTATTGCTACAAAGCACAAGCTTGGTCTCTCACTGTTGATATTTACATTTATAGGATGATATAAAAGACTATTTGACATCAAAGGGAGTGGATTGGGAAGAAAGTTCTGATTTAGTGGAAGTGGCCTCGGAGTGTGACGTGGTTTATCAAACTCGTATTCAAAAAGAAAGATTTGGAGAAAGATTTGACCTTTATGAAAAAGCTAGAGGCAAGTATATTGTGAATCAAAATATTCTCAAGGTGATGCAGAGACATGCTGTGGTTATGCACCCTCTTCCAAGACTTGATGAAGTAAGTATTCTATATCAAATGTTGTGACTTGTTCGGGGTCCCTTTAGGAGAAGGGGTGGTAAAACAGGTTGGAACTGCCGGGCCAACCCGTTTAACCGGTTATTTTAGACGGGACTAGTTGAAATTTTGGACCCTACCAGTCAAGTTGATTACCTAGCATAAAAAATGGGTTGGGCGGATTGGTCTGTTTTGTGACCTCTACCTAGGAGCATAAGCACCAAGTTTACACGATTTCTAAATTTGGTGTTGTTTTCATGCAGATCACTGTGGATGTTGATACTGATCCAAGGGCTGCTTACTTTAGGCAAGCCAAATACGGTTTATATATTAGAATGGCTCTTTTGAAACTCTTGCTTGTTGGGTGGTAAACCTGCAATTCATCTTCAAAATGTCTGCAAGATGCTGAATCGTCAATCATACTTCCTTTTGCTTTTGGTTGTCCCATCCTTTAATATATACTTTCCCTTTTTGTTTTTTTTTATACTTTCTAATCTTATAATAGGTCTTGCAATTGGAAAGAGTAGTTCGAGGAGATGGTAAAACGATTTATAGTGCATGTTCTTGACAGCAGGCTACTAATTTTACATTTTGATATCCACAGTAAGATTGTTTTCAACTTACTAATTACTCTTCATGTGACTTCAATACTAGAAACTCTGCCAGCGTTTGAGAATTTGTTTGCAATTTGATCTTAACTAGATGCTAACCCGCGCAGGTATATTTTTATTTATTTAATTTAAGTGGATTTTAAAAAAATTAATATGAAGTTTTATGTTACAATTGTTCAATGATCCACAATTTAGTAGTTATATCAATAATATATATACAATTGTACCAATGTAATTTATAGAAGAGAAGTACCGTTGTTAGACGAATGACTTGAATAAATAAAGTAACGTATTAATATTGAGATCGATGGATATGCCAAATGTTGAAGTAATGTATTTGATAATTGAAATTAAGAGATAGACTTAATTGATAAATAATTGAGTTATAAAATGTATTACTTTATTGCTGAAACTAGGGGTGTGCAAAAAATATGGTTAATTAGACATACTGATAAATTGGAGTGCACGACACCACAATAAACTAAACCATTTAAATGGTTCATGAATTGAACCATATATTTAAAACAATTCGATTAACCAAACTTAATTCGAAACCAGTTTAACAATTTTAAAATTTTTATAACCTCAAATAAGATTGTTTCTAACAAAAATTTTTAATATTTATTTTTCTCGAAAAAAAATATAAGAAATATCGAAACTTTTTTTTTTCGAAAAAAAAATTATATCATTTTTTTCTTGTAAAATTTTTGAGAAAAAAATCGAAAACATATTTTTTTTGAAAAATTTTCGATTTTTTTTAAAAAAAAAGTCGAAACTTTTCTTATCGAGAAAATTTTTATATCTATTTTTCTCGAAAAAAATCAAAAATTTTTTGCCAGAATAATTTCGGAATTATTTTTTCGAAAAAAATTTTTATCAGAAAATTTTTTACATTTATTTTTCTAAAAAAAAATTGATATTTTTTATCAAAAATTTTTTTAATAACTATTTTGAAATTAATTTTAACTAAAAATTTGTTCAAAATATTAAACTAGTTTATATTTATAAACCAGTTGTAAACCGGTTCAGAACTGCACTGAACTTGATTTAAAAGTGGTTTTCAATAACTGAACCAAACCACTAATGTGGTCCAATGCGGTTTGGTTTTTGAATCATGAACATCCCTAGCTGAAACTATAAATGATTAAAGTGAAATAGCTGGAAATACATTCATTTTGTATTCTCAATTTTATGGTTTTCATTTTTTTTTTGATTTTTTTGGATTAATCAATTTCATTACACCCCAATTATTTTTCTTTTTGGTTCTCCTTTTAAGGTATGTAGAAGGACGGACTCTTCGTCAGATGATGTAATATGCTCGACCACAATCTTCTTTTTTTTGTAACTGTTGTCTTGATTGTCTCTTCATCTGATGATGATATGTGAATGTTTTTATTGCTCTGTTGTACCTTGATTTTTCATTTGGATAATAGGTTGTCATCTTTCTCCTTATCATTATCCTCATCTCCATACTTCACTTCTTCATGTATTTTACATTTTTATTTTATATCGCCTTTGTCATTTGAGTTGGACTTTGTCGGTTGTGGTGACTTGGGTTCCTAGTTATCCTCATCTCCAATGATTCTGGTCTGAGTATTTTTGTAGGTTTGTCAATAACATAAACTTGCTCTTCATATCCAACAATATGCAGTGTTCCAATGATGTCTGCAATCCAAAAAATAGTTAGTACCAAATGATGTTTCTTTGATAGTTTAGAAGTTGAATTTTGTATTGAAAGAATTATTACCCGTTAGATTTACTTTATCTCCCAATCTTTGTGCTACTAATTTGAAGGAAGTAAACTCAAAGTAATGGTTTTGAATGGTAATTTTTGGGTCTTGGATTTTGGTTACAATAGTTGTTGTAAAAACCAATGTCTTATTTGTTCTTACGATAGGTCTGTAAGAATCATTTGCCGGTGATATTTTTAGATTTGTTATGTTGTATATATCACCTTCTTGTATACTATTTTTGAAATTTGAGAGAAGTTATTTCTTGATGGTTGCAAGCAAAGGTGTTTCCTGTGAGTTAAAGTCAAATAATTTTAGAGTTCATCATTTAAAAAAGTATTAAATATATTTGATTTTGAATCAAATAAATTACGAAAACAAAGTTGATATATATATATATATATATATATATATATATATATATATATATATATATATAGAGTTTTTTTTTTTAATATCCCTTTTTTTTTTCTTTTTCAATATGCCCTACTCCTAGAAACGTTTTCCAATCTGTCTTACTTTTTAGGTCCAGTAGAGGTCATTTTGGGGGGTACGACCAGCTAAAGGTCCAATTTTTCAGACACAGTGGGAGGTCGCTGGCTGGGGGTGCGACCTCCTACTGGGGGTTTAATTTTTTGTTGTTGTTGTTGTCTTTTTATGTTTTTTAGATGTTTTTAATTAATTAATTAATTAATTATAATAATAATAATAAAAATAATACATTAATAATACTAATAATACATTAATAAATAATAATAATAATAATAATAATAATAATTATTATTATTATTATTAATTATAAATAATAATAATAATAATAATAGTTGTAATAAATAATACATTAATAATAAAAAATAATACATTAATAAATAATAATAATAATAATAATAATACATTACAAAATAATAATAATTATTATTAATATTATTAATTAATTATAAATAATAATAATAGTTGTAATAAATAATATATTAATAATAAAAATAAATAATAATAATAATTATTATTATTATTATTATTATTTATTTTTATGTTAATGTATTATTATTATTATTATTATTCTGGGAGTAGGGCATATTGAGAAAGAAAAAAAAAGATATTTAAAAAAAAAACTCACACACACACACACGGAATTGAATGCAAATACACATGCGAACAACTCGAACTTGATACTCCAATAATCGCGCTGATCATTAACATGTTCAAGAAAAGTATAGTCCATTTGAATTTGTTTTGCAAAGTTTGTATTTCAGATATGTGGAGTTTTTTGTTCTGTAAAGCGAGTGATTTTCTGCAAAGTGAGAGAACAAAAAATATTTTGTATTTGATTTTCTACTTTGAATATTGGTAAATATATATAATATATAAATATTTAAAAATGATGGACAAAGTCATGCTCTTTGAATTTTGGTCCATTTTATTTTACTTAAATTAATTAAATTTAAAATCTTGTTTTATAGTGTTAATTGACATGAAATTAAAGTAATTCATTTGCAATTATTTGTAATTGATGTATACTTATAATTTTTTGACAATTAATATTTTGTAACCAAATTTTTATAAATTTTGGATTTCGGTTTTGAAACTAAAATATTAATGATTATGATTACTCTATTAATATTAATAATAGTTTGAATGCTTGTAAATTAAAATTCTAATATATCCGATTTAAAATAAAAAAATTTACAATTACCACAAAGATCGATGATTAAAATGATCGAATGAGAGAACAAAAAATATTTTGTATTTGATTTTCTACTTTGAATATTGGTAAATATATATAATATATAAATATTTAGAAATGATGGACAAAGTCATGTCTCTTTGAATTTTGGTCAGTTTTATTTTACTGAAATTAATTAAATTTAATTTGTTGTTTTATAGTGTTAATTGACATGAAATTAAAGTAATTCATTTGCAATTATTTGTATTTGATGTATACTTATAATTGTTTAACAATTAATATTTTATAACCGAATTGTTATAAGTTTTGGGTTTTGGTTTTGAAACCAAAAGGTTAATGATTATGATTACTCTATTAATATTAAAAATAGTTTGAATGTTTGTAAATTAAAATTCTAATATATTCGATTGAAAATAAAAAATTTCACAATTCCCACAAAGATCGTTAATTAAAATGATCGAAGTCATTAACTTTAACATTTGAAATTTGTAAATTTTCCACTAATACTTGCAGATTTGTCTTCGTGAAATTTAAAATGATAGAAGCCAATAACTTTTTGAAATTTAAATTGTTCTTATTTGTCTTTGTTGTTCATATTTTAATTATTTTCCAATTCAATGGCACATATCTTTTAAACATGATTAGAATTTACTTGAGTAAAACTTTTTCTTACTTGACAAGTGATCATCTATCTGATAAGAAGAAGTGAAATGAATGTTTAGAAAACAAGAACACCTCGAATCAAAGCTGAGGAGTAGAGTGATGCATCTCCCTCCTCCACCCCAGTGAAAGGATTTCCGGAATCAAAGCTGAGGAGTAGAGTGATGCATCTCCCTCCTCCACCCCAGTGAAAGGATTTCCGGAAAAAATTAGTGTCTTCTGGCCAATTGTTGTAGTGGTCTGCATCAGTAGGGCTTGTGCTTCCCCAATTGGACTTATTCGCAGCTTCTACTGCAACTTGTAAGTTACTCAACATATACTACATTGAAGTAAAACTAAGAATATGATACACACAAAGCAAAGTGACACTTAAAAACAACTAAAGAAGGAAAATAGTTCAGAAGGGTGAGGGAAAAAAATATTGATGTATAAATATACCTTGTCATAGCATTAAGTCACTATGAGCCAGATTGATTTCAAAGATTGCATAGAAAATAATTGAATTTATGGCGGACAAAATCTGAGAAGCAGCAAAATCAGAAATGGACAAAGAGAATGAAATTTTTTTGTTGCAACGATCAAACATATACCTCTTTCAGGATATCTTTTGAGCAGAGTCGGTCAGGGTATCTTTGGAGTAGAATCAGCGATTTTGAAGAGTTACCACGGAGGGACGTCGAAGAAGATGATTTCGAAGCAGACGTTGATTGAGGCGTACTCAAGAGGGAATAAGAAACTGTTGGAGGAAGCCATTAAAAAAAATAGGGATTAGAGGGATTAAAAGAGGAAAAAATTATTTAGAAACTAAGTATAGGAAAATGAGGTGAAGCATAAAAACACAAGAGAACTCTCTAACAGAGGCGTACACATGTGGAGTAATTAGTATGAGGTGGCAGCAAGAGAGTGAAGAGTCTGTTTTAAATATATATAATAGATTTGTATGGGGAGCAGTGTCAAGAGTTTTGATTTGGAGATAATTTTTAAAAGGCATGGTATATTAATAGAATTTGTGTATGTTTTTATGTTTGTTTTTTTCTTTCATAACAAGTGTGGATGTTTCACCCTTACAACATATTGATAATATTTTGAGTCCTGATTGAAAAAAAAAAGAGAGGATATATGATGTGAATTTGAGTGCTTCCAAATGTGATGAATGATCTACCAAGTGATTTCTTGAGATAAAGTGGTAAAATAAAAGGGAAAACAAACAAACAAACAAACATATGTTAGATAGAGAAGGCGCCACAATCAAGGATGATTGATAAGCCATTGTGAAATTGCCACAATGGTAAGAAAGTCATTGATAATATTCAAGCAAGTTCTAATGCATTGATAAGATTCAAACAAGTTCTAATCCAAAAACTTAAAGAGGAGACACATCTCACTCAACATTCTCATGAGAGAAATTCTAATACATTTCAAACTTCCCAAAATGAGGATTTGTCATATTCCTAAAATGCACCAAAAAAACAATTCTCTAGATCCATATTGGACTTACACCACTTAACTAAAATTATTACAATTCAAAGTTAATTGCATTATGAATTGGTAGACTCACTGCATAGGCTGTGAATGTAATTGTTATTAATGTAGTTGTTTAAGTTAGTTGTGGATGGTTTGAATGTAAGTTAATTGTTTGATTATATGCCAGGTTGGTAATATTCAGTTAACTTATAATTTATTGAATTAATTTAAAAGTTTGTTTGATTAAATTAGATGTGTTTAGTTAATAAGTTTGTTAATTTGTTTGTTTGTGTTAAAAATGTGTTTAGTTAATTTGTCATGTGTTAAAAGTTTGTTTAATTTATTAAATCAATTCTAAAGGCATAATGTGAATGATACGCAGTCATAGCGTATACATGATGCAAAACTCATGTTCTATATGTGAATCTATTCTACAAAGACATCAAAACAAACATACGCTCATTTAAACTAATTTTGTAACATTCAATTGAATTAAAAAAAAAAACTTACATTTAAATTATGTTATATGTTTGTTTGATAACACATTAACTACTACATGATTGAGTAATATTTTTTAAAAATAAAATGTTTGGCCCTTCTCTATATTTAGAATTGTATTTTTTTAATAAATTTTGAATTGTATTTGTTATCTGTTTATTATTTTATTTTTTTTTCTTATTATTTATAAACTACAAATACTACAATAATAAATACAGTGACCATAAAAAAAATTTGCTCATATTTTATTTTAAAAAAATTTATAATACATTCAAAATAATTAAACACTTTATTTTCAAACTTATAGTTACTATATTCTTTACTCGTAACTCCGTGATGGATAATGATTGATATTTCAATTCTCATTTTACCTATTAAAAATTCTAATTTTTACTATTAAAAAATAGAAATAATCAAATATTTTAAAACGTGTACTTTTCTGTTTAAACTAATATCGAGGATGGGATGCATCTATACAAAAACTATACATGGATTTCACAACCATAAATTATTCACTACTTTTAAAAATAATGACACTAATAATGTCTAATTTTTACAAGAGATGATATTTTCGCGAAGATGTTTTCGCGAACTTTCGAGATGAATCTATTAGAATTAAAATGTGTACAATACAATGAGAGTATCAAAGTAATATCTTGTATTTTTGACAAAACAAGTAAATGTCAAAGTAAGATTAATAAAATAATCTGATATATTCTTAGACGGCATTGATGTATGAATTATAATATTATTAGATATCGACCCTAATTTAAAAAATGTGAAATAAATGAAATTTAAGTTAACTATGTGAATAGATATAATAATTTTAAAAACTTTATATATAAAATATCTAATATTTCAAAACTAACGGCTATAGAGATTGAAATAACTCATCGATCATATTTTCGAACAATATAAAAAATGTATTTTTATCGAGAAGTAATATACAAAGTGCTTGTTACATGGATAAAAGAAGTAATTTAAACTTAGTATCTTTAGTTTTATCTGAGACTTTAATATTCTGGATAAAAATGTGATATGAAACTTCTTAGAACATACAAGTGGGTTTTTATAAATTGTACTTAATTTTAAAATTAGGGTAAAAATGTTATACATTCCAAATTTGTCTTAAAATTTGCAAATTCACTCATATTAATTCGATCTACAGTACGATTTTACTAAGTTACAAATCTACTCGTGAATTAATACGTTTCATGCGCCCTAAAACATAAATTCATACAAATTTACTCGTTGACAACTTGGTTGGAATTTTACACAATTGAGAAAAGACTGAAACTAATTTTGATTGATGAATTTTGTTTCGATGAATATTATACTGTACATTGAAAAATTAACATATTTTAGTATTATTAAAATTAAATCACCAATAGTTGAATGACATCTTATCTATATACCAAAACTCTTAATTTAATTAATTTAATATATATTATCCTAATGTATACATAGACAAATTAAAAAGAATTATTGATAAAAAAATTTATAATATCAATACATTATTTTTGATTGTATAGTAGATTTTGTCTCTTTCACACACAAACGCACACATATATATTACTAAGCAGTGCTGCTTTTATTACATACTCTAACAAACACTATATCAAGATGTAACTTAATTAACATCTAACTACATATACTCTATCAGAGGAGAGGAGTTTAGAGGCAATGATAGGAATAGAAAAGTAGAGTAATCTTTCGCTTTTTATTGAAACTAGATACTAACCTGCGCGTTGTGCGGTAAAATTTAATATATTACTGAATATAAAATAACAATAATATATAATTTAAAAGTAATGTTAATTTTGTTTTACAGTAGAATATATTTAAGTGTTTATGTACTTAAAGGTAAATATAGTTTTGAATAATTATATATAAGTTAGGTTTGCTTTAGTAAAAGAAAAAGTAAAACATTGTTGACTAATACAATTCATGCAAAATATATTTAAATGTGGAATTGGTTTATTCAAGCTTTTTGATTTCATTGAAGTGGTTCTTCTAATAATATATTTGTTAAATAGTTATGTGTTTCTTTATTGTTAAAGTTATACATTTAGCTATAATATTTCTTTATTTTATATAATTTATATTAGTTTTGAAACATTAGATTTATAAATTTATGTACTTTTTCACGTTTTCAATTTTATATGTTCATCGTAATTATGTCAATCTCACTGTCGATCTAAGCATGCACTAAATAATATTATGTGCTTTGTGATATATTATAACATTCATTCATGAGTGATAGTTTGTTAAATTCAAAATATTGAAACTATTCATTCGTGTGTGCCTTGAAATTTTTGAATAATTATTTGATACGGTCAAGAAACTTCAAGAGTGGTTGAAAAAAATTGTTGTTAAGAAAAGTTTGTGAATGTTTAAGACATAGAAAGTTTCGAGTGAATAATGAAATAGTTAGAAGTTATTTATTTTCAAATATTTAATATTATTCATTTTTTTGTTGTTTTAATTATGATTTGTGTTTTTTTAATTATAAAAAGAAAAAATGTTATGGGAGACACAATCAAC
The DNA here is from genome assembly GCA_037974755.1 of Cicer yamashitae. Classification (NCBI taxonomy): domain Eukaryota; kingdom Viridiplantae; phylum Streptophyta; class Magnoliopsida; order Fabales; family Fabaceae; genus Cicer; species Cicer yamashitae. The sequence continues at coordinate 10,609,780 of JBBPBQ010020323.1, forward strand.
ATAGGGAAAAAAAACTTATTTCCTATGCAATAATATTGATATATGAACTTGAACGTCTATTATAATAATTAAAACAGAACCTTAAAATTCTTCATTTTGATGATTTGAATATATTGGATGGTTTGTATTTTTTTGTATGAGTTATTGAAATAAAAGTTTTGATGAGTAATTAGAGTTTTTTAAGTGTATTGATGAGTCATTGAGTGATAAATTAAAACTGAAATTATATAATATATGAAATAATTGTATTTGGGCAAGTGAAAAAGGTTTGCATTATATATTGAAGAAACAAAACATAATGGAATAGAAGATGAATTTGGAATGTACCACATCAGAATTTTGGTGAGTTGACAAATATTGGAGGATGTGGCATAGATGAAGAATTTTAGAGTTATGTTCTAATTATTATAATAGATAATAGATAATAGAAGATAATAGATAATAGATAGATAATAGATAATAGATGTTTTTGAAAGATTTGTGATATAAATACTGAGTAAAATATTTGTTGTTTTGAAAGTATTATAAAGAAAAGTATTAGATTTTAAAATATATTTACAAATCTCCAAAAGCCTTTCCCATTATTTTTTTTAGTTCGCTCCATATTTTGGATGGGTCAAGTCCTACAAAATAAAATGAAAACTCATGCAAAGTGGGGAACTACTTACCATTCCCTTTCTTTTTTTACTTTTTAATTTATTCTCAAAACCCTCTCTTTCAATTCCCTTCAAACTCTCAACACATAGCCTAATAATTTTAAATAAAGATGTGATATCCTGTGAAGTTACGTTTAGCTTAATGTAGTATTGATTGATCAATATTTTAGGAATTGTTTGAGTGAACAATTTTAGAATACTAAATATATAATTGAATTAAATTTTTTAGATTTAAAAAAAAAAGTATATATATATATATATATATATATATATATAGAAAAGAACAACATAATATATGATTATATAATATTTTAATCACACTTTTTTCATTCTTAAAAATGTTTTACATATGATTATATAATATTTTAATCACACTTTTTCCATTCTTAAAAATGTTTTATAGCTTGTTTCCCCATCCCAAACAGACCCTTAAACTCTTCTTGTAACCCAGCAAGCCTCCTGTAATACTCTCCAGACTAATCGAAAAGTGTATTTTAAAGACTTTAAAAAATATAGAGGTAAGAAGAAGAAGCTACTCAAAGATTTTTGAGTGTGAAGTAAACTTGAACACCTAATGTTGAAACTTAATGTTCTAATGTTGTCAAAAATATTAGTCTTCGTTAACTAATTAAAGACAGTACGAAAATTAACTTGTGGGAAGAAGTAAGAATATGGCAATAAATATTATTTCAAAGTAAAACAAAATAATATGGGATTTTAAACAAAAAAATCAGTCGAATTTGTTACTTAAAGTTTGTAAAAATATACTTGGGAGTTGGTACCGCTAATGGTCAAAATAAATTATAAAGTTGCATTGCAGACTGAGGAACCTAAAATATCACAATCACAACTATTTAAAAATTGTTCTAGTGATATGAATATGATGGCTAACATGGAAGATTTATTGTGATAAAATGTCAAGAAAACCTGTAAACATCACTCTACCCAAAATGTGGACAGATGGAGATTTTGTACACCCCATATGTGATAAACTACATCATTTCATTGAAGTATTTGACTACCATAATCAGCATTAAACTTGTCGTATTTGTAAGCATGGAGATGGGCAGATGGCCGCGTGTTCCTTAAAGCTGTCTCTACATCTTCAGGCCTGACTGGCCCAACTTGTGGCAACTCTGCAACCCAATATTATAATTCACAGGGAGTAATATTAACTTGATGAAAATAGCAAACGTTGTTCAAATTTAAGGAGAAATACTAATTTTTTAAAAGTCAACTTAAAAGGAACAGCTATAAAGTATTCCTGTACAGGCACACATCATGGATAAATATTGAGACTAGATTTTGTAAATGACACAGTACCTTCTTCAGGCAACACATCTTGTTCCTGTTCAAGTTGTGACATTAAGCGTCTCAATGGCTGCATTGCCGTCTCTTTACAAAGTAGGCGGATATCTGAACCTGAATATCCTTCTGTCCGACCCACCAGTAAATCATAGGGGATCGGCTCCTCGTCAAGCTGTGGGGGAAGCAGTTCCTCAAACATTGATCTTCTTGCTTCTGGTTCTGGAAGTGGTACAAGGATCTTTCATTTATGGTCAAAGGACAAACATTAGAAAGAATTAAAGCAACATTCAATTGCAAGATCAGATTGCTTACTGAAAATCATCTAAATAAGCACTGAACCATATGATTTTTCCTCTATATTACAGTAAAAGACGATGAACTTAAATTTACTGATCAAAGCGGGTAAATATAAAGTGACAACATTTTTATCTCACAAAACTGCTCTGAGAGATAATAAATCGCAGAATGTCCCAAATATCTTGAATAAAAAGAAGGGGATGCAATGAGTTACATGCATACCATGTTTACAAACAACTATACTTGTACAGCAAGCCTACCTACTTCAAATGCAAATGTTTAACCCCAAAGCAACAATTCCTGATATTTTGATAACTTCAAAACCAAGCAAACTAGAAAGAACGCCAAGTTCATTTGTCAAGAATAAAATGTTCTAATTACAGTAGTCTAGAAAACATAAGTAATGAGGTGATAGGAAATAACTAATAATTTACTCCATGCTCCCAAAAAAAGAAAATTTAACCGATAATACATGTTTCTTCCCCAAGATCAGTTTCAAAGACTATGAAGTAAAATGTCATTTAGAAGACAAGAAAAATTGACCATTTCAATTATCATGAACACAAAGCAAAAGCTTATATTGGAAGGATACTCGCTTCTCAAGACGTCTCAGCATGGCCGCATCCAACTCCCAAGGAAGATTTGTTGCCGCCAAAACAAAAACAAGTTCATCTGTCCGTGTTAAACCATCCATCTGCAATCTAATATAAATGATTAATTTTGGAGAAAGCACGACAGAATATATATGCAGCTGCATTGTAATCAACGTGAAAACCTAAATAACTAATGGATCACATTAAAATACTGCAAAAGCAACAATTTAACAATTTATTTGGTTATTTCTGAGACATAATCATTCTATAATCTTTGTTTATTGTTCAAATTATGTATGAGAAGCTCAAGGACCTTCCACCATACTGCAAGGGAACTAGAAGAAATCCAGGATTATGTGTAAAGTAAAATGGGAAGAATGTAAAAAATAGAGTTCTGAAATTCTTACAATTCCAATGATTATCATTACTGCCTATTTAAGATGCGAATGTGATATTATTATTAGTAGACTAGTAGTGGGATTCTTCAATTGTAACATGAATATGACATTATTGGTTACGTCTCCGTCATAGTTACTGGTTAATGGGGGTAATTTATGATCACTAGCATGTATGTAAAATAACATTTTCTCATACTCAGTGAGGGCATTTGTCCCCATCACATATAACATGAATATGACACAGGGGAGGGGGGAGACATGATGAAAAAGAAGTCTTATATAGGTGTAGACTTTCAAAGTTAGCATGAGGCGATAGGTTTGATATAAGCTCAATGAAGTCAGTTTAGATTGAGAAAAAGCTTCTAAAGTTAAATCAACAGAGTTACGATATATGATACCCTAGGGACCTGAGGGAAAAATCAATTACTATGTGTCGTTGGTAGAGCTAACAATAGAAGTTAAATATAATAAAAACTCTAAACTGATTAACCATAGTATTATAATCTAACAAGTAACCCAATGATATATCACAAACATCACCTGAATGAGTAGTTCAGTTTTTAACCGTCTACTTGCTTCATGTTCACTGCGCGCCTCACCACGTTGACTAATGATTGCATCAATTTCGTCAAGAAATATTGTTGCAGGCGCATGATGCCTTGCAAGCTCAAATAACACTTTCACTAACTTCTCTGAATCACCTGCAATCTTAAAGATTTGTAAATATACATGCTTGCGAAATTGTATACCACAACAAAGAGAAATGAGAATCAATTTAAAACTCCTCTTTTATCAAGAAAAAGAAATGGAGGAAGAGAAGCCAACATTTAAAATGTGGCAGCCAATAAACCACAGCTTTTACAATGAGTTTTCATCACTTGATGGAAACGATTTTTTGGGGTGAGGGAGAATTTAGACAGTGCAACTTCAACCATAAATGATTTCATCTCGAAGAAAAATCTCCAATTTCATGAGAACAGGGTTTTGGAGCTATGATGCATAGGTACAGGTATGGTACCGATAACGGATACAAGTATGGGTAATGGATGCGCCATTTTAAATAAAAATAAAAATTAAGGTACATGTACGTCAATAAAAAAACATGAGTTTTTAATATAATGTTACTAAGAGAGCTAAATTGTTCAATTCACAACACGAAATAATGTACGAGAAAGTCACACATTTTACTCGCAATAGAATAACGAAAAAAAGGGAGTACCGACGAGTATCGTATGTGTACCAAAACCAGGTATGTATCTGGTTCAGGTATTGCATCATTTTACAAGTACTCATGCTTCATAGTTTTGGAGATATAACAAGGAAAATGTAATTAATTTCCAATTCAATGAGTCTCTTTGCAAAAGTATATTTGTGCCAGAGATTTATATAAGTAGTGGCGCATTAATTAGAAACACATTCCAAAACAAAGTTCTACTGGCATAAAAAATATTTATTTATACTTATCAAGTTTTTGAAAGTTTAGTATTGAATTAGGAGCTCTCATCATCTAAGTTGTATGCACCAAATTTAATGGATATGGAAATAAAAAACTATAATTTACTTCATTCAAAAAGACTAATGAGTGAAGGCTATTAAATGTGAAAATAGTGCCGTATATAATAAAGTACACTCTACATTTTTTGTTTCATATCATTGGTTTAAAATGAGACGAGAGAGAGAAGCAGAACACTGCAAAAGCTCCAGCAAAACAAAATCAAGAGACTTGTGCAACCAATGGTTTTAATCCAGGCCATTGATGCTACAAGCTCTTCTGACTGAAAATAACCATTGTTCTGATATGATATATGATGTATTAGCCTAATTCTATCTATTTGGCAAAATAAAAAAGAAGAGAATGTTGAACAAATTACTTTTCCAAACCAGATAGAGTATACGACCAATTTGCAAAATGTATGGTAGTTATATGCATCATAGTATTTGAAGAACAATAGTTAGCCATATCGTCAAAAAAAATATTTTATCTTCTTTTAAAAATATTATATACTACACAAGAGATTTAAGTCACTCTTGAAACACTGAACACTACTAAGTTTCATACCAAGATTAAGATTTATGTAAACAAAAATACTAAGGAAAAGAGGGAGGAGAGGTTGTTAGTCACATACCTCGCCATTTGCTGACAACAGATGATGCTGAAATATTAAAAAATGTAGTCTTGCACTCTGTAGCAACTGCCTTTGCGAGCATCGTCTGCAACATTTGAAAGATAAATTCCAGTTACTTGTTTATTTGAAATAAAAAATTAAAATAACAGTGTCATATACATATTTCACAATCATCAAAATATGAAAATAGAAAAGCAATACATTTCTTCCAACATAACATTTTTTAAAATATGTAGTTTTATTCACACAAAAATAACATTCTCTTACAAACTTAGTAGAAACTGAGAAAACAGCCTTATAAATATTTCTGAGGAAAAATCAATACAAACCTTTCCTGTCCCTGGGGGGCCAAAAAGGAGAATGCCCTTCCATGGTGATAACAGACCTTTAAAGTACCTAGACAAATGAAAAAGATCGGTTTCAATAAGAGGAAAAAAAAATCATCCTATATCTCAAATAAATTTTTATTTGCACACATGCCAGTGGAGAAAATCAACTAGTTAACCATTTCAGAACAATATCTTAAATCTTAACACAGCCGTTTGTAGCATTAGTAGGTGCTTCAAATCAAGATTGCGACAAATTTTCTAAAACAATAAACTAATTGACTGATGTGGTCAAAATTGCAAAATAACAAATCTTGAGGCCATGAGCAGTATTCAAAGCATGAGTTGGCCAGACTTAGTCCCTTTGAATCAAGTAATTTAAAATGAAACAAAGAAAAAAGTCTACAGAAGGAGAATAAGAAATCCTCCAGAGTTACCAAGAAACAAAAACACTTCATGGATATTACAATAAATCCTCCACCCATTTGTATATTCCATACAATTCAGTGAATACTATAACATCATGGAGTATATAGTGCAAATTTATTACTTGGCAAGTTCTACATAAAACATTGGCTCATGTAAAAGAAAATAAACATAAGATACTTACTTTCAAAACTAAAGCAATGTGTTAGCTATCATACAGTTCAACTAAAATGTGAGGAAGTTGATCTTAATGCTCTTATTATCACTGTTTTCATCTTAAAACTTTAAAAAGACAAGTCAATTTACTGATAAAGGTAAATGAGCTACAACATGTCAACACCCATAAAAAAGATCCCATTTCTAGCATATACAAGAATATATTGACGAATAGTGAAGCAAAAAGGGCACCAATAGCTCTAAGGAATATTAGGCATAAAAAGTTTTCATTAGTGATACATACTTGGGATACTTAATCGGCATCACAACAGCTTCTTTCAGTAAACGTTTGGCATTCTCTAACCCCTTGATGCTTTCCCATTTCACATCTGGACTCCCACGAATGATATCCCTGCCAATAATATTATGTGAAACGATAAATACATACATGAAAATAGACCTTAAACAGAATAGAAAGACATGAGAAAACCTTGACCAACACACAATGTCCTTGCAGTCACCGCCAGTTGTCTCAAGGGTGTGTAAAAGACTGAAAGAAAATAAATTTTACCTACTTAAGCTCTCCGCTAAAGTACGCATTTCTGCAGATTCAAAAGGTGGTAGCAAAGACTTCTGCCTGTAAATGTTAAGGATAATTATAATTATCAGTACTTCAGAGAATGAAGAAATACTCTATCTTCCGTATAGTCCTTTAATAGTCAGAAAATTCATACAGTGATATTACAAATGGTTACAATTAAGAGCAAAGATCAAAGGATCAATTTCAATTGTAGCTTCTTAAAGATGCATAATTGTACAATATCGTATGGTTGTTCCTTTTGTTGGAAATAAATTCTTAATCATCAATAGAGAACCCAAGAGTCAGAGAACCCGTGAGATGATGATACTAGTACTAGTTACAATTGTGAGTAAAGATCAACTGATCAATTTCAGTAGTGGTTAAACTATGCACAACTATATCATATTGTCTTTTTCTTTCCATTAGGTGGGGCAAAAGCCTGAAAGAAACAGAGTAAGCATGAAACTTGGCAAATTCAAAAGGTAACAAAAGAAAATAGAAAATTCCTAGATCTTATCACTGTCTGATCCCGCTTGTCTAATGTTGAGCATCAAGAATTTTAGTCATAGTTGCACCAATTTGTTGCTAAATAAATTGTAGATGATAACCTATATGTCTGTGATATCAAAGACATTTAAAATTCCAAAAAATTACACCACAAGCATTTTAGTTAAATAAAATTGTGATTTCATTTATTAAATAAATGACACAAGGCACAAATTCAACGAGATAACTTGGCAATTTCTGCAGCTTTTTTAAACGTATCATATTTAATATAAAAAAAAATTCAGTTGGCAAAGTAAGTAATCAGTTTTCTGTCAAAAATTATTGGTTATGGGTTTCAGACACATCAGTATTAGTGCCACAAAGATTAGCATATGGATAGGCCATGCTAGGCTAATATAGTATTCACCCATGGACGAACTGTTTTCATTCCTAGCTAATTAATCAACTTGAAACGGATATTTGGGCAATGAAATGATGTTTTTTCAGATATTTGGTTGACTAGATATTTAATTATCCAATCTTAAACTTTATTCACGACTCAAGTATTTTAATACTATTCCCTCTCTGATTATGTTCCGACTAATCCTCACAGCAGAACCGAAACTGAGTATGTGCCAATTACAATGCCCAACAATACAAAGTAATGGATCAAAGAACCATACGGCTTTTCATCAATATTGTTTGGTGCAAAACCATTTGTAGGCGTCGGATTCTGCCCCTGAAACACAGAGAATTGCGGCATGACAAATCACAAATCAGTGATATTTGAAGAAGCAACAACCACTTCACCATGAAACTTGATGTATCAGACATGGTACCTGGCTTTGGAACTGCTCGTAAATAGCCCTATCTGTTGTTATTTTGGTCTGTAAATTGCCATTGGATGCAATGCCAGGCGAACAGCCATTACCAACGGCTTTATCAACAGTCTCACCATTCTCCACCAGTTTCTTCCTACCAAGCCTAGCATCATAATACGTTTTGAACTCCTGGAGATACCAATAAACAAAATATTCAAAATCACATCTAACAAGCGACTAGTAAACAAACCAAAAAAATTGAATCTAACCAAATCAACAAACCAAAAAACATTGCATCATAAAAAATAAAAGAGCAATTAGTAAATTTTCGAATAAATTCGGAAAGCTAGTAGTAAACGAGAGAAAAATCGATTCTAGCAACAAGAAAAGCTCGAATTGTCTGAAGAGAAGATTGAAGAATCATCCGTCTACTACTGCATCATGATTCAAGATAGATTAACAATTAACATGAAGTTCTACTAGAACATATTATATGTAGTAATTGAATCGATTCATAAAAACGACTAAAAAAATCTGGAATCTAAGATTTTAGTAGTTAGGGAATTTTTATCGGGAAACAAAGCGGAAAAAAAATGAATTAAAACCTGGAAGGACCAGCGAGTAGGCATTGGTTCGTCGGCCATTTTAGAGAGAGAAAGTGAGAGTTGAAAAGGTGTTTCTCTCTCTAGAATGGATGAAGAACGTGCTAGCAAGCAAGTAAGTGGGCGCCGCGACTGTGAAGAGTGAGGCCAGCGAAGAAATGAACGAGCAGAAATAAAGTATTCAATAGTTGAGGTAAGGGAGAAGGAAACAATGAATCACGTGTTACGCCACGTGCGTTTTTCTAACTCGTTGCAACACTGTTTTAAACTTATTATATTTCAATTATATTTTAGTAATAGGTTTAAATATGTCTTATTCCTTACGATTATAATTTTTTTTCAAGTGTCATAAATTTTTTATTTGATTTACGTATGTGGAGATATAGTTTCATTTTAAAATAGTTCTTATGTCCAACTTTTTTTACAAAAACTCTAACAATTGTTAAGTTGAAAATTAATTAAATAATTACCCTTGTTAAACTTAAATATTTCAGGTTTTTCTAAAAAAACTAAATCGTTAATGCCTTCATCTTCATCGTTTCTTATCGACAACAATCACAAACTCATGTATGTGAACGACAGCGCTTGGGTTTAGTTTTAATCTGTGTGTCTCCGCGACGACTGAAGTTCAAGATGATGGGGGTAGTTGTTGGTGTTGATCTTGTTGCAACACAAGTTCATGTTGTGGGTGTTGAGGCCGCTCATGGAGAACCTCCACAACTTCAAGATGACGTTGATCCTGAATTTGAGGCTCTTGCTATAGAGCTTGTTGTTGCATTTGAGGCTTCTCAACCCAGCTCTTCTGCTAAAGCTCGTGTGTCTTCATTTGTTGTTGCTTCTGCATCTGTCAATGTGGTTGCGTCAACTTTTGCTTGTGTTTGTTATTGCATTTGCATCTGAAACTGTTGTTGCTTCTGCCTTTGTTGTTGTGTTTGTGTCTGCTACTACCTTTGATACTACTACTAAACTAGTTAAGTTAAATTTTGCAATATACGTAATCATTACGAAAATGAGTAATTTGTATGTGTAATTGTGCAATGTTAAATGATTCTCCAATTATTAGTCATTTTAGCTAGCTACCCATGTTGTTTATATGATTTCAAATTTTCGTTTGTTGATTTTGCAGAAAGTGAAAAACAAAACCAAAAGTTGCAAGGAAAGTAGATATTAAGAATGTGAGGAGAAGTGACAGATTGAAAATTACTTTTAAAGGTGACTACAGTGGTTGGTCCTTAAGTGATTCGCGAAGTCCATTACTAATAGATGACGGTGATGATCATCGAGCAAGTCCATTAATAGTTGGTGATGGATGAAGTTCACAACCTATTTTGCATGACCCTAAACTTGGAGGTTGTCTGAGTTAATAAATTGGGATGAGATTTGTAGGAGAATGACTCGGTGACCATTTGAAGTTGTTATTTTGTATTTTGGATGACTCAGTGACTATTTTGTAGTTGTTATTTTGTTTTTGGTTGTTGTAGGAAACTTAAGTTAAGTGTTAATGTAATTTAATTATGAATGGGAGTTGTCTATTTTGGTTAAGACAATATGATTTTAGTGTCTTGGTTAAGACAAGATGCTTCTATGTATTTTGGTTATGAATATTATGAATGACAGTTGTCTATTTTGGTTAAATTAATTCATTTTGTTAATCTTTTTTACCGATTAATTTTCAAGTTGATGGAATTGATGATACAGAACATGTCAAATTATTTTGCTAATAAACATTGAAAGTATGTAAATAGGATTGGGTGTTATATCTTATTTAAGCCAACGATAGGTTCCTATACCATGAACTACATAAGGTTCGGCCTTAACTTCGAACAATTTGAATGTACTTAATCTCTTAATCTCTATACTAGCATCTGGTTGTGTGACAAGGTAGCATGAGGGTCAGCAGGCAAATGATTGTTTTAGCATCATCTGGTTGTATCATATCTAAAGATGATTGTTTTAGCCTCCTTTGATTGCATCATCATCTGGTTGGACGAATGTACTAGTGCAAGCTTGTGTGAGGATGATGTAATCAGCTCACCCTTATTTTCTAATACAAATTGCTTTCAAATACAACATTGACAACAAACATCTTCCACAATTGGTTCACCCATTGTGCGATTAATGATGCAGTCTCAAATCCACCAACAACACTTGGCTTGATAACCTAAGAAATCTATGTAAAAATCTAAGTAAGACAATGAATGAACATTTTATATAGACAAAGAGGTCAGCTCATATTTTGAAATCTGAATATTGAGCAATTTTGGCACAAAGTCACAATGATCAAACACCGACGCTAAAAGCATGTGTCTCCAACAGAGGCAGTGTCAATATCAACCGCTATATATAGCATAAAAAAAACTAGAGATTAAGGATATATATAAAGTATTATTATCTCAATTCTACACAAAAGAAGCACTTATGTGAGAATATGGAGAGATAAAGAGACCGCATTGAGAAGTGGGAGAGATGGCTAAGAGAAAGAGGAATAATATTTTAATTAGAGTTTTTTAATTTTGGACTCTCTTTAAAAAATGTTTTTGATTTTTAATTTTTATTTAAATTTTTATTAAAAAAATTTATATAAAAATTTTTATGTCAGCCTAACGATATTATAATTTTTGTATCAAAAGTTAAACTGAAGTACTATTTTAAAATAAAATTATATTTTATAGATATAAATCAAACAAACAACTTACGAAAACTAAAATAAAAAAAAATGTATAATTGTAAGAATAAAATATGTATTTAAACTTTTGTAATAATACTTTAAGATTAACATGCAATTTTGATCTCCTTGTTTCATGAAATCTATAATTTTAGTTTAATTTTTTTTCTGCAATTTGATATCTCATTTTTAAATTTTTTTTACGTTTAAACTCTTTTCTTAATTTCAATTTTAATTTAGTGATAATTTTATTAATGTGTATATAATAATATGGAAAATCATGGTGACGTAAAATTTAAATTTAATTTTAAAAAATAAATAAAGAGTCTTAATGCAATTTTAGTTCATTTCAAATTCATCAACAAATTACCAATTTAACTATCATTTTAATCATCATAAATATTAACAAAGCATTGGTGATTTTGATTTAAATTTTACAATTTTATGAATAATTTTTAAATATTGATAATACAAGAGATTAAATTGATTGTTTTTTTTCTTTCTTTTGAATAATAGATTAAAATTGATATTACACGGTTTGAAGAATGAATTTGGTATTTTTGTATTAAAGCCCTTTATAGAAAGAATTATCAAAAGAAGTTTGTATTAAAGTCGTGAGGCATGACAAATAGCACATATAGCTATAAGCCTATAACTAGTATGGGAAGTCACATTTATTATTTTTATAAATAAATGTTAAAGAGAGACCTAAAAACAATGTTAATGGTCATTTTTTTTTTATAATTAAAATAGTAATGTAAATCATGTTGATTAGATAAAAATAATAGAACATAAATATGGATATTATATTATATCGACATTAACTATGCCATAATCTTATCTATAAAAACAATAAAGACCGCGAACTATTATTTTTAAAGAGTATTATCGATTATCGTTATACTTTTTTATGATTTTTAAGTATTGGTTCATATTGGACCGATTATAAAAGTGGTCCGTTGTAAAATTCAATATAAATAGATATCTCATCGACGATTAATGTATTGACAACTTTTTTTATTATATATAAAAAAGTTCAAATTAATTACAAATATATCATGTAGAAGTTTAATATTTGTCGTTTTCTTAAACTCGATGTGAAAATTCGCAAGAAAAGAAAAATAAGGATTTATTTTAGCAAAAGTATAGTATAAAAATATCACAGGATCAATCTGATATCACCACAAGTTAATCACATATCATTTATAATACTCTAAAATATTTTAAAAAGAAAATATTTAATTGCAATTTTAGTCCATTTATTTTTACTGATTCAAGAAATTGATCCCCTGTTATAAAAGTCAACAATTTTGGTTATTTTATACAATTTTTTAACTAAAAAATAACGACGTGACATGTTTTAAGTAACATATCATATGATATAATGATTTAGAATGATTAACACCCATAAAATCGGAATAAAACAGTAAAATTTAATTTTCAACTTCAGAATTTTTCATATTTGTAACTTAATCAATAACATATAAATAATTAATACATCAATATAGTTTTATATCTTTTACATTATTTAAAATACATCAAATTATTATTTTTTAGTTCAAAAATATAAAATAATGATCAAAACTGTTGATTTTTTTTAAAAAAATATTAATTTTATAAATTGATAAAAATAGAGAAATCAAGAATTACAATTAAGTAAAAAAAAAAACACTATCTTTGGAGGT
>JBBPBQ010020323.1:10623040-10686191 GCA_037974755.1 Cicer yamashitae
AAAAAAAAAAAAAAAGAGTCAACGGTTGAGGTAAAAGGAAACACTGAATCACGTGTTGAGTCACGTGCGTTTGTTGAGTCCAACAGATTTTAGAGAATTGTACCAAGTACTCCCAATTTTACCTCTCACCCCCATTTTTTTTAAAGACCATTTTACCCTTTTCTTATTTTGTATAAAATTATGAAAAAAACATTTACCATTCTATTTTTTCACCCCACTTTCGAAAATTACAAAATATTTCTTAATAATCGAAAATTACAAACTTTCGAAATAATAACAGTGAGTTTTTTGATATCTTCGAAACTTTTGTTAAATTTGAAACTTTCGAAATGTAATTATCCAGAAATATTTACCAATTTCGAAACTGTTGAAAAATATCAAACTTTCGAAATGATATTTTCCAGGAACATCTGAAACTTTAGATGAATGTGAAAGTTCCGAAGTGTAATTTTCCAGAAAGTTTCGAAAGTTTGGATAAATTTGAAACTTCTGAAACACATATCTTTCGAAAATTTCAAACATTCGAAGTAACTCAATTTCGAAAGTTTCAATTTTTTTAAAAAAATATGTTATAATTAAAAATATATTTAGAAAAAAAAAATTAACTATTAATTATTAAGTAAATTTATTACTATTTTTGAAATTAGGTATGAAATTTATTACTATTAATTTATTACTATTAATTTATTACTATAAATTTATTACTATTTATTACTACAAAAATGCATTTTGGAACTTTCATATTGTTTCCAAACTTTCGAAGCCTATTTCGGAAGTTTCATTGAAGACCAAACTTCGGAAACAAAACTTTCCATTAATTCCAAAGTTTCGAAATTGAAAAAATTCATATTTCTGAATTTTACATTTCGAAACTTTCAGATTGTTAGAAAGTTTCGAAGGTTTTTGCATTTCGAAAGTTTCGAAGGTTTTTGCATTTCAAAAGTTTCGAAGGTTTTTGCATTTCGAAAGTTTCATGTTCATGGAAACTTTCGAATATTTGAAAATTTAATGTTTCGAAAATTTCAAAGTTTCAAAGTTTATCTTACTTTTGGGTTTCAAAGGTTCGAATGTTTGCAATATGTGATTCAGACAATTCGAAATTTTGGAGTTTTTGTAGATAATATTAAAGGCAATATGATATTTTCCATGGGGATGGGGGGTGGTAGGTATAGGTAGGGGTGCACGGTACAAAACTTCAGATTTTATTTTGGATAAAAATAAGGACCAAACAAAAATACAACTTACCTAATCGTGGATGTTTGATAAGAACATATAGGGTCGTTCAACGTGTTTTGAGACTTAAAGAAAAAATAATTTTTTCAAAAATTATCATTAATATTTTATTTAATAAATATAGAAATTTTATTTTTTGATGGAAATTATGACATTTTTAAATTTATTTTCTCTATATTTTTTTAAAAATGAAATAAGACATTTCAACGATTTTACAACAATATTAAGAATTGACGTAAAAATTTTCTTATAGTAGGTTAAGAAGAAAATAATGTGTATATACGTTGTACCGAACTCATGTTAGCAATGTGTTCACTACTAGTCTTATGATTTCTCATTTTATAACTAATATTTCTCCGGTCAACAATGTGTTCGCTACTTATGTCATTATTTTTTAATTTATAATTAAGATTTATCCAATCATTATTAAATTTGTTAATCAATTTACTTGTACTAAAAAAACATTAAATAATTTGCAACTAAAACAAAATGTTCTATCAAAGTCTTGCGAATAAACCAGACTTGATAAAATTTATATCAATAAGTTTAACAAAGACACTACTAACAAATCTCTCAAAGTTGTATCTACAAGCAACCGCTCATATATATTTTCAATTTTATTTTCAATTTTATTTGTGTTTAGTGGTTTTGATAAATTTACAAATATGTTGCCATATTTTACAAATATGTTGCCATGTTGGTCAAATATGATAAAAATCTCTAATAACAAACAATATGTTTTCTTAAAAAATATATAAGCTACCAAATCATTCTCATGATTTATTGATTTGTATATACTACACATGACAATAAATATTGTATTTGTACTAAAAATTATGCAGATTATTGCTTTAAAATTTAGAATGATTGTCACAATTTTATTTTGAATTAGGATTTCAATTCATATTGACCTTGTACATTTAATTGAAATCTATATCGAATTCGAATGTTATTTTTTATTTTATCTCAACGATATATGTCATTGAGTATGTATTGTAACAAGTGATAATCAATTAGGACAAAGGACATTAAATAAGTTATAAGAATAATGTCATGTCTTGTGTAAGTAGTATTATTAGTGAATTAAAAAATGTTAAAAGAATTGAATTATATGAATGACGTATCTAGTTATCTCAGACAAATAACTTCACGATTAATTTACTAATATTTAATTATTAAAAAAAACGAGGTCATGGGTTAAAACTCACCAAAATTAATTAAATAGCTGAATGAGTTCACTTAATTTCACTTGAAATTCAAATTTAATGCCGATATTGTTAGGTTTAATGTCTTATCTCGAGTTTGAATTCGAGACATTGCAATTGTGTTAATTAATTATAATATAATTTATCATCTCTTCTAAGATCAAATAAAAATATATATTTGTCCCATCACAATACAAAATAACATATCACATACACATTATAATAATCTAACTTGTTACGCTGTTATCCAATTCTTGCCGGAACTTTTTTTAATAGGGCTCATCGGTAACAATATTTATTTGGCTTAAATATAATTTTTATTGTCCCATATCAGTAAATTCATAATTTTTGTCCTCCATTTTAAAAAATATTGATATTTGATCTTCTCTTAATTTGAGTTTATGCTGGTGATGTGACAGTAATTTGAGTAATATGTAAAAAAACTTACATAATGATGTGGAAAGACATAATGATGCAAATTTTTAAATTACTCAATACTACTTTAATAATTTTTGAAAATAAAAATAAATAAATTTTTTTGTTGATCTAACAATTTCTTAAAATAAAATAAAAACAAATTATTTTTTATAACTACTTTTATTTGCTTTCAAAATTTCTGAAAGAAAAACAATTTTATGTTTAATTTACTTTTATTTTTGTTAAAAATATTAAAAAAATTGAGTTCTGACGTTTTCTACTTTTTTCTGGAAATTGTTTGCAGGATAGAGAAAGTAATAAACTTGTATTATGATGGTATATGACTTGTAAAAAAAGATAGATTATCAAGTACATAGTAATTATTCTCATTTTATATTAATTAAAAAGAATTTCCAGTATTTTGACTATAACTTTTTTTGTCATATATTTTGTCTGTAACTTATAGATCATTAATCTGCATTGAACTCCTTTCTAGTCAAAAACCAAAAAAGAAGTCCAAGAGTAGCATGACCGACAGAAAAAGATAACTAAGCCTAGCCTGCTTTGTTTTCTAGTATCTATTGACCAGGCATGCTTTCTAGTTTTGCTCTCTTTTGTCGTAAAAATATATCTTAGATAAAATTCAACATACAAACAAATTCAAAGCTATTGATTAGTCTCAAATTAAATATAAATGAGTTAAATAATATACATATAAAATATGTAATTTGTATACATTTTAAGATTTTGAATAAAAAATGGTGTTAAAGTCTTTCAAACTCCCAAATAAAAATCGATTAAAAGCATATTTTTTTCTTCAAAATTATAAGCATTAGTTTTAATGTTTTTGGAAAACTATACAATTTAGTCATTGATGATATAATATTAAAGTGCGATCAATGTAGAAAATCCTATATTTACTCATGTGTCACTTCATTTTATTTAATGTCATAAATTAATTGAGAGATCATTTGACTATCGTGTTATAATTCTAGAAAATTAAGAGATTATTTTAACTAACACTCATAATTTGAGAAACAATTTAAAAAATAAAAAATAAACAAACTGAGTATATTGCTTTGTTTGGCTTAAAAAAAGAAAGAAAAACTTTGGTGGTCACATGGACGGAGTTTAGTTATGATAAGGGAAGACCACAGTCACACCAAAAAAATTTCTTTAAGTTAAAATAAGTATACTTACAATAATATTTATTTATAATATACAGTATATATATATAACAAATGTCTCGCTAATAATGTCAAATTGTAGAGTAGTTTAGTGGTAATAGAGATTTTTGTAGTTCAATTCTTCATGATAGTGGTTTTTGTAATTTTTATTGTAAATATAGTAGTTTGTTTGACAAAATTGTAAATATTTAGATTCAAGTTGCCCCTCAATAAAACTTGTCAAGATTCGCAGCCAAGTTTTTTCCTACTACGTTTTCAA
The DNA here is from genome assembly GCA_037974755.1 of Cicer yamashitae. Lineage (NCBI taxonomy): Eukaryota > Viridiplantae > Streptophyta > Magnoliopsida > Fabales > Fabaceae > Cicer > Cicer yamashitae. The sequence goes on from JBBPBQ010020323.1 coordinate 10,627,342, forward strand.
TTTTTTCAAACAATAATTTTTTCTAGGTTGAAATATACAATTACATCTACAAAAAACTTGATTTTAGTATATGCCCTGCAAAATCTAATAAAATTGTTTTAGTCTCTACAAAAAAATAAATAAATAAAATATTTTAGTCCCTATAAAATATAAGAAATTTGATTTTAATTATTACATGATAAAAACAAATTGGTTTACTCCCGTGTACAATTTTATAATAAATTATAATTATTTTTATTTTAAAGATATAAAAAATATTAATTTTAACAAATTGATAAATGACAAACATTTATCTTGTGTATGGTTATATATTCTATAAACTTCATTAGTAACTAATTTCCAAACAAATAACAACTAATATGATTATAACTAATTTTTCATTGACAAATATTTTTCCGTACGTGGTTTTTAAAGTACATTTGTAATTAATATATTATAATTATTATCATTTTTATTTAGAAGACATATAAAAGTAATAAATCTAACTAATTGATTAAAGACAAATACTTATTTTGACTGTGAATTATACTTTCCAACAATTTCTTTTGCGATTCATTTTTAGAAGAAAAAAATGTGAAAAGCTGGAGTATGAAAACTATAGTTATTGTATTATAATTGTTCTTATTATTATGTTGATATTAATAAAATTGTAATTTTAACTAATTATTTTGTAAACAAAATTTATCTAATATATGATTTTTATAATAAAAATTTTTTTAGACCTTTTATTTTTATTTTTGTTTTTATCATTGTTTTACTATGGCAACTCCATGCGAGGCTCACGTAGATATGGAGTTGTTTCCCGTAGGAGGTAGTATTGAGAAAATAAACAAATAAATAAATTTAAATAACACAATTATAATATAAAAAAATAATGCTGAAATTTCAAAATCAGAGAAAAAACTATGGCTGTTGTGCAATAACAAACGAATAATAATAATATGTGAAATTTGTTATAACACATAAACTTATCTCAAAACTCATCATAATTCATAACTTCCAATATACATACACTTTTCAAAGCAAATATTTGAACGATATCTCACAACACTTTAACATAAGAGTATAAGAGAAAATAAAATAATTAGATATAAAGTTAAAATATTTTGGACGGGTGCTAAATGAATTAAATATTAGATATATAAGAGTAATGACACATATATACTAACAATAATTAGGATAAATTTTGGTCAAACTAAGTTATCTAATTCAAAATATACTTAACGAGTCTGGGTTAAATATCGCAACACAATATGCATTTAGGGCTATCTACTCTTGTCAATTTTAATGGAAAAAATTAACTTTAATTGATTACGGATGTAGGTGCAGGTTTTTTCCAAAATTAAAACTCGAGGATTGAGCGAATTATAGGACATTGATATTCACTTTACACTCGCTCACGAAGCTATCCTGCTATAAAAATGTACTTAATCATTTTATTTATAATAAATATGACTTTTAATTATTATTATTATTATAATATATTGATATACATTTAAAAATGTTGTATATAATTTTTTTTACTTCAAAATAATATTCATTCATTCATATTAAAATTGTACATTAATCGAGAACAACACAAATTCGCTAAAAATGAAAAATGACGAATCTACAAACTCATAACGCTCGAGTTAATATATCATAAAACAACAAAATACTATCAATTTGATAAAATTAAAGTGATCAGAATATTCATGCATCTGGATCTTCAAAGTTGACGATTTTGAAATCATTGATTAAATCATTCTAATCTTCATCGAAGTTAATATGTCAATTTGAATAAAATGAATATCGCACTAAAACAAGAAAATAAAATAATATCGCACTTAATTGACGAGATAATAAAAAACACAGAAAAATAGATTGTGTGAAAATAACTTATTTATGTAAAATGATAGAGGAAAAATGAATGATTTCGATCCAAAAAATGGTGGTCCAAAATTATCCATTTTCTATTATCAAAATAGAGAAAAAAAGAAAGTAGAAAGAAAAGTATGGCAGTTAGGTTTTTAATTTAATTGCAAGAATAGACATGATATAATTATATATTGATACACTAAATTGACATGATATTAATAATTTTTATCTTAACAACATAGAATTATTAATATTGGGTCTAACGTTGACACTCTATATTAAATTCAGGACAAAATTAATTATATATAAGCCAATTGTTTTGTTAATTTATCTTGTCTTGTTTCTTATAAGTGTAGTTGGCTTAAAAAAATTATACAAAATTGGGTGAGAAGGAAACTTTATTAAATATAGATAACATAAAAAGGAATTGAATTCTCAAAAAAATCAACTTGAGAGAATTATGTTAATGATCTTATAATTCAAATTTATTGGATTTATTTATATATTTTTTAAATTATAGATCTTAATAAAATTAGATAGTGAGATCGTCAATATAATCTCTTCATAAAATTGGATAGTAATAGTTTTTTATTTATTTTTCTCGTCAAAGATAATCAACTCTTTGAATCTATGATTAAAAAAAATAAATTTTTTGAACCTATCATATGGTTAAGATATATTATCAAAATTCATTTTAGTATTTAAATATATGAGACGATGTCATTATATGATCTCAATATATTAAAATTATAAAAAATACATTTAAGTATGTTTTTATCATTAATTTGTAATTTAAACTAACTAATGAAAGTGACAATAATAAATCAAACAAACTAACAAAAAAAATATATTAGAGGGCTAACTCATTAAACAAAAACACATCCAATTTTGAACCATTCAATAATTATGAAAGTGTTTGACACATCTAGGACCAAAATTAGAGGAGATTTGTTACCCTCTAATTCCATTGATCTCATTGACTAGGAGATTTCTCAAAGATACTAAGCCGATTATAAGCCAGCTTTGAGTTGTAAGCAGCATTCTTGTACTCTCTCCATGTGAATTCTTTGTACAAACTCTGCTCTTCCCTTGATATCAATATTGAAGGCAAAGGTGCTAACTTTTCATTCAAGGGCGGTCCTCCAAAGTAAATCATTGACACCCTTGACATTCTTGTGTCAGTCAAAACCCTGTGTTTCACACTCTCTAATCCCCCATTTGTCATCACCTGAAATTTAATAATAGAAAAAACATATAAAACCCTCCAGACTCAAAATAGTACAATAAATATCATTAATATTTTGTCAAAAAAAAAATAATAAGTAGAAAATTCCCACATCAAAATATTGACATGTCGTTCTCTTTACCTCGGAATTGACTATTTGAGGAGATATGGAGAAGAAAAACAACAAAATTAATTGCACACCATTGACTTATAAGATAGAAGCATTTTTTTTTCCATTCAACAATAATACTAATATTAATGTACATCACCAATTTGGTTTTTAAAATTATAATTATAGGATAATTTAATCTTTAAAATTATGAAAAAAATGATTTAGTATCATGTCGGTAAATTTAGTATTTTTTAAAATTTGCACTATAATTTTAAATATTTTATATTTGTCTTAGTGCAACAAGAGACTATTTATTGTAATATGTTGTTTTTGATTGATATTTTATAAAGAAATATTTTGGTAGAGAATAATTCGATTAAAATTCTTTAATTTAAGAGATTAAATTATTTTTTATAAAGATGAAAAATTAAATTACACGAAACTTACCATTTTGAGGTTCAAAATACTAATTTATTCTGAAATTCTATTGTATTATCGGATAAAAATATTTTACACAATTATCCATCGAATAATATATTATCATTTTATAAATGTGTTTTACACAGTAATCTAATACTACAAGTTTCCAGTTAATTTAATGAGTTGAAAAATACATAAATTTATAATATTCATTAAATAATCCAACAATAAATTATTAGAGAATGATTAAACAAATTAGTCCTACAAATTATAAGCATCAGACAACTCTCAAATTTTATAAATTTAGCAAATGCACTGTTGAAATCGTAAAATAGTAATCAAAATAGTCTATATTTAAACTTTTACAATTAGAGATTATGGTATGACATGTTGATTGAATACTTGACTCTTTTATATTGATCTCATATCAATGTCATCACAATGTGTATACTAATTTTCCAATGAAATTTAAATCTTTTATGGACTAATATATCTATAATTAGTCCATGCACAATTACAATTTCTCAATTTTATCTCTAAGATAACAAAATCTCATCGGCATTTTTGTTCCCGAAAAGATGATATTGATGTAGGATCGACGTAGATAAATCATGTATTCAATTACAATGCCACATCAAAATATATAACGATAAAAATTTACGTATGAACTATTTTAATTGATATTTTATAATTTCAAAAATGTATTTGTTAATTTATAAAATTTAGAGACAAATTTATTAATTACCGTTTAGAATAAATGAGACTAATTTTCATATTTAAAATATTTGATATGTCATGATAGTACTAATATTGATGTGTAGTGTTTGTTTACCTGTAAGGAGTCACCAACAATGATGAAAAAGGAAGTGTGATCAGGTGGGATTGAAACCCAAGTCCCATCCTTGAGGCATATTTGAAGTCCTGATGTGTTGTTAGACCTAAGGACAGAAATTAAGTGTGGGTCTGTGTGCTCTCCAAATCCAATCAATGATTGAATCTCTCCACATGCTGCGTAGTGATTTAGTCTCAGGCATGAATCACTTCTCTCATCTCTCACCATTTTGCTAAACACATTCCTTTCTTCAATCCCCAATCCATCTGCTATTAATTCCAACACTTCCCAGCACACCTCCTTCACTGCCAATATATATTCTTCAACAGCACACCTACATATCAAAATAGGAAATTCAACTATCATATAAAACTTGTATGCATTGTATTTGCATATCCATTAAACAATTCATTTATTTTGAGGATATAACTCTTCTGTAGATATTAAATTTTATTATTCTAATTAACGCTCAAATTTTAAAAATATAGTTTATAAATATATAATATGATTTTTAAAATATAAATAAACGCATATTTATAAGTTTGCATAGTGGAATATCTTAAGTTTTATAGTAATTTAACTAATATGCATTCATAATGCGAAAAAAAGTGTCCATAGGTATGAAAGCAATGGTAAGAGTTTGAGTACGTAATATCAAGAGATAAAATTTACATCTCTTTTCAAACCGATATAAAATAACTATTATTATCACATTTATTAATAATAATTTTTCTTTTTAAAAAAAATAGTGAGAAAATGATTTAGGCATTCAATAAAATATTATATGATGCAAATTTTAGTATAATTATTTTAGGAAATAATATTACAAGTTAAAAAGTTTAACTGAAGGTATGTGTAAATTAATATTTTGCATGCATTCTTATCAAAACTTTCAAAATAATCTAAAAATATTCAAATCATTTATTTATGATGGAAATTTAGGGTGACAGATCAATGCCCTAATTTAAAGTAGGAAATGTTTTTGTTCTAATGAAATTCAATATATATGTATGAGAAATTGTTGAGGCGAGGAAGTGTGTCATATACTCTATGGTAGATAAATGTTTAAAAAATCATGACAATAGAACTCATCACCTAAATAGAAATTAACAGTGTTTTGCCTCTTTAGGATCGAGAGAGACAGTAACGTGGTCAATTTAATTGGACAAAAAGGAGAAAAAAACTAATATAAATTGAGTTTTAAGACATTTTTATTTGTTTTTCTTTTTGGTTCAATCAACATAGTTAGAATCCCTGTCTTAGTGGTAAATACGAGTAGAGCTATCAATAAAGTATCAAAGTTTCAAGTCCTCTCTCAAAAATCTCATACAAAACTCCTAATATTAAGTCTCCTATTAAAATAAATTTTTAAAAGTCCCGATTCATTATTTTATTATTTTTTGTGGGCTTTAAGTGATGGGACTTAAGGGCTTATAGACCCAATGTTTTGTTAATTGAGATATTTTTAAAAAATTCTTTTTGATATTTATTTTTCTCGCTCCAGAAAATCTAAAATATTTTTTTCTCGAAAAATTTTGTGAGCAAATTCAAAAAAATTATTTTTCTTTAAAAAATTGATTTTTTTTTTAATCAAAAAAATTGCAAATATTTTTTTATCAGAAAAAAAAAATTGAAATTTTTGTATCGAAAATTTTGAGACGATTTTTTTTTGAAAAAGTGGGTCCATAGGCCCACCTAAACCCACCAAATTTTATGGGTTTTTTTGGTTTTGGGAGCTTTCCTTTTCGAGACCTTGACCTTTTAAAACTATAAAATTTTTGATCTCTCCAACACGTGGGATGGAACCAATAATTAGTGAACTTGGAAAATTGACTGCTGTAAATACGAGCAATACTATGAACTTTTAGTTATAATAGTATCATCAAGTAATTTTTAAATATGATACAACTCTTATACTATATGAGATTCTCCTCCAACTAGCTGTTTCTCTATGCATGTATGTAAAACAGGGGTGAGCTCTGTTTTTACCTGAAGTAATTATTTGGATTTTGCTGCAAAAGAAGAAGAGACTTAGGAGAGATGACATCAGTGTTAGTGTTTAGAAGAAGGTATTCAACCCAACCCACATCACCGTTTTTGCCAATACTCTTATTTCCATACCCAAAAGGATCAGGTGGACCCGCCTTCTCTTTCTCTGACTGAGGCTGTCCGAAAAACTTTACTGTTTCATTTTCCAAATTGGCCATCAACTCTAGTGGAACATGGTGGTTGACAACCTTAAAGAATCCAAACTCTTGGCAAGCGTTGACTATTAGTGTCTTGGCTTCAGGGTCTGAAAGGTCAACCTCTGGTACACCTTTGAACAACAAACTTGTTGGTTTGCATGTATTTATGTTAAATAATTCGTTTAATGTAGCTTGTTGGGAAAGAACAACCATCTTAACGTTGTTATTTGTTCTTATGACAAGGTGTTGTGAATTTGTGATCAAAATGAGGGGTTTATATGGATGAGAATGATATTGCTAATGCATGAACCTGTGAAGGAGGAGACGTTAAGAACTAAAGAACATTTGGCTCTCGTTGTCTTCGTGGGATCGTGCCATTTATACTCTCTCTATATCCGATATTTGTTCTTTTTAATATTTTACTTTTATTTTAAAATTTTGGATTTTTTTTAAAATTAAAATATAATTAATGATATTTTTTATTTTGTACTCTTAAAAATTTAAAAATATAATTTAAATGAATTTTAATTTTACTTTATAAATGAAAGTTAAAAAAGACTTAACTTAAATTTTAATAGGTTTGTCAAAGGTTAAGTTTAAGGGATAAAAAGAGTAATGATAAGGTGCTTTAAAAACATACCTAACCGGTGCTTTAAAATCATACCTAATAATTCTATAAATTGTATTTGTATATTAAAAACATAAAATGCATAATTTTCAATACTAAATTTCAATTTTTAATAGAGTATAGCCTTAATTGCAATTTTAGTCTCCTACTTTTATTGATTCACGAAATTAATCCCTCTATTTTAAAAGTTGACAGGTCTCTCCCTTTGATTTTTTAACTAAAAAATAATGACTGAGATGGCTTAAATAATGTGACATATGATATGACGATGTAGAATGATTAATACCTATGAAATTGAAATAAAACGTTGTAAAAACTTATATTTCAACTTCGGAAATTTTTCATATTTTTAATTTAATTAATAACATATAAATAATTAATGCATCTAGATGGTTCTATATCATAGAATTGTATGTCACATCATTAAAAATATGTCAAATCGTCGTTTTTTAGTTCAAAAATCTGAAAGATGAACCAAAATTGTTGATTTTTAAAATAGATGAACCAATTTCGTGAATTAATAATAATAGAGAAATCAAAACTATAATTAAACCTACAGTATATGTTAACATTTCCCATTTTTTTTAAAAATAAAATACCTAAATTTACTAAAGTTAATTTTGATGGAAAATCAATCTGTTAATCAAATAGTTAAGAGACTCTTGCATCAATTATTTGTGTTGATTAATCATTTGAGTGCGCCTTCTAGCAGCCGCCTCTCAAGGTCTCTTCCTCCATTTTTATTTGAAAGCATTCATTTTTATTAACTATTTGATTTAATTTGTTTTATGTTGTTTTTTTAATCTTGAAAATAAAAAAAAACTGTTCAAAAAGCAACTTCAATGAACTTAGACAACTTGTCCTAATTCCTGGCTCACTTCAGTTAATTCCACTAACAAAGTAAGGGATGGATAACATTCATTTTTCAACGAGGAAATCATATATGTCTGGAGTATCAAAGTAACAAAGGTGCAACCAATAATAAAATAGATCATCAGTACTATTTAAAACAAAGAGACACTGGCAAAATTATGTAAAGTAATTATTAATTTAAATCATAAAATTCACTAAATTGCATAAGTTAAATTATCTTTCAAATAAAATAACAATTGCAATATGTGTTAATTTTTTTTCCACCCAATTATTGTGGTGTTGTAGAAGAGGATGGTGGAAAAAGCAATGCGTGATCACTAGAGATCTTAATTTATATGAGAAATGGTCCTAAAATGTATACTTTTAAAAATCGAGTTTGTTGTGATGTGTTCAAGCTATACTCTTGCAATATATACGAATCTATTCCTATCATTTTCTAAAAAGCTTTCAAATAAGTTTTAAATTCTTAAGTCTCATTTAATAAGTCCTTTAATTTGGTCCCATACGAAGAGAATTGGTTTTAGGCTTCGACTCATTATGTTATTATTTTTTTGTGATAATTTTTTTGAAAAAAAAGTTGATTTTTAGGAAAATTTTGTTTTGACATTTTTATAAAAATTGGGAATTCTTTTTTTCCAAAAAAAAAATTAATTTTGGACAAAAATTATTTAAAATTGGTTTTTATGCCAAAACAAAAAACATTTTTCATAATTTTTTTTTATCTGAACTAAAATTTGGGTTAAAAAGTTTAGACCCTCCTACATGTGGAAGGAGACCAACAAATAATAAACTTATAATTTTGACACCTCCAAATACCACATTTATTCTTAGGAGATTGTGAGATTCAATTTATGAGTACTATTTTCTAAAGGAAATTACAACCAATTCAACAATATTCCTTTCCCCAACAAATGTGTAGTTCAATAGTATCAATTGAGACGGTGAAAGAGCGTCGTGAAAGAGATTTTGGATTTTATCACTAATCATTAACCTATTTGACTATAAAAAAAAATTCTAACAAGATTTATTCTGCCTCAATAAACTTATTCCTCTGTTTTAGATTCTTAGATGGAGAAATTTTGAAGCAACAAGCAAACAACCACATTAAAATAAATATAAATTATTCTCAATTGTAAGGTTTAAATATGTTAGTCTCCTATTAATTATAAATAAATGTTAGATATATAAAATAATTTACTTACGTCGCTAATGTCTTATGATTTTGAATTAATATTAAATTCAAAATCTCTTGTAATTTTGAAGTATTAACTGGTTGTTACTTGCATTACTCTCCATACTTGTCAACATGTAATAAATTACCTGCCATCAATTAATTTATTTGTTATTTGCTATATATTTATTCACACTGTGAGACAATTAAATTCACAACTAGATTAGACTATTTGACACTACATGTACTAAGAATCATTCTATGATTTATCAACTTTGGTTTTTGTTTTTTTAATTAACATTAAGATTTTGCTTGGGAGTTTGGAGGAGAGGAGAAGAGGATGAAGGACTTTGAAGGGAAGAAAAAATAGAGAAGTAGAGAGAAATTTTTAACATTTTTTAAATGAGTAACTTTATAAAAAATGATAAGAGAATGTTTATAATTAATATATTTTTAATTAATATAATATTATAACACCATGAAAATAATTTGAAGAGTTTTGTTTAAATCCTCAAAAATACAATCTGAATACAATTTGTAAATTCCCTCCAAAATAGAGAAATTTCATAACATTAATATAAATAAACCCTTCAAAACAGTATTCTCAAACTCTTCTTTTATCTCACTTCACGAAGTATAACATGTATATAACCGAGTTACACGTTTGATATTTTGCGTGACTCACATCTTATGCCAGCGGTTAAATAATGACTGAGGTGTCCACATGAATCAATTCTTAGCTTATGGTGCTTACTCTTTGTGACTTAGCTATCATATAATTAGTCAATTGTTAGGATGAAAAAGAATCACATGCATATGGTCTCAAAAATTTGACAAAGATCGATGTCGTCAGTAGCAGCTGAGGGAGGAATTAATATTCAAGGGATTATGAACACAATATTAATATTTATGTACAATTAAATAATTATTTTGGTTTCTCAAATGTGTGATGCATAAACACTAAGAATGAGAATAAGTTAAAATATCTTATAAGAGTATATGATTTGACATATTGAAAATTTAGTTTGGTCTGACTCGTTTAGTAAATAAATTAAGTTTAAATTTTTATTTATTTAAATAGATCATAATCAAATTCTTTAAAAAAACATATTAGGCTTGACAAGTCGACCGATATATATGTAATGATTATATATATATATATATATATATATATATAATAATTTAAATAAAAAATCACTCATATTTTTTAATAAATATTCTTTAATGATAAATTTGAAACCTAGTAGTCTCTCTCAAAATCATTATGCTATAAATTTGGTTGTGTTTAATTCTTTTATTTTGTTTATAATGGTTGTTCAAATCAACAAAATTCACGTTTTTTATTGGTCTATTAGCCAATTTTTAGAGATAGGCAAAATTTCATTTTTAAAAAACCTCAACACAAAATAGGTTAGATCAGACTTTTAAAAATGTCATATCATTCTTAAAATAAAGCATTTGACAGGTAATAAGGAAAGCTCGAGTTTAATTTTCTTAAGTTGGTATGATCTATTTAAGAAAAGTAGACTCATCCCCGCCTATTCTCAACCCTAGTAGTCACTATAGTGTTGAATGTATCAATATTACAAACACATTATCAAACCTCTCTTTTGTTAGTAATTTTGTGACCCATATTGACTAATAAAAGATACATTCAATGACTAGATTAACTAATGAAAGACATATTAAAATACTAAAATCACTAACTAAAGACACACTTAACTACATTTTTTTATGTAAAAATTGCTTAATAATTAATTAATACATGGTCATATAATAAATGAGTATTTATAATTCAATTGAAATCGTAAAACTTGTAGAACCGTGATACCTGTCGGCTCCCTTTCTACCTCTTCCCCTAGATATTGCCTCTTAAAAAAAAAAATAGGATTCCGTAAAATTAAGAGAGTTACTAATTCAACAAAAACAAAACAAATATAAATTGATTGTTAATCAAGGGTAGTTGGATCATCGTCTCACAATGAAAATTAGGGGTGTAAAAATTCTGATTTGATCTATCAACTTATCCTAATCTGAAAGAAATTGGTCGAGTCTGACCCAATTCAAAAAAAAATGACAAGACATGGACACGATAAAAAAAGAAGTATGATTTGAGTTACTATTTGAATTATTTATCACATGCCAGATTATTGTATAGACACAAGATGTTATTATATTATTATTATTAATGTTTACTGTATCTAAAAAAAATCAAATATAACCGATCACTTTAGACTTATTGTCTATAGTTGAATAAGAAAAAGTTGTATTACAAAATAATTTTTGGTCACCAACCCTTCTTGTTAACACGAGAAGAGTGAATATTAAATTATATAGTTAACGATGTGTTTGTTTAACAAAATTTTTATATTTTATCTATTTGTTTTATACTATATAAGCTCTAAAAGTTATTTATTGATTGAATTTTTTTTTAAAAAAATATTTATACATTACTAATAGTTGACTTATAATCTGACGTTATCTTTAAATCGTTTTATCTCATAAGACTCGTATCTCATCAAATTTAATCTAATTAAAAATCAAATTTAAATATAAAAATTAGCCTAATTTTAAAATCGGACATGAATCAAACAAAACTTTCGACTTTATTCTTCCTTTATACTCAACAAGAATAATATAAATAAGATTCTACTTATCTAGAGTAGTACGGAGAGATGTTTTTCCAACTTAAAAGCCTAGTCAAACTAAAGGAAATGATAAAATTAAGAAAGAGAATCTAATATTCGGTTTCGGAGTTACCTATAATATTGTATGATGTGTCATTTTTATTAGACCTAAAAAATCAATCACAATTCGACAAATAAGCCAATATTTACTATTTAGTGCTGGTCCATGGCTTTGCAATTAATGGTCCTTGTTGTTTAGGAATGGCAGGATCAACAGAAAGGTACAGGCCTCCTAGTCCTATACTGCATTACATTACATATTATGAGACTCTAAATTCGAATCAATAAATGTGGTTTAAATTTTTTTATTTATTATTATCAATAAAAAAATATGATAATGTTTTAAAAATTATATATATATATATATATAAATAATCATTAAGAATAGTATAAAAAAAATAATTAATATTATATTAAAAATTGTAAATTATATTTATTTTAAAATAATTTTTTAGTGGTGATTATTTGATTATGATTTAATGTGAGATATGGATCTCCAACCCCTTCTTTCTTTCTCAGGGTTGCATTGCTTTGCACGTGAAAAAACAAACGTCCTTTTCAATTTCTTTTGAATTCGACTTCTCAACCATATGCTGGGAAAATAAGTCCTTTTCATTAACTTTCCCACCAGGAAAATATCCCAACTTGTGGTGAAATCTATTTAGCATATGTTTTGTTTCGGTGTATAATTTCTTTCAAGTTTGCAGCACTTAAGTTGGTTCTTAAAGAGTAAAATTAATCTTGGCATATTTAATTGCTCTTGAATAAAATTGATTTTGTTTATAAAATAGATTATAATTTGAAGTTAAGATATAAAATTAATTGTTTTTAAGTTTAAACATGATTATATAACTACAGTTATTGTTAATTCACTTTTACTTAAATATATATAAATAAAAATATTCAACTAACTTGTAAATAAAATTAATTTCTAACGAAATGGTTAAACTTCCACAAAATATTATCTCCAAATTAAATCTCAACAGAAAAATATATTCACATTTAACGTCGCCAATTTCCTATTAACCTATAAAAATAATCAATTTATATATGCCCATAACCAAACATGTACATTGAGAAATTTTACGTCCGTATGACTGTGGGTACACGTGGATATGCAGGGGACGTTATAATCATATTCCACTCATTTTCTGTTTGCCGGTTCTTTTTGGCTCCGCATATTATGTTTATTTTAGGGTACTGAGTACACAATGAAGGAACATAATTAATTTGGTGTATAATATATATATATATATATATATATATATATATATATATATATGATGTGGTACAAAATTGATAGATTCATATGAATCTTAAACATATAAATCAAAGGTACGATCTTAAAGACTGATATATATAAAAGAAGCATTTCTCAATGATAGTAAAAAATATAGATACAAAAAATTGAAATAAAACATTTAGTTTGAATTTTAAAAACTATTTTAGAATTAACTTAGTTCAATTATGATGTTTTTTTTTAGTTTTTTTACTCAATATATTTTAGTTAAAACAATTTTCCGTTAATTTCAAAAACAATAAAATTTTAATATTCAAATATGCTATTTGTAATAACTTTTTAATGAAAAAATAGTTTTTTCAAAATAGAACTCATATTTCACGTCAAAATGAAGTGAGATTAGTTTAGCTATAATAATCACTGCGACCTTTCACAACCATCAATTATAAGAGATACGTGTTGGTTCCATGCAGTGTCATTATCATCAATACAACCTTATTATTGTAAAATATTACAACCTTATTATTGTAAAATATTACAACCTTGTATTGTTTTTTCTTATGTCTTTTATTGTTGGTTTTGGAATCCTAATGTTTGAATGGAGAAAAAAGTTTGATTTTGATTGATGGAGATATAAAATGATTTGCAAAAAGTTCAACACATTTTTGTTTTTATTAAATTTTGAGGTTTTTACTTTTTGGTTTTTGTTTTGGGCTTTGTTGGGTCTGATTTTTGAAATTTTGCTTAAATTTTTACATTTATGATGAAGAGGGGAAGATGATGACCGAGATTAGCATCTTAAGATTTTAATTTTTTAAGAATAATAAATTTAAAAATATTATCTTTTTATTAAACTATTTAAAATTATCATATCAGACTTATAACAATAATATATGCATTTTTTTTAACGAAGTGTGTTAAAAATGTAACAAGGCACACGTTTTACAACTTAAAGTACTTAGATGTTAAAAAAAAAACTTAAAAAATTAAATTAGTATTTTCATAGAATTTATAATACCGCGAAATGTATTTTACTTTTTTTCTGTATAAAAGAAACATAATTAAATATATTGAGATGAATTTAACACTGACTCATGTAATACCGATCCGACAAAACCTTTCGTCATTCACCTGCAAAGCCGAAAATAAACTAAAATCAATAAGACCAAGAGTACAGTAACACACGAAGAAATTAAAAAACAAAAAAAAAATGTTGGTGGGAGATAAACGCGTAAGACATCGAAAAAACAGCACGTTATAAACAATCTCTTGAAAGAGAGGTAGAACTCATGTGCTACTCTATTTGTTAAATAAAAATAATATATATACTATATATGTACAAATATTTGTTTAATGAATATTTAAATATTTGCAACTATTAATGGATATTTATGAATATTATAAAAAAATTATTTATGCATATATATTTTTTTAATCATGTCAATTTTTTTCGTATTTTATCAACATAAAAACATTAATACGTTAATACACTAATAAAGTATAAAACAAAATTCTATCATATCAATTATCAAAAATAATGAGTGGGAATGATTACTAAACAAGAAGGGAATGAGAATTAAAAAGGGGAAAATAGGAAGAAAAGAGTGGAGATCCATTGGAAGGGAAAAATCACACGTGAATTTCGTGGTTAGCAACAACTACATTGGAAAATATATATATATATATATATATATATATATATATATATATATATATATATATGGAGATAAATTTTTTTCTTAAAACAAGGAATAATCTCGTTAATTATTTACCAAGACTTCCATCATAATTCAAAATGGTTGATGATACTTTTATTACATACATTTGTGTTTTGGTTTTCTTTTGATTGAATTACTAATCTAAATAGTTATTCTTCTTTGTGACAATTTAAAAGGATAATTAAAAGAAAATAAAAATAGGGGTCTTTTTGGTTGGAAGTAAAAATATTTTAAAATCTAAGTATTTGACTCAATTTTTTAGAAAAGGAGAATAGTTAAATCCTCCGTGAATTCAATTTTTGTTTTCCCTATTTTGAAGGGATTTTGAGAGGATCTTTAAGTTAAAGATCAATTACTAAATACCGATATTATTAGGTTACATGTCAATTACTTTAAGTCATAGGTCAATTATCTTTAAGTCATAAATTGAACATCATATTTTGAGTTCAAATCATATTTTGAGTTCAAATTCAACACCGACAGTTATATAAATTTGTGGTAATAATTATATTGTCTCAAATAAATAAAAAAATGGATGGGAGAGGAGGGGAATGATGTAAAAAATTAGGGGTGTTTAAAAAAATAAAAAATTGAACCAAACTATAGAACTGAATTGAATCGAACTGTTTTTGAACTGAACTGATATTTATAAGAATTGAAAACTATATTATTTTTTTCAAAAATAGTTATTAACCAAACCGATTTTCAGTACGAAAAAATTGAACCGAACCAGTTTTTAGTTCGTAAAAACTAAAACTGAACTTGTTTTTTTAAAAGTAATTATGAATAATTATGTAAAATTTAATCTATAGAAACAAAAAAATTAAGTTAAAACCAGTTTAGTTCGGTTTAAAGTAATAAACCAATTAATCAATTTATAGAATAGTTCGGTTTCGATTTTTTTAACTGAAAACTTATTCGGTTCAATTTTTTCGAACTAAAAATCGATTCAGTTCAATTTTCAAAGAATTTTAATTTATATCTGAACTTTGTCTACCCCTGTAAAAAAAACAACCTTTAACAAAATTACCCTCGTATTTTTGTTAAAATTTTAAATTATCTTTGATAGAATATTAAAAGTTTAGGTTATCTTTCTAATTTATTTTTGTTGCCGCTCTTTCTTACGCTGGAATTTTGGTGCTTACTGCTGCCATTTTCGTCATGTAGGTTGCTGCAAACCAGCTGTCTTCGTCATACCAATTTCCTTGCGAACCAGATTTTTTTTTTTTATGTGTTACATCTTTTATTGTATTTTCTTTTGTCGTATTATTTTGTTTGTTCGCATTATCCTTTAATTGGTGTATATATGTGATTTTGAAATGAATAAAATGGTTGATCCCGGTAATTATCCGCATCTTTAGTTTTAGTTCCTATGAATTTTTTTTTGTTTGATTTTTGTGTTTATAGATTCTTTTTTTAATTTTTGCTTATTTTTTAGTTATTATAAGATTGATTTTTGTTGGAATATATATAATATTTAATTTTAATTCTTCAATTATTAGCGATATAAATAATTATAACGGCCAGTTTAAATAAAAAACAAATTTACAAGGAATAAAATAAAAAAACAATGACTAAAAATAAAATAAAAATATTAAAATAAAAAAATGCGTATTTGTATTAAGCAAACATATATTTAAGTCTTTTAAAAATCATAAGAGCGGATGTAAGATTTTAGAATAAAAAGGTAAATTACTTTAGAATCCATTTCTCCCCCGATAAAATAAACATATATTTAATTAAAATATATTTCATCTCCTCCCTTCTATTAAAAATTTAAAATCCATCATTCCCTTTCGTTCGATTAAACCAAAGAGACTCTGAGGTTCAATATGAGTCGATTTGTAAAAAAAATAAATACTTTAATTTCAAACATTTCAAATCGATCGAATATATGATTATGGATTTTATTTTTATCTTTATTTTATAAATGGGTATACAAAATAACTATTAACTATTGGTAATTTTTTCAATTTTTTTAAAATATTAATATTTATAGCTGTGCACGGAAATTATTATGAGATAAAAAGACAAAAACTTGTAGAAAAGCTTCTCAATGGTAAAAAAAAATGTTAATCACAACTAAGGAGAAGATTTGTTCTTACTTGGTCAAAGTCTCTTGAAGAAGTAGTCTTAGACTTTAAAAATTTCCAAATACAAAGTTAAAACAACAATTCTCGCATGAAAAATCATGACATAACCAAAACTTATCAGAAAAGCTAGAGCACAAGATTAGAATTATAGAGCATAGCATCCTGAAGAGAGCTTCTGCTACTCCTAAAGTCACTTCAAACTACACATCTATAATGAGAAAGTTGGTTTTTGTACCCCATTTAACTTTATACTCCCACAATTTGTTAAAAACCCAAAATTAGCCCCACAATTTGTACCCCATTTGTTAAAAACCCAAAATTACCCCCAATTTGTTGGTTTTTGTGTCATATGAAAGTATATACTCTAAAAAAATGTGTGATATTTTAGAACGTGGAGTGAAAGAAACTCTAGTTGCATAGAGATGATATTTTGATCCAAAGCCAGTCCACTCATTTTGAATAGACCCGTCATTTTTGACTAAATATAAAAATATTGAACCAAAAAAAGATAAAATGAAACACATTATATTATTATTATAAACCTATAATTTCAACAAAAATAAAACCCTTTATGAATCTACATTGTTTTGTGCAAATACAAAGATATTGATTGTTAATTTAATGAGTGAATATGAATATATAAATTGGTCACTGAAATTATATGTGTTAGTTAAATTAATTTTTAAATTTTGTAAATTAATAAATATATATATGAAATTATAGAATATTAATTAAAATAATATTTTAGTAAACTTTTGCATTTAAATATTTTGATGTGACACTGTAACAAAATATGTGGCTTATCAACGTTGATTATACGTAAATGTCATCTTCACGAAAATAAATTTGTCAATGAAACTTTATCATCTAAAAAATAAACTTGTGAGTAATTATAATTGTTCATAAACTAATTATTGACAAATTAGTTTACAAAAAATTTAAATTTCATATAAAAATTATTTAATGTAATGACAATAATATGAAATCAATGTAAAAGAGTCACATATTCAATTAACACATCAAATTATATTTTTTAACGATAAAATTTTATAAATATACTATTTTTATTAATATTTTACAATTTCAAAAATGTATTTACCGATTTATAAAATTAAGAATTAATGTTTACATATTCATTTTTATTTAAGTTGATATAAATTAAAAAGATGCGACTCTTAAAAACATTCAATTCACTTAAAAAAAAGTAAAATAAATAATCTTACATCAATCATTAAAAAATCAAAAATAAATATTATAAATACATTATAACGTGAATAACAACGTTTAAATTTTCTGTTTTACACTTCACACCTCCATCAGTAAAATGTTGAAAAAAAAACACTAAAGCCCTAAAACATTTGTTATACAAAAACCCTAAAACAGCAAAGCTCCGGATAATTGCGGCACCATTGATAAGCAAAGCTCAATTTCGCACCGTGATTGATTGACAACACAATGGGATCAAAAAATGAGAACACGAAGAACAACAACAACGACAACAAGGGGAAGAAGAAGAAGAAGATGAACAACAACAACAAGGGTAACGGTAAGGGTAAGGTTAAGGATAATTCGAACCCTAATCATTCATCATCATCCAGTAATGCCAAGGTTATCAGTGATCCTCGATTTTCAATGGTGCACACTGATCCTCGTTTTCGTGAGGCACGAAAACATGAAAATAAGGTTTCCATTGATGATCGATTCAAGGGTATGTTCACTGAGAAGCGTTTTTTGCCTTCTTCTGCACCCGTTGATAAGAGAGGTAAACCTAAGGAAAATCGTACATCACAACTCGATTCTCTCCGGCATTACTACAAAATCGATGTAAAGGACAAGAAGAAGGTAGAACATAGTAGTGATGATGATGATGATGATGATGATGAAGAGGAAGAAGAAGAGGGATTGGTGAAAGTAAATGCTGCAAAACCGGAGAATGATGAAGGAACTGAGTCTGAAGAATCCAGTGACTCTGATTCTGATGCTATAGACACAGATACTGCTACTGATGTAGATACAGATACAGATGAAGGTGTAGATGAGCAAGATTATGAGGAGGAAGCATCTGATATTCAGGTACAATTTTGCATTTTATTTGGAATATTCTCAGATTTGTTTATGATTCATTTGATGCCATTTTAAAAATCAATTTGTCCTTTATTGAATTATTGTTGTTGTCAGAGTTAAATATATTTTTTGGTTCTATAAAATTGCGATTTATAGTTTTAGGCTGTACACAAAATTTATTCAATCCTAGTTTGTTTTTTTTTTTATTAATTTTTACAAAAAATGAGTGCTTTAGTCCATGCATTTAGTCTCTTTAATAGCAAAATAAGCACTAAATTTGAACAGAAGTTATGTAGGACTAAACAATTTTTTTTGAATTTTATAGGGACTAAATATATTTAACCCTTAGTGTTATTATTATTGTTGTTGTAGTTAATATTGTGATTATTATTATATGGACAGGAAGAGATAGTAGAGATTGAGAAAGAAACTCATAGGCTTGCTGTTGTTAATATGGACTGGAGGTATGTGAAGGTGAGTATTTCAAGCCTACTGTGTTGCTTATGTGATTAATTTTAAAATGGGAAATATTTAATTTAATTGTTTGTTTATTTGGAGTTGGAAGATTTTGTTTGGTTAAAATGTTGTTTGTGTTTTCTGGTTGTAGGCTGTTGACTTGTATGTATTATTTAGTTCATTAGCCCCACCTAATGGACTGATCAAATCGGTAACTATATATCCAACTGAGTTTGGCCTTCAACGTATGCAAGAGGAGGAAGTTCACGGGCCTGTTGGGTTATTTGATGAAGAAAATGAAACAAGTGATGAAGATGGTGGTGACAGTGATGCTGAAAATGAGAAGCTGCGTACATATGAGAAGAGCAGGATGCGGTAAATAACAATAGTACCCGAGTCCTTTTGTGATGATATATTTGCTTATGGCATGTAGATAAAGTGTCAAATTTACTTTCATCTTGAATAAAATATGACTATTGTGCTACTGCTATTGCTTCTTGTCATTTAATGTTTAATTTTGTTATTTTTTTATGTAAATTGTTATTCATTCATATGTCACTGTGCTAAGACCCGAGTCTCACATGGCACTCATATTATTGTCGACTGTTCTGGTGATACATACATGTATCTGTAATATACAGTAGAAAATATAACTTTTTCCTGCATTCCAAGTTTGTTATTTTAAATTTCTAATGCATAATAGATGTTTTCTATGTGATGTGTCCATCTCCCTTTTTCCTCTTTTAACATCACGTAACTTGATTTTTTATCTGGCTCTCCAGGTATTATTTTGCTCTGGTGGAATGTGATTCAAGTGCCACGGCAGATCACATTTACAAAGAAAATGATGGTGTTGAGTTTGAACACTCATCTAATCCACTTGATTTAAGGTTTATTCCAGACGATATGGAATTCAACCAGCCACCTAAGGATGTTGCAACAGAGGTATTTAACATTATATATGTTATATTTATGCATTATTATAATAATAATAATAGGAAGATATTGACTCCTTTCTCTTCTTAGATACCTGCAAACTATGAGAACAAAAGTTTCTATTCGCGAGCACTTCAGCACAGTAAAGTTGAGCTTACTTGGGACGAGGATGAACCTCTTAGAGAAAATACCTTGAAGCGCAAATTGAATGATGAGCAGGTCAGCATGCTTTGTCTTAACCTATTGGATACCTTGAACCTATTGGATACTTTGTGGATAAATTTCTCTCTTGGAAAATCTTGTGAGGTGTTAGTTTGGAACTTCTGAGTAGTTACATCTTTCTTTATTTAGTCATTTCCAAATGGTGTCTGTATTTATAAAATTATTGAGTCCTATGCTGCGAAGGAAATATACTCAATTTAGTGACGACTGACTGTAAATATCCAGGCCACACACATACATATATGCTCACAAACTGCATCTTTATATACTAGCATTCTTTTGTGCCTGAATAACCATGTCTCTTTTTTGTTGATTGCTATGTATCTGTGTTGTAGAAGAGATTGGGAACCATTGATATTCTTGCGTATTGTTTTTTTATGTAATGATTTTTAATATTTATTTTGTGCAATTTGCTATGTACTAAGCTGTTAGTTTTCCTTTTCTTTTCCCTTCCACTGTAATAGCTGGCTCAGTTGGAAATGAAGGAATTCTTGGCTTCTGATGTGAGTGAAAGTGATGACAGTGAGGATGACAATGATGAGCAGCCTCATAAGAAGGCTAGAAAAAGAGAAAAGCTTCGTGCTTTGCTCTCTTCTGGCAATGGTTCAGATGAAGATGCAGAAGATGATGATGCTCAAGATATGGAGGTCACCTTCAATACAGATTTGCAAGATTTAAGCAAACATATTATGGAAAAGAAGGATAAAAAATCAGAAACAGTTTGGGAAGAATATCTGAGGAAAAGAAGTGAGAAAAGAAAAGCCAGAAAAAACAAATCAAAGTATTCATCAGATAGTGATGATAGCGATGATAATAATCAAGAAGCTACTGAAGAAGCAGATGACTTTTTCATTGAGGAACATGTTACTAAGACGAGTAAGAAGGGTAAAAATGAAAATGATCATAACCCTCAAGATACGGATGAAGTAGTCGAAGCAAGCAAAGCAGAGCTCGAACTATTGCTTGCTGATGACAAGGGGACAGAGACTGGTCTCAAGGGATATAATCTCAAGTTTAAGAAAGGCAAGGGAAAAAAGATGGAGAGTGCTATTGATGAGGGGAAAATACCAAACAGTGCATATGATGATCCACGTTTTGCATCTCTTTTCTCAGCTGACTTTGCTATTGATCCCACCAATCCGCAATTTAAAAGGTATGTTATTGTCAAATATTGGTATTTCTTTGTATGATAGATATGTTGCAGCTTGCAACTATTTAAGTTACATGCAGCTTGCAACAAAACTTTTGGGAACTAAATAAAAACTTGCAAGTTATAATGTTTTTATGGCCTGGTAATACTCTCTTCTCTTGTCTAACTCAAAGGTGAAATTTCTTATGATTGCTAAGATTGAATAGTCTTGATCTCTGAAATTTTACTCTCTGCAATTCAAGAATGTCGTATAAGCTTTTTTTCATGCAGTGAACTCAATCTTTTCTAAAATATAATTGTGAATGATTGCAGGAGCGCAGCATATGCCAGGCAGATGGCACAGAAGCAGAAGAAGGGTCATATGGAATTATCAGCGGAAAAGGAGTACACGGAGTTTCCGAAAGGAAAACAGTTGTCTTCTGATGGTTCTGGCAATCTGGCGAAGGGTGAGGAAGAAGGGTTAGATGCTTTGAAATCGAATAAAGATAAACATGAGTTATCATCTTTGGTTAAATCGATTAAGATGAAATCAAAGCAAGTCCAGTTATTATCTTCTAATGGCAATATAAGGAAAGATGGAAAATCACAATTTAAAGGTAGGGAGAAAAGGAGGCACTAGATCTCAACTTGTTGGTCCAATCTGCTCAATTGAATGTTATACAGGCAAAATTGTGGGGGAAAAGCCAGGTATATGGTTGGTATTGGATGTATTGAGGCTCAGCTAGTTTAATATTTTGTCAACATTCTTAACCATATAATGCTTATTAATTTTTTTTGTTGCAAACTAGGTGGATATTTTTTTTGTCGTTTCATTTATTATAACTTCTCATTAGAGAAGAAGAGAGGAGTCTCCTAAAGCCCTTGTTCTAACTTCTAAGCATCCACCATTTTTTTTGTCAGTGGAAATTCTTTCAAAAAGGGCAAAGCCCAAAGGCTATATACTACATGAGAGGATCTGCGCACTATTGCCCAAGTCAAGCTTAGTGCACTCAAATTTTGTAGACGTTTTTGACAACCCATTAATGCAGTGTACTTATGTGCCTATCTATTTTATAGGATTTCAGGGTATAATGATAGTGTCATTTCTTTTTATTTAACACCTTTGTGTTCCCCTTTATCTGAACGTTATCCGCCTCACAGTAAAGCAAACTTTTCAAATGCAAATTAATTGTGTTAAATTCAGTATTTCGAAGATATAGTTATTAGCTTTAAAAATGATAGTTTGCTTTAAGCCTTAAATAAATACTAGGAAACAATATTTACAAACACTAAAACTTATATTCACACCACAGGCACTAAAACATAATATTTAGAGGCCTAAATATTATTTCAAGTGTTTTAAACTTTATTTTAACTCAACATTGTAATATCAATGATGATAAAATCCTCAAAATTAATTGTTTCAAATTTAAAGTTATAAATGAAAAGGGGAAACTCTCGTTCTTTATTAGATAACACTATGTTTGGACTTCCGTTGATTTTGGTTAGATTTGCTCAAAATCGAAACTCAAACTGTGTAGAGAGTATTTGGTTGAGTCTGGTATAAAAACCGTATGTGTTACAGTACTGATTGAATTGAGTCAAATCGTTCATTTCTCGTTAATGATAGACTATCACATTGTTTCTAAAAAATGATAACTTTGAGTCAAATCGTTCATTTCTTGTTAATTATAGACTATCTTCTAAAAAATGACAACTTTAATTTTCTTAAAATACAGTGTAATCTAATTTCACTATTTTTTAGCAACTATTATATATAAATATACGATTAATGGAAATATCAAAATCATAAAATATTATCGTTGCAAGTATCAATATAACCAAAGTTGCAAGGTTCCTAAAGTTACATAAAATGCTTGCAAGCATCAAAATAATTAAAGTGCAACATCCTAAAATGATTAAATAATTTTTAGGAATTGAGTTAAGTAAAATGGTTTGAGTTTGATTTTACCTAGTACTGAAAATTTTGAGCAGTTATTTTGTGAAACCAAAATTAGTCATTCACTCTCATTTACCTCACGCAAATCGCTTATTTAAACCGGATTGGCCCAATCCATGTATAGTCTTAGTTAACACCTCAAAAGATTCATTTACATTAATTAGTATATATAATAAAATGGCCGTCTCGCTCCAACCCATGTATAGTCTTAGTTAACACTATCAAAAGATTCATTTACATTAACTAATATAAAGTAAAATGTAACAGGTCATCATCTGTTATGAAAGAATAAAATATGGATTATGATACTCTATTTTTCAACATATCTATGTATAAATACAAATGTTTTAAAAACTGAGACATTTATCTTAAATAAATAAACTTTTATACACTCAAAATATTAATAAAGGAACTTTCTATTTGTTTTGAGAAATGGATAGATCACTAACTACCCATAAAATATGCATTAAACATATGTTAAGATAAATAGATATACTATATTAATTGTAAAATCGTATCCGTACATCTTACATCGCGTCACAAAAATCAAGTCTCGACCCCAAAAGCAAACAAAAGTTGCTGTTTTTTTAGTAAAAAAGGGATGTTAACATAATTTTGGGTGCCAAACTCGAAAATTACATTCAGCAATATAATGACGGTATATTAATTTTGGGTGCAATACAGAGCTAGTTGACAGATGCAACAATGAATCTAATACAAAATATTTATACACCAGTTGTAATTAAAAAGAGAAATTGATGCATCAATTAAGTAACTCAGAGTGGGTAATTTAAGTAGCAGGGTCACACCAACATGATATCTGATGTTTCAGGAGTAACAATCCATACCATCCAAACTACACGATAGAAGGGTACACAGAGGTGCGTTTAAACTGTTGCAGGGTCGTTGATCACACCCAAGAAATCATCTTTTATGGTACCTATGCAGAACTGCAAAAAAGGGTAATACGTGACATTAAATAAACGAGTTATAGAAGATATTGAAACCCTAAAACATTATAAATAGTCATATCCAAATAACAAAGGCAAAATAATTTTATAGCCCTGGAACTGAGTGAGGAGAATGGTCAGTATTATAAGCAAAAAAAAAAAAAAAAACTTTGAATCTTAGTTATTATTATACAAAAGTTAACTACTTTTGTATTGCTATTATTCCTAATATACCCTTCATTAATTTCAAAAACATTTAATGCATGTAGTTGAACATTTGACATTAAATTGGGATAATTTAGTAAATTTGATTTGTGTTTTACATGGAATCTAAAAAATTAATTGCACTTAACTAACCTTTTTAATAATTGTGAAAGTGTTTCTTTTTGCCTATAATAGTGATCGGAGGAAGTATATATTATGAGTATTAAAACTTGATACTCATCAAGAAATAGTGGAAAATAAAAACATTATTGCATGTTTGCAAAAATTGTAACTAAGCTGAAAGGCCATCGGCATCATGAGTTCTTTAAGACATCTTACACACACCGGCATACAAGATAATCATGTCAGGAACAATAATCAGACATGTAACATCAATGAAGTGGTAGAATATAAATCATTATCAGTACATAAAGTAACTGGACAATTTGTAATTACAGTTGTCTCACAAGTTCTAGGGTGTGTTCTGCATCTTACTAATAAAGTAAAATTGCAGCATGGAGCAGTAATGCTTCTTGCATACCACAAAAGTGTGTTTTAAATTTTACTAATCCGTCAAGGTAGTTAGTAACATATACTTGGTAGTCACTTTAACATTCCATGTCCATGACTGTTGAAATGGGTTGTTCGAATGGTGACAAGAGATTAATTCCAGATAAATTTATAACCACTTTATGTTATGTACAAATCACTACTGCCAAGTCCGTGATTTACATGAGCACAAAGTTAAAACTAGCATAAACTAAGGCTTTTCTCTGAGGAATTTTTATAGCAAGCAGAACTGCAGCAAACAATAGCAATATCTGCCACAGTGATATAAAACTTAACGGCTTTCAAATCATATTAATTTGAATATCTCAAAGCATAATTAAGTATAAAGCTGATGGAAATTAACAGCATTCATAAAAGCGAAGTAAAAGATGGAATATATATGGGCGTACAATTTCAGTAGCATCCACACGAGTCCCAATTATCTTAAGTCTCACTTCACTATCTTTCTGAATTTTAACCTGCAAAAAATCCAATGATCAGAGCCAAAAACATAGAACAAAACACATGATAATGAACACATAAAAAAAAAACAATTTTCTCTTCTCCAAACTCCAACGAAATGTTACTATAAATGATACATACTGATCCATCTGAAGTAGTGTAGTTTGGCATATCTCCAGACTGGAACTCCATATCATCCGGAATCAACTGAAAGGAGAAAAAAAGGATCTCATCAGATAAATATATGAGAATGTACATGTTGAAGCATCAATATATGAGAATGTACATGTTGAAGTAATGACATAAAATATCTTGAACTATTTATAAATAAAAATGGAAATAATCCTTGGCAAATCTGAACATCATTACATATATCATATTATCATCTCTGAAATTTTAAATGGTCCAAGATGGATGGTAAAATAAAGAGAGCCCATTGACTTAGAATTAGAAGGTTTGCATGCAATTAGCCACCACAATATAAATTAACCAAGTTCCTATCAGCAAATAGTAATAAAAGCAAAACAAAAATAGCAAGGAGAGCAAGAAGTGTGTACAGCATTCCATATTTCAATTTGAAAAAATGACTTAGGACATGTCAAGTTACTGCTTTAATGTCAAGAATAATAAATGAGAAGCATAATTTTAGTGCTCAAAATGAAGAACAATAATATCTTAGGTAATGGTATAAGTGTATAACATTAAGATGATATAGGCCTTTTTTCAAAGGTTATAAAACACCTTACATGGTTTGACACAAAGATTTGAACTGGTCCAGCTTCAGCAAAAAATCCCATCTGTGCAAACAGAACTAGACAATCTAAATCATTTTATCCACACAAAAGAGTTAGACAGCTAGATAATGCTATAGAGTAAAATGTAAAGACAAAGAAGTTGTAAAACCTTGTTCACCATGGTAACAACAGCTTCTAAGATCTCTCCCTTAAATGGTCTGAAGACAACACATTGGTACTTAATCGGAAATGTTACAAACCCCGTTCCATCACGAATTAACCCTTTCCCAATGTTTTCAATCCCTGTAACCGCCACCACAAATCCATGTCGACCGCTGTGTAATAGTTGAAAATCTAAATGTTACATCCCTCCAAAGTCTAAAAACACAAATGTTTTGATCTAAACTATTATAGACTGTTCCAATCAAATGCATGGACAACATTATTATTTACATATTTAACTGGGAAGAGCATATAAATTGTTAATTGATGTTTCAGCATAGGAAAAAAAATTATGTGTTGAACTTTGAGATATTTGTTAAAAAGAGTTCAAAGCAACATAAAGCAAACGTAGTACATGTATCAAGAAAAGCCCCTGCCAGATGGCTTTGCGTTCTCAACTCAGGGACTCAAGCCCTTGTTAGTTTGGGGCTTCGGCATTTTGTTAATATTTTGGTGGCCAGTTATTTCAATTGAAACCGTTTCCATCTTCAGGTGGCAGCCTTTGAAATATACTTCTATTTCATATTTTTTCTTCTTTAATCGATAACCAAAAACAAAATTGAGAAACAAATCAAAGACAAACAGCACTTTTTCTTCAATTTGCTTTCTGTTAAACATTCTCATCTTTTAAGTATCCTGAAAAGCATATCATTAGCATCAAGAGTATAAATGAAAAAGCATCAAGTCAAGGGCATGTAAAAGAGTAACAGCAAGTTTAAATACTAGAATTACGGTTTCGTAATAAAAAACCACCTTGATTGTTTAATGCATGCTCTGCAATTATGGCATACATAAAAATCCATAATTAATTTTCTTTTCGATTTCATCACCACACATCTTCTAGGAAGTTAGAAGAGAAAAGATATAAATAATGTTAAGATGAATCACCTGCAAGTGCCTTCCACGTCTTTCATTAGCTTGGAAACAAGATTATCACGAAGATTACGACCAAAGTAGCGTGGGTGCAGTTGCATGTTTCGTTCCAACACTATGTGGAAAAACATTTTCTTATTTCTCCCTTTTCTCCCAACCTGAACAGTTACTCCTGGTCACAAAACAAACAATAAGAGTAGATTCAAAGAATACCATGAAAAAACACTCAAAATCCATATATTAGAAGGGAAAATTATTCAGAACTAAAAACTTGCGAATGAAAAAATAAAGGCTTAAATATAATTTTGATCCATTATCTTTTTTTAAAATTCATTTTTGTCATTTATCTTTATAAGTTGTGTATTTTAGTCATTTTTATCAAAACTCTTTCAAACAACTGTATAATTATTGTTATGAACTATTGTTGTCATGAACTATTGAGATCAACTCTCGGATCAGTTGTAAAGTTAAGTGTGCAATCTTAATAAGGATGTGTTAAAAATACGATAAGCTCTGATAAATGTCATTTGTTTCAAAGAGTTTACATATGTTTCAAAGTATACAAGAAGAATTTTTCAAGTGCATGTCTATTATTGGGTTAAATTCATGTTTTTTTGAAAAAAAAATTATCCTAGATACATATTGGCAATTGTTAGAAGGGATTCCAATTACCGGATGTTATTATAACTTTTGTTGTGATTGTGACAGACTAAAGTACACCACTTATAAAAGATAAATGACCAAAATGAATCAAAATAAAGATAAAGGACCAAAATGAATATTAGGTAAAAGATAAAGGATTAAAACGAATATTAGGTAAAAGATAAATGATCAAAATTATATTTAAGCCAAAAATAAAAATAAAAATTAGATTGCAGCACAAGCAACCCCGCCAAGTCTTGTTTCCTTTATAAGTGATAGCTTAAAAAGCAGTGTTGTCAAATAGCCACTATTTGAACAAATTGCTATTGATCCGAGATATGCAATTTAGTACAAAGTGTCATCAAATAGCCGCTATTGCAACGCTACAACACTATAGCATAGCGGAATTTGAACAAACCGCTGTTTTATACTATCCGCAATTGACAACACTGATAAAAAAAGAAAATAAAAATGTTTGATAAGTACTCATAACTAACAAATGAACGATATAGAATTGACAGATATACGTATTAAGGTGGAAATTGAAATTCAACAGTAGATTAAGCTTGTTTAGCATTAACGTGCAATCAATCAATGATGCAGAATACTGAAATAAAAAAAAAGGGGTCACTTGACAAGTAAAACAAAAACCAAAACTAAAATTGAATTCCTAAACCCATGTTATACTAAACAGACATAGGGAAGGAGGCACAAAATTCAAGTTTAAGTGTTTACATGTGTATTGTGAGATCACGGTACCAATTGGGGATGCTTAATTTCTTGCTTGAATGAAAAATCACACAAACCCTAACCTAATTACCTAAACACACACACAAAATCAGTAACCAAAATCTCACCAACAATATGGCACAGATGAACGGAGACGGAAGCTTGCTATGCTGCAGATGCAGAACGAACAGCGAGATGGCACCGGTGGTGACTGTAAATTTTGCTTAGATTTCCGTTAAGGGTTTAACTTCAAACTGGAGAATAACAGAAACCTTTTGTTCCACGGGTCCGTTTGGTGCAACGGAGAGGAGAGAGTTTGTTTCACGGGAGTTTTTAAAACTAATTTACCTTTCTACCCTTATAATTATACATTTGATAGAATTATAAGTTCACAAGGCTTTCAAAAAGAATATTAGCACATTGTTTTATTCATTGCTCAATCACCTTCTTCAGTTTTGTGTTTTCTGTCGTAGATCAAATAATACAATTCAACGCCTCATAAAACCAATAAATGAAAATATAATTCAAACAAAACTCTTGAAAAAACGATGGAAGCATATTATAAACGTGAAGCAAACAGTGCAGCATACGCTCAATGACGTTAAATAAAATATAAAAGAAAGAAATGGGTTTAAGTAACTGGTGACTACTACTACAAAGAAAAATGTTACAAATATACGATCAATAAGATAACGAAAGTAAAAGAATTGTGTTGAATGGCAACGTCTTGTTTTTTTAAAATCAAGCAAATTCACCTCGAAAACATTCAAGACAATCTAAGTTTTGTCCAATATATTCCCAAAAATTAAATATGCAAGTGCATAGAAGATTGATTTTTGGATGTTTATTTTTAAAATGTTGATGGTGTCTTCATTTTTTTAGATGTACAATGATAGAGTTTTGGTAATCTTTAATTTTTTACTTAAAGATGATAATGCAATTATTTTATGACTTACAAATTGATAACAATTTTATATAAACATATGTAACATACAAAAATGCCCTCACTAACTGGAATTCCTTGATCCGTCCCTTATATATATAGCATTACAGTATCACAAATTATAGTGAAATTAATTAAGATTTACATATATTTAAAACTATTAAATGACTTTATTTTCCTATCAAAACGACTTCTATTTTGCATATTATTTAAAAACACAGGAAGTACGTCAATGATCTATTACATTAACTTTATTTTTGTTTAATTAATAAAATAGCAATTTATCTAAGCACAAAATTATAATAGTAGTTCTTTTTCTGTTCTCAAAAAATGCTTTCAAGTGACGAACAACACCTATGGTAGTAGGAGGAATGTATGCCAAATGATCAAAAGTGGGTAAAAACTTATAAACAATTTTTATAGAATGTCATAAAACCTCAATCTCAATAATATATAACAAAAACTTATTAATAAACAATCATTAAATTGTGCGTATATAAATAAAATTGTTAGCAAAAAACAATGGAAGTTTCATTAGATTTTTATTGTTGGCTAAAAACTATAAAAATAATGGAAGTTTCATTAGATTTTTATTTAAACTTTTATCAAACTCCTTTTTTACATAACTTCATTTAAACTTTATCCACTATTTAAGCAGCTGAAGGATAAATCACCTATGAATAATTGCCAAATATATCTAGGGGCTAACAATGAAAACTGGAAATGCACCTGGAGCCGAAGACACACATCATTTGCATCACTTTATAACTTCAAATCAAATGGGTTTCATACGAAAGTTAAGTTAAATTTGATTTATCATAGGGTGTGCTTATTTCAATTAGCATAGAGAAAAGAACAGAACAATTAAATGAAACTTGCAACAATTTTATCAGATATGGAAGAAATGTAATAAATCATAAAAAGGGAAAACTTTCACTGAACTCTAACTACATATTAATAAACTCAGGTAAAATTTTTGGCCACCGCTGACTCAAGAAATACAATTAAGTTGCAAAACACATCTTAAGATAAATATGAATAAGCCACAGCACAGTCTGAACAGAAACAAAACAAGGCAACCAAAATAAAAGCAAAAGCAGCTCCATCCATAATGCAAATAACAATCTCAGAGCCTTCTACCCCTTCTACCACTCTTTCTACGAGTGCTGTCTGATGGAATTGGGGTCACATCCTCTGCAAATTAATAAAAAATTCATCAGACATTATAAATAGAGATCACACCTATGTAGTCAGTAGGATCACACTGAGAAATTAAATGATAAATTGCTGAAAAACAAAACTTTATAAAGTAACAAGGAGAATTGCTGAAAAACAAAACTTTATGAAGTAACAAGGAGAATTGCTGAAAAACAAAACTTTATAAAGTAACAAGGAGAACAATTACTTAATACCAATTGACTAGACAAGATTCACAAACACAACACAATTAAAACAACATAAAATAAAAACATACAGACCAAAGAAACAGCTTAAAAAAGGACGGAAACAAGTTAACTGGGATATCCTGAATATATATGGATTTATACCTATGCGCCCAATTTTCATTCCTGACCGAGCCAAGGCACGGAGAGCAGCCTGAGCACCAGGTCCTGGTGTTTTGGTCTTGTTCCCACCAGTTGCACGGAGCTTGATATGAAGAGCAGTAATGCCCAGTTCCTGTTTCGAAATACATAGAATCAAATCAACAAATTCTGACACTTCAGCAATAATGCCTGAGAAAGGATATTTGAAACTGCGAAAACAGCAATCAAATTTTAACAATTCTACAAAATTCAAAAACAGAAAAACTTCTTTGTAAGGCACATATAAATAAAAAAATAAAAATAAATTCAATCACCTTGCATCTGGTAGCAACATCTTGTGCTGCAAGCATAGCAGCATATGGAGATGACTCATCTCTGTCAGCTTTAACCTTCATTCCACCTGACCATTAGCAAAAATCGATAAGACAATTTCACAGGACTATTAACATCAGACTTAAAAATGTATCTAACTCATAAATGGAAACCAATTTTCTATGAAACACAGACACCGATGTGATTAGGCGTGTAGCCGTGTCCGAGACATGTCAGTGTCCAACACCTATTAACTCAATCAAGTGTCACAAAAATAAAAATTGTTTTTATTAGCTTCAACACACCTTAGACCCCTTGGACAAAACTACATGGGCTAAAGATGTGTCGAATCAATTATGATTAATGTGATGGGGTTTAAAACATGAAATTTAACTACATGTTAAACATTTCGATAGTAGATGCATCAATGAGGATGGAAAACGTGTTTTGGCTAAGAATTGAGACTGGGTGGAAGATGATTTTGCTTTTCTACATTAGCGGTGTTGAAATGTGTCCATATTTTGTCAGGTGTCGGGGTCTATGCTTCATAGCCAATTTTCATACATTTGGATCATCAGGGTCTTGAAGATAAAATAAAGCAAAATTGTAAATGACAGTAAGTGGTTGCTTTCAGTCAAAACTTTATGGTCATTATTGGGGTCACTAAGACAAAGTCCTCAGTTTCAGACAAATTCCTTATGACTAAGAACTAGTTGAAAGTCAAAACCATTTCAATAAACATAAAACTCCCACAAACATGAGATACATAGTTCCAGATATAATGCAAAGGAAAATTAAGACATAGTCTCGTAAATAGATCCACTGAAATTGCATATAGATTAATTTGAAGATAATATAAAATATAAGGGAATAATTAAAGTTAATTATACACGTAAATCTTATAGAAACACACTTACCAGTAATGCGGACAAGTGTTTCCCTTCCAGACAAATCAGTGACATGCTGCAAACAATAAAATCATTCCATTATAACAAGAAATCAAAAATACAAAACACAAATTGAAACAACAAACAAACTAAATACACTCACAATGAAGGTGTCGTTGAATGAAGCAAAGATACGAGCAACACCAAAAACATGTTCACCGTCTTTAACAGCAGGACCAAGAGTCACAGTTTCTTCCTTTGGCTCTCTAACCTTTCTCCTCGACGACTACAGTTACATAAACAAAATTATAAGAAAAAACGATTAGATCTTTGAACAGCTGAATTTATCCAAATAATCAGATATAAAATAACAAATAGATAAAACATTTCAATTACAAAGGAAAATCAATTTTGAATCTAAATCACCTCAGAAAATTGAAATCGAAGTAGTAAAGTGTTGATATAAAAATTATTATAGATCAATGTTCGCAAAGAAGAACACAAATATTAGGAGTAGACATACCATTGTTGAAGCTCTAGGGTTCTAGGACGATGCCTGTTTCGGTTCGACGGCGTAGACCTTCTTCTTCAGCGAGCACACTGCGTAGCTGTTTTTCGTGTTTATATGGGAGAAGTATCGATTAGGGTTTTGTTAGATTCATTGTTGGGCTAGGCCTTTGAAACCAAC
Source organism: Cicer yamashitae (assembly GCA_037974755.1). Lineage (NCBI taxonomy): Eukaryota > Viridiplantae > Streptophyta > Magnoliopsida > Fabales > Fabaceae > Cicer > Cicer yamashitae. The sequence goes on from JBBPBQ010020323.1 coordinate 10,660,890, forward strand.
CGAACCCGTTAACCCAAAACATGGGCCTCTAACTTTTTGATCCGAAAATAGGTTAAAAACACTTTGCCAGAGAAATACTTATAAATAAGTTATTGTTATTGGTTTTGGATGCAAGTACAAAATATTATATTTTGTAATTTATTAATCGAAAATAAAAATCATTATATTGTATTATTATATACATATTTAACCATTAAATATTCTTATAGGTTAAATATCATATACCAAATTCGAATATAAAACTTCGTAGTTGTGTGTAATTTTTTTTACTATTTTATCTATAAATAAAAACTTAATCATATTTTATAAAAACTTAAATTTGATATATTTTTACAAATATATTACACATTAATTATATATATTTTTTACATTCACAAATTAAAACTTTAAAACATATTAAATATAAGTTTCTACAAACTATGATTAAGTTTTTATTTATTATCTATAAATAAAAACTTAATTATATTTTATAGAAACTTAGATTTGATATGTTTTAAAATTTTAATTCGTGAGTGTAAAAAAAAATATAATTAATATGTGATATTTTGGTAAACCCTTCATAACATTTGATATATTTAACCATTAAATATTAATAATACAATATGTATTATTATATACATATTGTATTTGAAGTGTACCCTTCATCTGTTTTATTTATTTATAATTTCATCATTCTTTATTGAATTAGATTATTTAATTTTTCAAATATCTATACCTTTATATAAATAGATACTAGGTTTTTGTGTAGTTTTTTTTTACTATTTATTTAAATGATTTTATTTAATGGATAAAAGGGGACTAACAATCATGTTATTATCCATATGTACGCTAGTTAAATATAATATAAATTAATTACATTGAGATTTATGGTGTTTTCTAAAAAAAATGATATAACTAATAAGTGAGTTTTACTTGTATTTTTTGAAACTAAACTATTTTATTTTTGTTTATATTAAAAGAGGGAGGATTAATTTGCGTTGATACTGATATAATGTCAAATCTTTGAAAATAATGCAATCGCAATGATAAACATGACGACCCTAAATCAAACATCAGAGCATAGACCAATTTGAAATTGAGTCGAACTTTTAATGAATACGCTACTGATCTAGTAATCACATGTGTGTGAGATTAGTACGAACTAATAATAAACTGGTCAAAATGTCTAATTTTCTTTGAACTAATAATATATCAAATGTATTAATGTTGAATAAAAAAAATGAAATGTATTAACTGAAATATTGTAACAAAAAATAAAAGAAATATATAAATAAGGGTTATACTATATACCATTCACTGAATGAAACATTTCTATCACTATATCCTCATTTATTTATGTAAGTAACAACATTGAAAAAGCTACTTAACTGTTCAAGTATCAGTTGTTGTGAAAAAACAAAATACAAAAAGCAAAAAATAAAAAAATAAAGAGCTAACGGTGCACCGATAATATAAAATAGTTTTACATCGTCCTCTAATCATAATTATTTTATTTGTCATATGATATTAAACTATTTTTAAACTAGAGAGAGTGCATCTCCTTTAAATAAAAAAACAAAAGCAAAGACATTTAAAAATTTAAATTAAAAATTAAAGATGATGCACTAACAACCAATCATAATATATCAATTCATAAAATATATGTACAATTTCTCTTTTTTATTTATTGTATTGTACACATTAGCACATATGATTAATAGTGTAAAAAATTTTACACTAACATTCTATCACCTTTTGGCAATAAAATTGAGCCATGTTAATTATCACGAGACATTGTTGAGTGCATGTTGGTGTCTAGTGATGTTGTCATCACGAACCAATATATATGTCATGAAGTCTATACAGTCTTTGTCAAAACTTGATAAATTATACGGTCGTTGTCAAACTTGATAAATTTTGTAGAGAAGAATATATTGGCTAAAATGAGAAGAGAAAAATAAAAAACAAAGATTTAATTTATATATATTGTTTGTGTAATTTTTTTTATAACGTAGTTGGTCACAATGGTTTATCAAAAAAATATTTGATTTTTATCAAAAAAAATGTATACAAAAATCTCCATAATTAATTATAATGCGTTGACAATACAAAATTTTTTATACCAAATATAACAATTAAACTCAGAAAATAATTCATCATAGTCTTGCGTAAGATGTATTAATAAGATGCAAATGTTTGTTAATATAATAATTACAAGATTAAAGAGATTGAAACAGATACAGTTCAATTTGGTAAATACTGAAATCATTAGATTCAACATCTTCACTAAATTTGAAATTTGGAAACTCGGTGTGTGAGAGTTTGCGATACTTCTTATCGTTCCATGTAAAGAAAAAAAAAATTGAAATTGCTATTAATTGAATTTTAACTTTATTAATTTGTTTTTCTAACGCGTCCACACAATATTGTATCAAATGTCAACCAACCCACATTAGAAAGTTAAGTAGTATGGATCCCAAAAAAAAAGTTAAGTAGTATACATATGTCTCAACTTTTAATTTTAATAAACTTTCTTTTTAATACTATAAGCTAAAATTTCCATTAAAAAACACACATGTTACGGCAATTATAGCTTAGTGTCATTTAACAATTATAATTTTCATATTGCATGTATATATCAATTATCATCCTCTTAAAAATTGAAGGCTTCTTTATACAAAAAGCATATATATGAAGTCCCTTCACTACTACACTTTAAAACCTCTCTCTGCCATCCCAAAAAACAATCATATCCTAAACCATCTCTAACTTCAAAACTCAGAGAGAGAGACAGTGGGAGAAACATTAGTGTAGTAATTAGTACTTGGTATAGTTTTGTGTTAGGAGAATGCACATTTCTTACATGTCAGTGTGCTTTGTTATTGTTTCATTTTATGCTTCTGTTCTTCCCTTCACTCAATGCACAACCTTGGAGGAAGTGAATCATTTTAATAGCCACAGAAACACAAATAGCAAAGTTCACAAGGTATACCAATTTCTTTGAAATTTTCCTATGTATTTTATCTTCATGTTCATCTTCTTTTTCTTCTCAATCATGTTGACTATTTAAACAAGTGTCAACATTACCGACACTTTAGAATGAAGATATGTCCTGACTGATATGTGTCAGTATTCACCATATGTCGATGACTCGGTGTCCAATACCGACACACATGTTTATGTCCAACAATTTCTATTTTTAAAATTTTTACCTGTGTAAAAGTGTCAATCTGAGACTCGTGCATGGTGTTTTTGTCAGTATTTAAGAGCTAACAGCATATCTATAGTGAGTTAGTGTCTCTTTTTTGTTTTCTTCATATTATTGACATAATGTAACAGGTAAATAATCAGAAATCATCTGACATTGCATTACATGGATTTCTTCTGTGGGGTTCAATGGGATTCTTAATGCCTCTTGGGATACTTACCATAAGAGGATCCAATAAATCTGAACCTGGATCAAGAAAGAGTAGAGTCCTCTTCTATTTCCATGTTACTTTTCAGGTCATGTATATATCTCTTCCATTAGTTCTTTGTGAAAATTATACAATGAAAGAACTGTTGATTATTTTTGTTAAAAACGTGACAAGTGGAGTAGTGTTAAATTATTTGAGTGGAGTATATAAGATGTTTCTTGAAAGTTACATTGTGTAATCATTGAAGTTTTGATCTTTGTTTAACAGCATAATCATAACTTACTTTAACTTTTATAGTGGTGTGTCCAATGTTCTTTTTTTTAATTATTTTCTTTTCTTTTAGACCACACATATGATGATTATATAACTATTATCTGTTTTAATTGACAACAACAATATTATGATTAAATAATTTAAACTAACCTAATTAGAATTTGATGTTGCATACATTTCAAGTTGTAACTACTTGGTCTAGAGTCTAGCGCAAGTAATTAGTGTAAAGTGTGTATGAGTATTGTAAACTCAGAACAGTGAGTTTCATATCTACTCATAAAAATATACTAATTATAATTTTTTTTCCTAAACTCATTGTACACACAATCTAACATTTCATCTAACAGATGCTTGCAGTGCTTCTTGCCACAGTTGGAGCTGCTATGTCCCTAAAAAAATTTGAGAATTCATTTGATAACAACCATCAAAGATTAGGCCTAGCACTTTATGGTGCTATACTGTTGCAAGCTTTCATTGGATTTTTCAGACCTCACAGGTTAATTCATTAATATTAATTTACACCTAATACAAAGCTAATAATCCAAACTACATAAACTTCTTAGTTCATATAGTAGCAATAACCATTTTAATTTTCTATATTTCTTAATGCATGCTAATTAGCAGGGGAAACATTTAGGACTATTTGATTTGAAAAAAAAGTTTTTATTCTTATTTCCTGTTTTCACTATTAATTACAAAATTGTTACCTTATTTTTACTATATACGCATTACAAATCTTTGAAAACCATAAAAAGATTAAATCAAAGTTATAGTTTTGTAATTTAAAGTAAAAATATGAAATGAAAATAAAAATAAGAATAAAAAAGTTTTCTAAAACCAAATGTACTACTCCTATATTGTTTAAAGAGTTTAATTTTGATACATGGTAGAGTAAAAAGTTTTACACTATTAACAAATCACAAGCAATCATAAGTAGATATAACTATAGGCAAACATTTTAGTGATCTGACAATAATAATTGAACGACAGTATAAAAGATCTTTATCGTTACAATACTTATGAATTAAATCCATCTTTTTAATCTAGATGTTTAACAAATTCTAATGGAATATGCAGGGGAAAGAAAAAGAGGAGTTATTGGTACTTAGCACATTGGATACTAGGGACAATAGTTTCAGTTGTGGGGATAATCAACATTTACACAGGATTACAAGCCTACCATAAGAGAACCTTAAAAAGCACAAAGTTTTGGAGTATTCTTTTCACAGTGGAAGTCATTTTCATTGGATTGATATATCTTTTTCAAGACAAATTGGAATATATGAAAAAGCAAAGAGTGATTGAAGGAAGTGATGAGTCAACTATGTCATCTTACCAAGATATTCCTGAAAGGAAAAATCAAAAAGAGATGTTGCCAGTTGCATGTGGAAAGATAAATGCACTTGGTAATTTGTTTGACTAATAATATATGGATGAATATCTTTTGTTTACATTTTGATTAGGCTATTTGCTTGTTAATTTTGACTTTAGTTTTTGGTGTATGCACTTTATATATGTGTAAGTGGGCTATTTTATTAAAGGTAAGTTGATAGAGTGCATTCATCAAAAAATGAAGTTTGATTGGTGTATGTTATTATTTTTCTTAGATTTTACAATGTATATTTTTCACATGTATTATGAACATCATAAGTGTGTGTGTGTGTGTTACTGACCATAGAGTGTGTAAACAATTGTGTGACTATAAGTTTAATTTGGAAAAATAAATAAATATGATTTGATATATTTATATAAATTGCAATACTTCAAACGAAAGGCATGGTGTTGTTCATTTACTTGCTTTGACTATTCACGAGTAAGCAATCATGAATACTTTTCAATCAAGCAGTCTATAGAGGCTATCATTCAGCTTATATATGAATTGAGTTAAGAAAATGAAAGAAAGAGTTGGCTATCATTCTTAATTCATGAATCTTACAGCAATAAAATATATGTTATAAAGGCAATAAACTTACAGATTTAATAATAACTTAGAAAAAGAGAGAAATAACAATCAGCGGGGATAGCTCAGTTGGGAGAGCGTCAGACTGAAGATCTGAAGGTCGCGTGTTCGATCCACGCTCACCGCAATTTTTTGTTCTTTTCTATCTACCAACAAATTAAACGCCGTTGTCAAGAAAACGTGTATTTTGCCGTGAGCGCACTAAGACAGTGGTTCAAGGAAAAAGTTGTGCAATTTTTTTAATTGATTCTACAAAATATTTATAACGTATTATTTCTTCAGTAAAAAAAACTTATTATTTCGTGTAAAAAATATACTCTTCTTATTTGAGTTTATCTTTTAGTTGATTATGCATAGTATTTGTATTTTTGAAATTGATTCTTCCTATTTTGTCTCCTTTATAGTCTCTTTCTATACAATTTATTCCCATGGAGTGATTAAAATCAATGTTAATGGTAGTGTGCCTTTAGCAATTCAGGAAAAGCAAAGTTTGAAGGACTTCTTAGGGATCATAATGGTAAATGAATATCTGGTTTCATAGGATCATGTGGTACTGCAAGTAATATTGTTGCTGAATTATTGGTTATTTAAATAGCTTGAAGTGTTGGGTTCAGAGATTTTATCTTGGAATCGAATTCCCTAGCTGCCTTAAATCTTATCAAGAATGGGACTGGCATCTCCCTATCATGCTCATGCTCCTCTTATCAGTCACATTCCTCGTCTCTTGCAGCAGCCCTTGTTTTTGGTTCTTCAGCACAAGATTTGAAGTTTTCGCCCACCACGTCTCTATTTGTGTACTCTTGTAGATGTCTTAGGGTGTGTCCAAGAAAACCAAACAATCAACATACTTCCAATTTTGGATACAAAAATAACTATTACATTAAGCATATCCGCATTCGTAACATCAACAGCAACTGAATAACTAACATTACAATTCAAAACTCATTCGAGCAAAATACATACAAACTTAAAACATACAAACTTAAAACATGAAACATTACAAGTTTACAACACATAAGTAACATTCTTACAGAGTATGGTACTACTATATTGGGCATATTATAGGGTGCATTTGTAGAAGTCGAACGGTCTAGATTCTATGACGTATCCTTCAACATTTTGCTCATATCACTCATAACAGACATGAAGTAACCAATTAAGTTCAAGAGTTTGTTATAAGAACTTGGTCTCTAATCAATTCCCTTCCCGACATGATGATGTATATGCCACAATAATCACAATCTAAGAGAGTTTGCTTGTTAAATACTACTTCTAAATATGTAAGAACACATTCAAAATTAAATATGCTTTTAGTCCCTCTTTTCTGAAAAATGATTACGGTTGGTCCCTCTTCATACTCTTTTTGGTCAGCTTTTAGAGTCTCTTTTAACTTTCTTAGCGACCAAAATTAACCAATTGTGATCATTTTCAGAAAAGAAAGACAAGAAATTGACTTAATAATAATTTTAGCGACCAAAAACAATAATTACCCTATTTTTGGGAACTAAAACATATTGAAGCCCAAAATTAACTATACTAGATTAGCATTGCACATCAAACACAACAATCATGCATGCACATACTTCAAGTCCTTAAGGAGACTACTCAATTAAATTGAAGCAATATTATGTAATAAAAGTAATCTCATATGCTAATGAAAAGAGTTATTCAACATAGTAGCCATAGCCATAGTAGATAAACATGTGACTCATACACATTGATGGACGTGTGAATTTGCGTATTAATACAGAACAACCAGTAGCCGTAGCAGATAGACATGTGACTCATACACATTGATTAGCTCCAAGGTAGTAACATGCTTCAAAAAATAGTTACTTAACATGAATGAAAAGACAACGGCACCAATTTTCAAAGAAATATCAACGACGTTTCTTCCCTGTAGCTGCTTCCCATGCCTGCAAGACATGATTTACAATTTCTTCTACCCCAATGCTGTGCTTCACCTGCACATTTATACAGAAATGAAGTCAAATGGGATGGGAGTAGTAAAAAATTGACGAGTTATCTATGAACAGAAAATGTATTGATACAAATTCCGATTGTGGATCCATGACAGTTGTCTATGAACAATTCAGGTGTTTAAACAATAGGAGAGAGCAAAGTGAGCTCAACAGAAAAGCAGAAAGGAAAGGAAACTAACTAACAGAAATCTAATGAGTCCCATGACTGAAAAATATAAAGGCTAACAGCTAAAACTAACTTTGAAGGTTCTTCGCTTACTTTTTTTTCCTTCTTAATGGTTCCTTAATTATTTCTTTCTAACTAGTAACTACAGAGAAAAGCACAATGCAGTTGATAAATGTCCATAACTTACAAGCAAACACCAGTAACTTAAAAAATAACATGGAAAGAAGGCATTCATTATTCTTGGGAGGATTTACTTCTCTTTCAAATTTATTACTTGTACCAGTTCTTTTTTACTCTACAGTACTGAGGAAAAGAAGAGTGAAATTAATTCCAAGACAAAGTTGTTAATGTATATATACCAACCAAACTAAATCCAACATGCTTAGGAAAGTTACTTAGCTGTTTGGGGAACCATCAAACAACCCTATTTTAGTATTTTTGTTGGATATTAGTGCCTATGAATAAGTATATTTCTATAAGAATATATGAACTTCTGCATTTACTTTTCCAGCAATCATCAATTAGAAAAGAAGTCAGCGAAGACTACAGACTAACCCTACAATACCTTAAAAACATTCAAAGTGTTTTAAATTTAATGAAAACAGGTGATTAAGGGTTAAAGTTTTTTTTGAAACAATTAAGGGTTAAAGTTTTTTTGGAAACAATTAAGGGTTAAAGTTTAGATGACCTAACAGGGTGTTAACTTGGGAATTGGATTCCTCGGGTCAGGGATCTTTCATCAAGCAACCCAAACCATCCGATCATTGATCGAACAACACCTGATGTGCTAACTGCATGGATTTCCTGACTGTAGAGAATCCGGGTCTAGCTAGATATATTTAAAGCCACAAAAGGTGCAAGAAACACTAGACAACATCCTTAACTAACCTGAGCAAATACAAATGGCCCTCCATCTCTCATCCTAAGAGCATCTCGCTCCATGACAGCCAAGTCAGCCCCAATTGCTTGTGCAAGGTCAGTCTTGTTTATCACCTGGAATTAAGACAATTAGTTCCACTATCATCATATTCAAAAATAATAAAAATAAAAATAAAAAAAGAATTGTTTAGATATCTTTGTGAGTGCCACAGCTATGCAAATATATATAGCACTTACAAGGAGATCAGCTTGTGTGATTCCAGGACCACCTTTCCTAGGAATTTTATCACCACCAGATACATCTATTATGTAAATAATATAATCAGCCAGTTCCCTGCTGAAATTGGCAGCCAGGTTATCTGCACAAAAACTCCAGTCAATTTCCAAACTTTCTGGGATCAAACTTATAAACATAAATAAGTGTAACAACAACCTAGAGTGAATGCATCCTCAATTTAGTCCTTGAAATTGCAGATGTCAGACAATTTGGACCTTGACATCAATAAAATTTCAAAATATTTTTTTTTGAGTACGAAAAAAGTAAAAACAAGGAAAGCAAGGCTATCCTAAGCATTACACGCCCAATCGCATCCATAAGAACGAGATGGCCAAGGGTAAGAGGAACAAAGTTAGAGTAACTAAGGAAGAATCTTGAGAAACTCCATTCTTGGCTAGCCAATCTGCACACATATTGTCTTCCCAATAAAATTTCAAAATATTATCTAAAACTGAAAATCCTCAATCAAATTAGTCCATCTTCAACAATGTAAGGGACTCAAAAAACTGAAAATCCAAAAGTACTAATGTAATCAAAGTATTTCAATGCCTATAACTATAATTTCATAGACTAAATTGGCGATTAACTCAATAATGACATATGAAAATGAGTCTTTCTAAGTGAATTTGAAACACATTGAGTAACTAAGTAATAAATAATACCTCCCCCAGATTCACAAAGAAGTAAATCAGCTTTGTAAAGATTGGAAAGCTCCTCAAGAGGTCCAAGATTAATACTAATATCCTCACGAATTGCAGCATGTGGACAACCACCAGTTTCAACAGCACGTATCCTTTCCTCTGGAAGTGCTTTGTGTTTCACCAAAAACTCACCATCTTCTTTAGTAAATATATCATTTGTCACCTTAAATAAATAAATAAATAAAATGAAAAATTTGTGAAATTATATAGATTTTGAAGATAGAAAATAGGATGAATTAGTAGGTACTACTTACTGCAGCGAGACTGTAATGATCTCTTAAATTTTGACAAAGGGCTAACATCAAAGCGGTTTTGCCAGTACCAACAGGACCACCAATTCCAACGGTGAAAGCTCGTTCATTGAAATCTCTGTTGAGAATTGGTTGAGCTCTTCTGCTGAAGAAACCTGGAGAGTAAATTGGTTCGTGTGAATGCGGTGCTAGACCGTCGTGGCTGTGGTACACCTTCCCATCACCACCTACCCATGACATGCTACTTGCATCTCCACCTCCATGATTATGGTCATGCTCATGGTCATGGTCGTGATGATGGTCATGATCATGATGTTCTCCATGTCCATGTTCGTGAGTGTGCTCGCCTCCAGAAGCCATTGTGCTGCTGTTAGTAAACTAGATAGATTTCTCTCCGATGATACTACTTACTTTTACGATCTCTTAGTCTTAACCAATTACTACTACTATCTATTATAAGAATTCATTTATATACATTATTGCTAAATATTATTTCTTATCCATTATTTTTACTAAAAAAATCTATATTCATTCATTGAAAACAAACTCACATCACCTGAAAAATAACGTTAAACACGGCAAATAAGTGTTTGACAATATTAAGATTATTAATTAAAATTATTATGTCAATTTTAATCAAAAATAAAAAATAGAAAACATCGTATCAAAATAAAAAATAAAAAAACGACGTACTCAGATAAAAAAAAAAATTTGTGTAAAAGGTATTTATTTAAATAAATTGGTGAAATAAACTAATTAGAAGAATGATTTTAGAAAGAAAAAAAATTGTCTTAAAACAATAAAAAAAACAAAAATGTAAGTTAATTTGGAGGAGCGGCGGCTGTGTTGTCTTTTTACACTCAATTAACTGTTACATGATTAAAAATATTTGATTTTAAATATTTTTTTTTTTAAACTCAATAATCATAATTACGTTAAAGCACACATTATTGGTTACTCAGATGCATATTATTGGTCGACAATTGTTGATAGTGTAAATATTTTTAGATTGGGAGCTATCAAAATTAGATTTATTAGTGACGTCAAAAAAATTATTATTATTAGAGAACATTTTGTTCCAAGCTCAAAAATATTTATATAGAGAATATTTTGTTTTCTGGATGAATTCGAATTCAGGGTAGTTGTATTAGATAACGTTTTATTTTTTGAGTTCCAACTCGATATTTTATAATTGTGTATTAAACTAAAAATTGAAATGGTGTTAATTTTAGATAATTTTCTTACTAAATTTTAGTTTATTGAATTGAGGAAGTAAAAGTACGAGGTGTCTCGAGAATGAGGTGTGGACCAGATTAACAATGTGACAAGGCCGACAAGATTTGTAACCATGTGATTGTAATTTGGTTGAAATGTGAATACGAATTTGTCTTCTTGGTTAAAGCCATATCGTTACTCACAGATAAACACTGATGAGTCTGCCACATACCGATTATTATCCACCCTACCAATGTACTATTTCATTTGAGACAACAAAACAAAAGTTGGTAAGCTTGCTTCAGACAAAATAAAAATAGGCAAGTTCGATAGATAAATGATTAATGTATTCGTATTCGTGATCTATTTAGGGACAGAGTTTAGTAATGACAAGGGGAGGCTGAGACTACCCCAAAATTTTTTTGTTTGGTAAAAATAGATATATCTACAATAATATTTATCTATTATATATGGTATATATAATCAATGTCTTATTAATTAAGTTGTGGAATGGCTTAGTGGTAACAAATATTTTTATAAATCTTGTGTCTAAAATCAAATATATAAAATTAATTAAAATATTTTATATATAATCTATTTTATGTTGGTCCCTTCAATAAAACTTGTCAAGATCCGCAATTGGATCTACTGTCCTACTAGGAGGAGAATGATTGGAGCTAACATAGTTTGCAGAACACATCAGAACTGCTATCGCAAGTTACATGGTGTTCAACTCCATCTCCAACTTATAGTCCTCGTACTTGGCTTATAATCCTTATGCTTCATTTGTATTTCTCATACTCAAGTCCTCTTACTCAACTTATAATCCTTATACTTAGCTTGTAGTTCTCGTATTCGGCTCATCGTCAACTCGTATTCCTCGTACTTGGCACACACTCGACTTACAATCCTCGTACTCGGTCCACTCTCCTAGTACCCGACCCAATATTATATTTACTCCAACCTTTTCTCATTAACCTAAGGTAATGTCTATTAACTCATTTCGATAATTATAGCACAAGTAACTCTAGAAGGAGAGATAAGCTATATTGACTAAGAGTTGATGTGGAGAAAAGATTGAGAGAATGATTACAAGTTGATATCTATAATATCCAATATATTGATCACCAAAGCTAAGGTCGACATTCATTCAATAAATACATGTTTAACATATGAGGTATTGATTACGGTACACTGTGGACAAACCCTCAAACTTTTAGCATTAATAGAATAAGAGTTTATTTAAAATCTATTGGATCATCTGCTATTAGTTAAACTCTATTGAATTATTCGAATTATATTTCAAATGATCAGTTTTAGACATGATAGTGTATATTGAATCATATAAAGTCTAACAGTGTGTTTACAAGTAAAAACTGTCATAGTAAAATTTACACGAAACTTTGCAAAAAATTCAATATACCATGACAAGATTTAAAAATGAACATAACTTTAAAAATATTGTTGCGTGTGGAATATTGTAACCGGTCACTCACCAACTTTAAGTCCAACTTCAATGTCATATTCTAATAGCTATGATCTTGCACCCATTGAATAGCTCGAAGGATATCTGATCCTTATCCCTGAACAATTGAGAGATAAAAGAGAACATAGTTGATTCTAGCCATTATAAAAGTGTCTTGATTATCGTAGAGACACGTGCCAAAGGTGGTGATAACTATTTTTAGGTTTGACTCATAAAAATGGAGTTTATTACTAGATTTTAATTGTTTATAAGCAAATAATTGAAGTGATTACAAGTATAAAATCAATCTAATTTAATAGTTATAATCGTTTGACTTGTAAGATGTTAATCAATATTTTTCTCCCTATCAAATCAATCTTTAATATCCTTTCCTTAGTTTTAAATAATTTCTATTGCTCGAAACTACACTTCCAAAAATCCTATTTTGGAAGCAAGAAGGTGAAAAGTAGCACCATATTTATAATCATAGCCCATAAACCAACAAACAAATAAATAAGGTTGTTGAAATGTCTCGGAGCAATTGGCCAATAATAAAGTGTTTTTTCTTGAATATTAAAGAACTTTATCTATTAACTATGTATGAGTTAATAAAATGTCTTTTCTTGAATATTAAGAGATTTATCTAATAACTATTGTCTCCTAAACTATCACATAAATGGTTGATGACTATATAAAAATATTTATCTTATGTTTACATATTTTTCTCTTTTCATGAAACTATTTGTTTTAAAAATCATATTGAACATCGAAACAATACAACATCTAAGTTGTAGTTCAATTTCTTTAAATCACTCAAATTAAAAGAAAATTACAATTAAATAAATTGAAATGCAAACAATTTTAAATTCGTGGTTCTACATACTAAATCATATTTTTCCGTTAGACTTTATTATTGCTTCATTTTAATATATTTTTCACAAAATTAAATATGAAATTGAAAAAATATTAACTTAATGATTGTTGTTTGCGATAACATAATTATTGTCTTAGTTGACATCGAAACAATCCTTTTTAAGTCAACAATTTTTATTTTATATTTAGCTTATTGAGGAAAAAAGACCAACATTCTCCATTTTAAAAATAATAAAAAAACAACAAAATGAATATTAAAAAAATAAAATAAAATGAATATTAAACTGCAGATAAATGACGAAAAATACTAAATTTTACAAATTATATGAAATTGAAAAAGTAGAAAAGAGGGCAAGGAGAGGAAGAAGAAGAAGAAGGAAACCTAAACCCTAACAAACAATCGAATTCGATTGAAAGATGAGAGGGGAGGAGGAGGCGACGGGGAAGAAGAGAGTGGTGACTGAATCGCTTGGATGGCTAACGGAATCGTCGATAATGCCGAAGAAACACAGAGCCATAGAAGGTGTAGGTGCATCCTCCATCCTCGAATTGAAAGCCCAACTCTACAAGTCTCAAGAAGATTCCAAAAAGTCCAGAGATTTATCAAGCACCGACGCCGAATATCAACGCGCCAAAAGCAGAATCTCTACCAAAGATCCCTTCTCCAATAAGAACTCCGGTGTCGATGCCCGTGCTCACAAGTAAAACCACCATACCTTTATTTAATTAAATTATAGTGATTAAGTTTTATTTAATTATTTATTTAGGAATTAGTTGGGTTATTATCTCACATCTTTAGATAATAGCTAATTGAATTAATGTATGATGGGATTGACTTATTTGAGTTTATTTGTTAAAGGAAGCACTTGTTAGTCTGAGGCTGTTTAGGAGAGTTTATGAAAATAGTTATGATGTGTATTTAAGTTGTTTTCTTTTGTAAGTTCTATAGTATAGCTTATGGAGACAACTTATAGTTAATTGAAATAAATTGATTTTGTTTTATCTTTTGTTATGAAACTAGTTTATACAATAAGCACTTATATTGTATAATTAAGTTGTTTATTCAAATAGGGTGTGTTGATTATTTGGGGTTTTGTGTTTGTTTTTATGTTTAGGGATAAACTTGAGTTGAAAGCTATTAATGATGGATCAGTGAGCTATGCTGCGTTGGAAAAGAAGGCTGAGTTGTATGATAAGTTGGTTAAGGGAGAATTGTCTGATGAAGAGGATAAAGAGAAGTATTGTGTAGACTTTGTTCGCAAGGGCGATGATTGTGATGATGTCTCTACTACTCCCAATGTGTTGCCAGAAAATGAACATGCTGGTGCCGATGGTGATGCTTTTCTGCTGTTTAACTTGAAACCTGTAGGGCCTGGCCGAACTGCTGGATTTGTTGATGGGGCTGAACACAAGCGCAATGTTAGGTACACGATTTGTTTCCTCGAAATTTGTTGTTTGTTGAAAATGCAATGTTTTTGTACTATATAGCTAGGATAGATTCAAGCAAAGGTTCTTTGTGTATGTCTTTGTTTGATCGTTTGGATACTTAACTTTGGACCGAATTAATGTTTTTTGGTTAGATTAAAATCGATTTTACCAAAATAGGCTTAATAGGTGGGAGTCATAGCAATTATTTGAGGGTTTCCTTTCAAATTTCAAGGTTAAAAATGTCAAAATTTATGTGAGGGGATTTTGGTTCAACGCAGAAGCTAAATCTGTTTGCAACTGCGATAAGAATGTTTGTGACAAAGTCTATGTATTACAATTCATACTTGGTGAGAAAGTGAGGGAAAGGAAAGTGAAATAAAATGTGGAAGTTCTATTTTTGATGATGATGATAATGAAGATTACAAGGTGCAGAGTCTGAACCTCTGTATTTATAGAAGTTCAGCGAGCTTGGTTACTGCTTCTAACTATCAGTTAGTTAATAAAACTAACTCTAACTAACAAAAGTTAAGCTACAAAAATCCTAAATTAACAGAAGTAGCAAAAGCTACTATACCTTCCAGCAGAAACAGTCTATGTTGAATAAAACAGCAATGCAGCTAGCAGTAGATGTAGAACACAGTAATTATGAGTTCTCTAACAGTCCCCCTTATGTTTGAACTTTTTTATCCAGGATTTTCTGGGTAATTTTAACTTTTTTATCCAGGATTATCTGGGTAATATTACTTAGTTAATTTTGTGGGCGAATGGTTAATCCAGTCATTTATTTTAATATTGATTTACAGGGAAGTTCATGAAGAAGCTAATCGTGCAAGAGAAAAGGCTTCCGAAATTAAGCTACGCAGACAGGAGCAGGTAGCAGCTCATCGCGAGAAACTTAAACAAGCCTATCTTCGGAAGAAATTGGAGCAACTGAAGGCTACTTCTATTGGATCTGGATCTGAGATTAAGAACACATGATGTCCATGCCCATTGTTCTCCGTAATTTATAAAGGTGGATGGAGTGAAACCGAGATTTTTCTTAAAGTAAGTCACAAGATGTTGAAAGCAGGCTAAAAACTGTGTTAGTATTCACTGGAGTTACAGCATTGGCTTATCTAACTTTCTGTGATGCAAAACAACCACCTCAACCCTCCATAGACAAAAAATGAAGGGTGAAAACAAGAAAGAGACATAGAAGCAAACGAAACATTCCTCTTTTTTCTGTTGTAAATGATGTAAAATTTGAGAATTGGTGTATACAAGAATTATTGATTTAGGTTTGGGAAAGAAGTGGCTGTAGTTTTGTTGGCCAACCCAGAAATAGGCATGTCTTCCTTTGACCTTCAACTGATTTGAATCCACTCTTACAAAGGGGAGGAAAAGATACAAAAACAGATTTGGGTTTTGTTTGGATATATCCTGTTGTCTCATGAATGAAATTTAGAATGAAACGGGATAAAGTTTTTATTCTTACATTACATTACTCTTGTTTCAAAAATATCAAATTTTCACTATTTAAATTTCTTTAAATTAATTTACTTGTTACAAATTATTTAATTATTCAGATAATAACTTTGTCTCAAAGAAATATATTCAGAAAATAATATTGTATTACATTAGTTCTTAGATATAGTAACTGGTTGATCAAAGCATAGCAATTTTAAAAGTGAATAGTATTATTAAATTTGTTACTTTTAAAGCTTGAGAATTAATTTATTTTTTTCATCATAAAATTTATTGTTTATTACAAAAAAGAGGTAAAATAGTGAAGAACATTTTGGTAAATAAATAATTAAAATATGAGAATCTTTTATTTATTTTTTTGAAATGAAGCCTATATTTAACCATGAGGTTGTAGTAGTAACTTCTTTTTCTAAATTGGGGAAGAGAAATTTTATTAATCAAATTGGTGCTATGGCTATTTTAATTGCACTCTTTTGGGTGGAGGGAAGGATCGTGGGACTTTAACCTGTAATTCTTAACAAAAAGAAATGTCAGAAGTGGGATTTGAACCCACGCCCTCTTTCAAAGACCAGAACTTGAGTCTGGCGCCTTAGACCACTCGGCCATCCTGACTTCTGATAATCTATTCTGTATATTCAAATAAATAACATAAATAGATTGTAGCGTTTTAAAAGATAATTTGAATTACGAAAAAATAAAAACGACTCTGCTGGGGATCGAACCCAGAATCTCTGGTTCCGTAGACCAGCGCCTTATCCATTGGGCCACAGAGTCCTTGATGATAAGTCTGTCGATACAATTATATATCTATGTTGATAAATAAAAGCTTTGTTAATATCTATAACGTAACTTTGTTTTGAGGGATCAAGATATAGAAGTTACTTTTTTAGTGATGGTGCCACCCTTACCCCTGAAGATAAATGAAAAGAATTTTACGCTCCTTACTTTCACACAAGTACATGGCAAAACAATGTGCTTTTGTATGTAGTAATAAATAGCTCATAATTGAATATAATCCTACTATAGACAAGTTGTCCTGCCATGCATAAATATTTGAAAATCATTTGAATTTCCAATTATAATTGATATCGGTGAAAAATTTAACAAAAACAAAGGAGAAAATGTGTGTCTAAAATCTCAACGCATTTGTTTTATCTTGTTTTTGTCAAACTTGTTTCGATGAAATCGTTGTCTCAGTTGTGGAGACAAAGAAGATTATGAGCTTCCTTCTACTTCTGAAATGCAGTGTCACTCGTCGTTGGTAGATTAGACAATTTTCTAGAATCAATTCATGATGAACCTCTATCGAGATAGTATTACATGATAAAACTTGCATGTTAGTATAATAGAATGATATGTGCATGATAGTCATAGAACTACTACTTCGAATACTTATATTCTATATAAAATATAAAAGTATGGAAGCGTATGTTCTGAATTTAGCATCTTCGCATGTTAAATCTCTATTTCCATTTATGTCACAAGCAATTAAGCCTTTTTTATTCTTTGGTGAAGTGTATTTTTAACTTTATTTCAAACAACTTTCGGTAAGGAGTGTATGAATAGGAGCAGCAAAACTGATTATTTTTTATCGGCTACCTCCTGTACAAAGTTAGCTTTTGAGGTTTCAGAAACAGAAACATGGTTAACAGTAAACCTCTACATATTATGGTAAAAGAAAATTCAAATCAGTTCAGATTTTCTTCCCCCGATGATTTACACCCTCAAGCAAAATGACCATAGATTTTAGTGTTGAGAGGCTTTCAATAATATTCCAATTTTTCGGTCTATATCCCTTGTTTGTTTTGAGGCATACTGTTTTAAAGAGTACAATCTTGTTGATGTATTAAATTACATAGTACAAATCAGTTAATTTGTGCTTTTTTTATAGGTTGCTAATTTGTGCTTGTTTGTACAAATCACTTTCAATTTTATCAGATTCTGTTAATTTTACAGAACTAAAAATAAACATCAAAATATAACTTCTGATTATTGCTTTCTATTTACTTTTTTAATAAAATAATTTGAAACATACTGTCAGTGCTGTGTGCAACTCTTTTTAATAGAGCAGTCATTGATCCTATTTTTGTCGAGTATGTTACTGGGTAGGGTGGACCAACCCACATTTTGATATATGCTTGACACTAATTTATATATTTTAAGATTAAAGATTGCAACCGCTCTATGCAACAAACGACCCATCAACTAACAACTTGAACTATGTGGCTAGAAAAATGTACAACGGCATAGATGAGGGAAACATTAAGGTTCATTTCATAAAAAGTACCAATAAAAGAGCTCAATTCTAGAAGCTTTGTTAACACATAAATACTTGGCAGTTAGCAGCATTGAAATACATAAAAGATAGGGAGTGTCAATTATAGACAAAACTACGAACTTTCCAAGGGAATACAAAGTTTGTTATGACCCAAAGTAATTCAGTTAAAAAAATGCCATGCCAACATCATCGCATTGGTTATCCTTGTTGAGGTATTAGCATGTAGCTCTCAGGCAGCAAATAAACAGAAACTCTGAAAATTGAAAATCTTTCTCAAGTCTCCCACCAATGTAGACTGCTTACTACCCTAGCAGCAGAATCTGCTCCCTGAAATCTGTTGAGTTTGTTTTAGTGAAAAACTTTAGAAGAGCAAACTTTGGAATGTAGCCACATCAAATCATCTTATCCCTTCATCATTTCTCATAGTTGTTTTATTGGTTTAATGACCATGAGACTTGGGTGATTAGAGATGTAACTGAGTATTCAAAAAATGAATTATGGAAACATACATGATACATCTCCACAAAGAAAATTACAGTCAAATAACGAAATCTCATACCTCCCAGAATCTTTGTTTGAGATAATTGTGCACTGATTTTACATCTATGATATCATATGCACCATTCCATCAACTATCATCAATCTGTTGTCTTCTTGCAACTTCTGAAATTTCAAAAAAGACAAAAGACAATGTAATTGGAGTTTGTGGCAGGATTATGACACCACATATTCATAATTTTAAAGACAGTGCAAAAGAGAGAAACAAGTGGCAAACTGTATAACTGGACATTATAGTTATTCAATCAATATGTATGATGCGCCTATTTATATAATAATCCAGGACAATACTGTAGAAAGTTCGAAGGGAATCAATTAGGGAACACCTCAGAAAAACGTACCTCTAACAAGAGCAATATATCTGCCGAGCTGTAAGGGGAATCTGCCCCTCTATTGATAACAGCCTCTACATCTGCAATAGATATGAGATCCAGGCGGTTGGCACGCATATGCTGACCAAATAGAGAATTGAATGCTTCGGTTCTGCATTTCGATGGAACACAGTTTACATCCAAAACAGGTAGAGAACAGATTTCAATATAATAAAACAAAGTTATAGGAGGCTGAAGATTGACAATTGACAGACCTTTCAGGAGTGAGACCGACAGCAGATTGGGATGCTGAGGTATCGTCTACATCCATGGGATCTGATGTTGATCTAGTAAAAAGAAAAATGGGAAGAGAGTTGATTAATGGCCAAATAAGTTCAAGAAATCCGCACAATTAAAACTTCAATATTAAAGGATGTTAATATAGCTTCTGGACAGAATATGAAAATATATGAATATTTCGCCTGCAAAACATGGTAATAATTAAGATATAGATAGGCTTGCAACGAGTATATTAGCTTCCCCAAATAGAGTCAGTATACATATCCACTATCACTTACTCTTTTCTACGTTTAGGACCATGATCAGGACCATCATTTTCACCATCAGCCCTACGCTTCTTCTCCAGTTCTCTTTCTTTTTCTCTCTCTTCTTCACGCTCATCCATTTCTGTCAGTTCTTTATGATATATTGCAAAGTTAAGAATCTTCAAAGCAGCATCGACATCAGACTTTGAAACCTGTCAAGACAGGTGATGATTCAATCATGAAGAGTGCTGAACACAATCACTAGCTGTTAAAGTACCACCAGATTCATCTTATAAGCAGAATATCAATCGCAACAAGAATAAACAAAATATATCAATTTGGGTGCCGAATGCATGAGTAACTATGTAAATTTACTTTTTAGGTTCAGTATTTTAGAAGAATTAATTTTGCAAGAGTAAGTCTTATGTTTTCAAACATTTGCCTAAAAGTAACTTTTGGCCATTTGGCAGTGATAAAACCATTACTTTTGGCTGAAAGTAATGTTAATGATATCAATGACATAACTCCATAATCCACCATTCAAACAACCAAATAAGTGATTTCTTGGGCTGCAAAATGTTGATCCCCATAACAAACTTTGGAAGGATATCCAAACATTCAAACGTAACTAAAAAGGTAGACCGCGAGGTTAATTTGAAATTGTTCTAATGGACGTGTTGGGATAGTTGTCAAAATGGACATGTATCTCACGAATCATGCTATTACAAATTACAAATATCTGAAACATGGGAGCCAAGTACAGTACCTTCCTGCTCAACTTCAATTTGGCATGAGCAGTTGAGAGACGTATTATGGTTTCTAAAGTTCTGGCAGTTATTGGAAGTGTTCCTCCAGTCTGCATAAACCCAGCAAGGTATCAATAACAAACCAATATGTACAACTACTGATATGCTTCCACCTAATTGCAGTCCTAATGCTAACCTTCGCATTTGAATTTGCATTTCTGAGCTCGGCATATGCTGTGGCAATCTGGTCAGATGCCTGAGAAAAAATTTAATTGATAAAAGGTATCAGAACAAATCCATAAAAAGATGTTAGAGAGTTTATTACAAATCAAGAAAAAAAATGATATCGCTATTAGTTACATCACCTCATCAGTCAGGTCAGGTTGAATCCTATGCTTAGCATAATGGATATACTTTTTAAGAAATTTAATTGTTAGCGTGTCACGTTTGCGACCTCTATCAGTTTTCTTTCCATGTAGCATTCTGTTATATTTGACAAAGACAGATGATTCTGTGTCAGCTTCCTCTTCTCTTCCATATCTTGAGCTCCCATCATGTGCTGCCTCACCTGCATTGGCAAGTAAGTTAATTTGAATTCTCTAGTATAAGCATGTTCCTAGCATTTTCTTAAAACTGCTTATCTACCTCCATCAATGGCAGAACGGAATCGATGCATACGCAGGACATGCTCTGATATTTGGCGATCAATATCAGGATCCATTTGATCCAACACAATAAACAATAGATCAAATCGAGAAAGCAAAGAGTCTGGGAGTCCAATATTTTTAGTTGGAGTCAATGAACGATCATACTGTAGAATCAAACAGCAAAAGCAACAAAGTCAGGTCTAAAAGAGTTGAAGAATCAGTAGAATATTTGTAACCTTTGTTAAATTTAAAACGGAACAGCAAATAAGCAAAATGCCACTTACAGTTCCATATATGGGATTTGCAGCCGCCACCACACTGCAACGGGCATTAAGTGATGCATGGATTCCAGCTTTAGCAATAGTTACAGTTTGCTGTTCCATAACTTCATGTATAGCTACACGATCTTGGTCATTCATTTTGTCAAATTCATCAATGCAGACAACACCTCTGTCAGCAAGAACCATTGCTCCAGCTTCTAGCCTTCTTTCTCCTGACAGCAATTACAATTTTTCAGTTGGTGACAAATGTCATAAGAAATTTATGTATTTCCCACAAAATGGTTTTACCTGTTTCTTGATCTGAAGTAACTGCTGCAGTCAAACCAACCCCAGAAGAACCCCGACCTGTAGTTGATATGGCCAAGGGGGCAATATTCATAATTGCTCTCAAGAGTTGAGACTTGGCAACAGAGGGATCACCAACCATCATCATGTTAATGTCACTAAAAGAAGAAGGGCAGGCCAGTATTTAAAACTTTCGTAAACAATATTAACAGAAATAAATGCTAAGAATGTGTTGGACTTCAATAACACCATCTTCCAACAAAAGAAAGGGATATATAAGGAGAAAGCACTAACCCTCTCAAATGAGTGCCATTCTTTAAGTTCTTCTCCACTC
This sequence comes from Cicer yamashitae, assembly GCA_037974755.1. Lineage (NCBI taxonomy): Eukaryota > Viridiplantae > Streptophyta > Magnoliopsida > Fabales > Fabaceae > Cicer > Cicer yamashitae. Next base: position 10,683,204 of record JBBPBQ010020323.1, read on the forward strand.
CACCAAGCATCAATAAAATCACTGCTTTCTTTATCCAAGAATGTCCATGTATAGAAGGTGCGAGTGAATTACCAAGCAAGTCAAATGTATCATCTCTTTCGGCTATCTTTTTTATGTTTTTTAGGTCTTCAGGACTGTATATTGGAGCATTAGCCTCTTTGTTGAGAAGAGATACATTGTTGGCTATGAGTACAGTCCTACATTCACATCAATCAATCAAGTTTCTGTTCAATAAAGTGAGAGCAAAGGAATTATTCAGTATATTTTTGGAAGCTACCTGAATACACCATTCACACTGCCTTTGCTTTTTCCTGGAAGAGCCTTATATATCCCAACAATAGCCACACGGTCTCCAGGCTTGCAAGAATCAACAAGGTCCTCCTCGGCAATGACATCCACTGTTCTTGGGAGCTGACCAGGTGCAGAATTTTCAGGAACTTCCTGCATGGACAAGGTTTGATGATCCTTGTATTTGCACAATCCATACTCGGTCACAAGCAAGTTGCCATTTTCATCCTGCAATAAACATTTCATCAGTAAATTTTATCTTCTGGAAATAAAAATGATGCTAGAAATCAAGGATCTTGAGATTACCCTTGTGGGATAAACAGACCCAGTGGGCAAACCCAGATTAGATGTAATATCTCGATAATCACGGCTTGTGAAGGTTCCAGTGGTGGGACAGAAATGAACACTTTTAACAACCTTTGGCCTTACAAGAGAACCTATAAATGAAAGTGACAGGTTAGATTCCAGCATCCTTGAACCAGAGTACTTGTTTACATTAGTAGAGTTTTTTGAATTGTGTGTTCAAAAATACAATTCGTATGAAACAGAAAGGAAAGAGAAAATGAGAAAAGAACTACCCAACGATAAAAATGACCATATTACCATTATCCTCTAGCATAATGCATAACATGCCACCCATGTAAATATTTATCAGACCCAAAACCTAACCATATCCAAAAAAATAACCCATAACGTGTAAATTTTACCCATCAAATGGGTCTGGATCCAAACATAAGCAATAATTACCCTCCAACATTAGTGCAAGTGATTAAGATTATAGCTTCTTTAGTACTCTAAACCCTACCCATACCTACGTAACATGTCTACTGTGTGTTATAATAAAAATTTGAGAGATTCTTTAAGAAATGAAAAACTAAAGAGATTGAAAGATTTCTAAACAAAACTGAAATTGAACACTTTTGTCTGTAATGTTTCGTAACTAGGATTTGGATAATGTTTGCATAATTTTCGATTGAGTTATATATTACAACTAAAATTGATGCTCTTTCAAAACTTAAAGTACAACTAAAGTTGAACATTAGTTATTGTTAAAAATACAGTTCCAAATCATTAACCAATGACAATAAGTAAAAAGGTCAAGCTTAAACCCTTGAACAGAAGCACCCACAAATCCCAGCAAATTCAAAGTAAAAAACAATTGGCATAAGAAAAGGTTCCCAAAGCTGCTAATTAAACCTCATCAAGGAGCAATTGGATAAAAGAACGTTTAATCATACATACAAGTTCCAGTAAAATCCTAGCAATAAAAAACCATTTATTTTAAAACTTTACATCATGAAAAACTAGCAGGCTTTGAATCATACAAACTATAGACGACAAATAAAACGGGAAAATGAAAAAAAGAGTAAAAGGGGAAATATATTTTAACTTACATTTGGTGATAATGCCTTCAACACAGACCATAGAACCAATAAATTCAGAAAGAAGATCCCTAGGAGTAACCCTACGAGAAACAAAAGGACCTTCAAATCCCACGAGAACTTGTTCACCTTCCTTCAAATACTTCGGATCAATAGCACGAGCAGCATCGGTAACCGCGTCACAGAACGATTGCATGTACTCACTTGGATTCCTCAGAATCCTGAAAAAATAACACGAAAATCGCACAGAATTTAAACACTGAGCAGCAAGTGCACCATAGTTTCGTATCCATAATTGAATACTTCTTCAATTGAAACAAAAAAAAAAAAAGGTAAAAGCGGTTACTAGCCTGTTTCCCAAGTCGCGGAAGTTGTGGAGATCGGATATGTTAACGATGAGACGGCGGCGTTTGTGGTTGATGAGAGCTTTGATTTCGTCCATGTATATGCCCTTTCCGATCTGATTCGACAAAAAATTAAAATTGTTGAAAATGAAGAAACTAAAAAAAAATGATAATTAGAGAGAAGTGATGAGTATAGGTACATCTTGATCCAAGAAATCGGCGAATTCTCGCTTGTGAGCTTGCCTAACTTCTTCGCTCAAGTCCATTTTCGGAGGCTTCTGAGAGAACGAGAGAGGAGAGTGTGACTACGGAGGAAGAAAGTGAAGTGTTTTGGTTGTCTAGTGTTTTTTTTCTAGAGTTAGGGCATTGTTTTGGCGGGAAAAGGGTTCGGGTTGTGGCGGGAATGTGTATGCTTCAGTGCGCCCGGTCCGGTTCATGCTTCACGCTTTTCTTCTTATTTTTTAATTTTTTTCTCATATATAAAAGGTTTTCGGTCAAATGAATTTTTTATTTTTATAAAATTTCAAAATTTTGTTGGCTGTCTATATAAAAAATGTTAAGTTTTTCATTTTCTTTCCCTTACTTTTAAGTATAATGTATGTATACTATACAAATATTTTAATAATTTTTTTTAGATAGGTTTAAAATATTACAAAAATTTATAATTATTTAACGAAATATGAATAATAAGACTAAGCATTTAGAAATTTATATTTTATTAAATAATTTTAAATTTTTGTAATGAGATGATTATGATATCTTAAATATGTCTACTTGTGTTTGGTGTAGAGATTGTTTGTTCAAATAAAAATGTTAATTTTAAAAATAAAGTTAAAGTTGTTTAGTAATTTCATTTTTACTAACTTAGTAGTTGTTTTAAGTTTTAAAGGTGTTTGATAAAATAAATTTATAGTCTTCTTATCTTATGAAAAATTGAGATAAATTTTAATATTTTACGGTATAGAAAAATTACA
>JBBPBQ010020323.1:10686392-10703412 GCA_037974755.1 Cicer yamashitae
AAAACTAATTATTAGTGCATATAAATTCAACGTCTAATTAATCAACATTGTTCAAAGATTTCAATTGTTCATTTGAAGGCAATTCTAAATTTTGATTAACAATCAAAATCTTTTATATTAAAGGCAATTTCTAAATTTTGATTAACAATCAAAATCTTTTATATTAAAAGATTTACACACATTTAAAATTTGTTTATTCATAAGAGTTTAACGTTGTAATCTCAAAGTAATAAGATCAAATTTTTTCGAAAATAGTTGTAAATATAACTTTGATTAATAAAAATTTATTTTAAAAGTTTATGCAGGTTTGGATATTTAAAATCCGTCTTCCCTACATTTAGTGTGTAAATTTCATCACGAATAATATGAAAAAAAAAAATACTATATTGTAAAATCAATATCCTATGATTTCTGTAACTATATGGAATTTCATTGTAAGAAAACTAAATACAAATTTAGATTCATTTTAAGTACTTGTCTGTACAATTAACATTTGATCATCTAATTAAATATTAATTACTCATTTATTTATAAATTTTATAATACATCATTACTAAATTTGGTAATTTTGCCTAACCTAGTAGTACGAATATGAGTCTCCCCTTATATAAATTTCAATTTATTCAGATAATAATAATCCCCAAAACTGCATTAGGGAGGACAGCATGCAGCCAAATTACAATCAGCCAAAAACAACTAAACAACACATGCTTATTACCTTTCCAAAAAAAACACAAAATTATTACCTTTTATTAAAAAAAACAGATGCCTATTACAGAGATTCTATGCATGCACATAGCTGGTTTCCAGGAACTACAAATTTAGCTTGTGTATGATCATGTATCTAAAAAGGCTATGAACTGATTCAAATATAACCAACAAAGATTTAATAACAAGTATCATAGACGACGACATCATACATGTTTGCTAATAAATATCTTTACTTAACAGTAAGGAAGAATGTTTAAATAAGCTCTTTCCACACTTTCTATCTGCTGTATAACTCCAAACCAATGAAATCTCAGTGCTACATTAAAAAAGTTCTACAGCAAAATAGCCTTCGTGCTAACCGTCAGATCACAATTAGCATAAAATGAACAATTACAGGACTACAGCTTTTATATATTATGGACTCATAAACTAAATAGCCTCAATTATGTAGAGAACAAAATTTCAATTAATTTAGATTCAATGTTCTACATGAAGTGCAGACAGGTTGGTGGCAATCAGGGCCTGAATGCGGAAAAGGCCACGACAGAGTTGTGACCACCAAATCCAAATGAATTTGAAATGCCTGTTAGAAAAAAAATAATGTCTGTTAGTTAGCAGTCCAAATTATGGTCTTTGACATCTGAAAATGAAGACTGCATTGGTCGATGATTATTTAGAATCTTACCAACGTTAATTTCATGCTGCTGCTTGACATTTGGCACTGTATCAAAATCAACTGCAGGTTCTGGATTCTGCACTCAAGACCAAGGCAAACAGAATGATTACATGTTCCCAACTATTTCAATGGATAACCATGTGATTGAAAATGAAACCCCAAAAACCTCTTTTGTCCACCCCAATCACCCAGCAATGAAAACAACACAACTTGACTTCTCAATAATAGTACAATAGTCAATATACCAGCACAAGAAATAGAACCCAAGTGAGTAAAAAGATAAAATGCTGACATTAATAAATACTCCCACTGTCTCGTTTTATTTGTCGTCTAAGATAATGCACACATATGAAATAAATTGCACTTCTTTAGAAGGTAAAATAACATTTAGGCTAAAATGTCCTTACTGTAGCAAGAGTTAAATAAAAGGACTAAATAATTAGTAAAGAAACCAATAAACAAGGGTATCATTGAAAGAAAATAATAATTGATATTATAAAGTGAAAGATAATTTGAGACAAGCCTGTATTCCAAGAGTGGCAGATAAAATGAGATGGAAGGGGTAACAATTTACTTAGAGCCTGTGCTCTCAGTTGATTCTTAGTAAGACAAAATAATCTTAATCCTGAGAAACAAAGAATTAAGTAAACGTACGAATTGATTGATTGAAGGATGCAGCCATCCTGTTGTTATGGCTTTCACTGTGGCAATAGCTTCCAAACCCCCAGCTGCACCAAGGCAGTGTCCTATCATAGACTGATATTAAGAAGAACATATCCATCAGTTAATGGCCAGGAAATTAATCAAATATAATCTGCTATGATCTAGAAGACAGAAAGCTTTCACCAGCAAATAAAAGCCAATGATGGGATAATACCTTGGTGGCATTAATTTTGATGCCAGAAGTGTCCTTGAAAACCTTTTTGATAGCATTAATCTCTGCCAAGTCACCAGCAAGAGTGGAAGTTGCGTGTGCATTTATGTAGTTGACCTGAAAAGAAGCAAATGATATGCTTTCACTTTGCTAATTTACATTTTACGGTGTGCATGACTCAGTAACAGAATACATAACAAAAAATTAATCAGACATTAAGACAACATGTATGCTGTAGGTTATCACTGTGCTGCTGACATCAGTGTAATATCAGTAACATTACCCTGAATCACTTTCCTCACCTTCCATTTACCATCCAACTCTGTCAAAAGAATTCTACCCCTTTCCCACACCCCCTGCCACATGTGCAAGCAATTGTGCTTTATACTCACTGCTGGTATTATTTGAGTGAGAGATCAATTCCTATGGTATACCCGTTTTATGGGTGGTTACCTAAGAATACTAACACAATGCAATTTCACATTGTCCTTGAGATGCAAATCAAGAAATTTTTCATACTGGTAAAATAACAGGAATTCTCAATGCTAGAAAATCTTGTAGATCTACTTGAAATCATAAAACCAGTTTTACAATGATTACTAATTTTCGTACATGTCATGCCACTCCCTATTGTATCGTGTATCAAAAAAAGTAGAAAACACACATCCAGTATGAAACTACGAATGCGAGCAAAGAGAAAAGTAGACCCAACTGTAAAGAAAACATATACTGAATGAAAAAAACAAATTAATTGAATGGGAGAAGAAAGACCAACAAAAAGTTAAGACTGGTAGAAGGAATAAAACAGTACCTCCTCAGGGGACACACCAGCATCTACAAGGCTGCTCTGGATGCATGTAGACACACCAAGTCCATCAGATCTTGGATCAGTCATGTGATGAGCATCACAGTTAACAGCACCTCCCAAGTATTCAGCAATGATAGGTGCACCTCGCTTCATGGCATGTTCCAGGCTCTCCAACACCTGTCAAGTTATAGTACTCTCTATGATTTAGAAATTAGCTTGTAAAGGATGAAAAAAAAAACGCACAAACACACATACACGACGTAGCTATTTTTGAGACACACAAATAAAGGTTTAAAATTTTTTGGGGACTACATGGGAAAAGGAAGTACTGTTGTTCAACCATTTTACCACCTGCACTGAGTTCAAGTTCGTGAAGGTCTTACAAATACATTAAGAACCACACATAGCAATTACAATTCAATTCGCAGTATCACCAAAAAAATCCATATTATTCAGCCATCAAAATTTTCATAACATCAAATAAAATGACCAATATTCAAAAGAACAATAAGTAACAAGACAACAACAAAAAACCTTACCAGAACTCCAGAACCTTCACCCATAACAAAACCGTCACGGTCTTTATCCCAAGGCCTAGAAGCAGTTTTAGGGTCATCATTTCTCTGAGAAAGTGCCCTGCAAGCAACAAAACCCCCCAAACCAATAGGAATAATAGCAGCTTCAGTCCCACCCGCAATCATCAAATCAGCCTCACCCCTACGAATGTGATTGGCAGCGGCATAAAAACAATAATTTGAAGTAGCACAAGCAGTTGAAATAGAATAGTTTGGACCCATGAAACCTAAATCAATTCCAAGTAAAGCTGAACCCATATTGGTAATAGCATAAGGAATAAAAAAAGGTGTTATTTTTCTATGTCCTTTCTCAATCAAATTCTTAACTCCCTCAGAAAAAACGGTTAAACCACCCATTCCAGACCCAACCAAAACACCAGCACGCTCTTTATCAATCTGCAATACATTCACACAAAAAAATTCAAAATTCAATTAGGGTTCCGTTTGCTTCAATTGAGAATAAGCAAATGCAGATCTAAGAGAAAAAAATCGAGAAACCTTAGAGAGATTTCCAGCGCCAAGGTCAGCATTCTCAAGTGCCTTCTTTCCGGCGACAATGCAATACCGGAGACAATCATCGAGTCTCCGGTCATTTTTCCCATCGATGTAACCTTCAGAATTGAAGTCACGGATCTGACCAGCGAACCTCGTTGGAAACTTGGAAGCATCGAAGCGGTCAATGGATGTGATTCCACTCTCGCCGGCGAGAAGCTTATCGTAGTAAGCGTCAACGTCGTTTCCAAAGACGGAAGCGAGACCCATCCCGGTGATCACAACACGCTTCTTGGGATCCGTCTGTCTTTGTGGAGCGGTAGTGGTGACCGCGGCGGAGATGTGGGAGAGTCTCTTTGAGGTGGGTTTGGCTTTAGCGGCGGCGGCATTGGATGTTTTTTTGCGGAGTGGGTCGAGTGGTGAAGGGCGGAGGGTGGAGGGTAGTTGTTGAATCTGAAGTGACTGCATTGTTGTTGTTGTTACGAGCGGAGAATACAAAGCTCAAATGTTGCAATAGCAACGAACAACTTGTATGGCTAATTTGCTTATGAATTCGTATGCTATTTAATGGTGTACCAAGTTACCAACACCAACACCTTTTTTCCTTGTTTATATCAATTTCACATTTCACATCAATTTCTTCTCTTATATACTCTATGTGTCCTCAATTTTAATATCGAGCTTAATTGTTATCCACTATTTTACACATAATCATCCACGGAGTTACGGTAGATTGATAAAAGACAAATATTTTATTTAATAATTGTGATTGATTAACATTATAAAAAGACGATATATATAAATTAAATCGTTTAACATTTTATGAACTCACTTTATCTCATTTTAATTGTCTTATTTTAGTTTATGTGATTTTTAAGAAAATAATTAGTTTTGTTGATTTTAATAATATATTAACTTTTATTTATTCAAATATCTCTTACTAATTGTAATTAGTGTATAAACTTAAGGAATTGCAATACAATAAATAAAAGTATATTCATCGAGAAAAAAAAAGTAATTTAAGTTATATTTATTGTAAAATGACAAATAATTTAATACGGAGAAAACTGACAATGTAACATTTAAAATAAGGCAGATAGATTATTAAAAAAGTAATAATTAAATAGAATAGAGATAATAATATTTTTACTAAATTACTCTTATCAATTTTTGATTTATTCACTATTAATATTAATTCAAAGAAAAAGATATTACTTTGAAAGATATGTTTACTCGGAGCGTTCCTAATTCTAATTATAAGAGAACAAAATTTACTTTATTAAAAGTCTTTATATAAATTATTAGATGCACTTATTATTATTTTTTTAAATTTATTTCTATTAATACTAATGATTTATCTTAAAATGTAAAAAATTAAATTTAATAAAAACAACACATAAAATATACATAGTATAAGTTACAAACATCCACATCTTTAAACATAAAAAATAAAAACTAAACAAAGACTTATTAAATGGGATATATTGAGTATTAGATAGAGCGTGAGATTTTAAAAAAAATATAATTAATATATTTTGAAAATGTTATTTATTTTAGAACAAAATTTTTATAAAGAATAGAAAATGAGTCACTCATATGAAACAGAAAAAGAGTACAATATTTTTAATTAATTAAAATAAAAATAAAATATGTTTTCTTACACGGTATAAATATCATTTATGTTTATGTTTAATTTAATTAAAGGTCAGTCGTGCATTTCATGTCATCAATAAAGTTGTTGATCAGAAAATAAAGAACACCGAATTCACCGCAGATCTAATGTACAAATGAAAGGAAACGATAATAACGATGTTTTCTGTCTTGGAAATTCCAGAGTCCAAATGGCGAGGCAATACCATTCTAACATGGACCCTACTATTATTAGGTGGTTATCATTCATAATATAGATCAACTACCCCATTTAATTTTATTTTTTTATTAAATCAAATATTCTATATTAAAAAATAATAAATACTCAATTTGTTTTCTGACTTTTGCCATCTATTTTAAGTTACTTATTTAAAGTTAGGCACAATTTAGTAATCGCAATAAGCTAACTTATAGCTTATTGAATTAGTTTGCAAATTTATTGGATTAGAAGACAAGTGTTTAGTAATTAAATTTTCTCATCCGTTTATATCTTATTCTCATACGTTATTTCAAATAGCGTTTATAATTTTTTACACTTTCTAAGTTATGCATGTTATTCATACCTTATTTATCATTGCCAAAATAACTATAAAAAATGTTATTCATCTTACAATAAATTGATTAAAGTATACATTGTCACATTTATTATTATTTATTCATCTTTTAATTTATCATTGTGATAAAATTAAATTCATTTTTTATGTCAAATTATAAACGGTAAATGAATTGCATTGTTTTCACAATTACTATTGTATAAATTTAACATTGTCTCGATAAATATTAAATCAACTGACTTTATTATCAATTGTAAGAGAAATATTATACAATATTAATCATATTAATTTAATAAATAATCTAATATATCAATATCAACCAAAAAATATAAATCACACTTAGCTGAAACTTTTATTGAATCGCAAAATGGTCTATAGATAAATAAGTAAAATTGAAAATATTGGTGATTGCTCATTGATACAAGTTTGAGAGATTTATTGGTAGAAAAAATGTATTGTTAAACTTATTGATATAGATTTTACTAAAACTCAGTCTTATTTTATTTTTGGTGCAAATTATTTAATGTTCTTCCTAGTACAAATAAATTGGGTAATGAAAGTAGTATGGATCAGAGAAATATTAGTTATAAGTTAAGAAATAATGAGATAAATAGTGAGCACGTTGCTGAGAAATATTAGTTATACATTGAGAAATCACGAGACAAGTAGTTAACACGTTGTTAACATGAGTTATTGGAGTGGTACAATGGACATACACACTAATTACAATTAATTCAACAATGAAATGAGGGTTACCAAGGAATGGCCTATGGTTGGAGGAGTAATTGAGGTATCGCAATCGTCGAGGTATCATCTTCCAAGTCGAGTTCAAATGAAACAACAAATTGGAAAATAAAACGATACGAAAGCGACAACTTGGACGAATAGAAGCATAACCAATTAAAAGAACATGAAATTAGGGTTTTAGAAATCTGAGACATGAAGAATGATGTTATTGGAGAGATGAGAATATGGAGAAAAAGAAAGCAAAAAAATAAATAAAGTAAAGTCCGAAAATTGATTGAAAAAATAATATGGAGTAAAACAATACCTTGGAGAGATTGGATAAAAATGTCACATTTTTTGTTATTTTAAATTAAATAATTATGTTATTTTATTTTGTTAAAAGCTATATTTACCAAACAATTTAGTTTCAATTAATTAGTTTTTCAGCTATAAGTCATAAGTTATCAGTTATTAGCTAACTTTTCAGCTATCAGTTAGCTTTTCAGCTATCAGCTAGCTTATAGCTTAATTTTACCAGGCGGAGCCTTAGTCCATTGGCGAAGCTTCTCTTGCGGGCAAATCCTATATTTTTTATATTTTGTTTATATAAATGATAATAATAGATATTAAAATAGTGATAAATTACTAAAATATCTTAAATTTTTAGGATTTGGAGAAACTCATTTCATTTGACATCCACATTCTTCCTCCCTTCTCTCACTTTTCTAATCTAACTTTCTCTCGTCTCCCATGTAAGTCCTCGTTCATGTCTTCCTCGTCTTTCCCTCTCAGCCCATTCTCTGCTGCCTCCACGCGACGCGTCGGTTTCTCATGCAACTCTCTTATTCTCGCATCTCCATTCTACCTTTTCCTTTCTATATGACCAGCGTCGCCGCTATGCATCTCTTCTCTGTCTCATTTCACAATCGCATAAGTCAGTCGTCAGCATTGTCTATTGGTCTTGGTCGTCGTAGTGTCTTAATTTGCTTATCATATTTTTTAGGTTATTACTCTTTTTCTCTTCTACTATTTGTTAATCGTGAATTGTTTTAGTTTAAGATTGTGAACTAGTAGTAGTGTGTGAATTGTATTTGTGACTTTGTGAATTGTGAACGATTTTAGTGTAGGCATTAGGATTGTGAACTTTAGTGTGTGAATTATGACTTTGCGATTAAGAGTTGTTTACTGTTTTCTGAGTAAAGTAGTGTGGATGTGAGATTGTGATTGATGCATTTTTAAATAAAAAAGTTTCCGATAAAGATGAAAATTGTAAAGCGGATACATTTTATTTAATTAAATTGTGTGAAGCTCTAAAAAGTTGTGTGAATTGCGAAAATTATAAAACTTGTGTGAATTGAAACTCTAACTTTTTCAACTTGTCGACGATGTATAAATTGTGTGAAGCTCTAGAAAAACTATATGACTTTTATGAATTTCAATTATAATATTTTAGTTAATACTTATCGCTCTCTCCAATATTTTGTGCAAGACATGCACTGTTAGTCCTTTACTTTATGATAATTCCAAAATAGTTGTTCACACTGTGTAACGTTAATCAAATTAAATTCGTTTGTCAATTTTAGTTAACTAACAAAGTTAAGGTTATTGTGTACTAATTTGGCACGTTATCTCACACCTCATCGAACGTTGGGGAATATTATGATATAATTTTTAAAACAAATATTAACACATATACATAGTGAAAAAAATAATATTGAGGACTACTTTGCAACAAACAAGCTTTTGTACAACAACATAGACCTTCTTCTCCAATTTTTTTTCCTTTATTATTTTCTTCATTCCCAAATTGAAATATTGTGATATTCATAAATTAACTTGGAGGCATTGATAGTGTAATTTGTGGTTACCTTTTGGATACTCTTCAAATCAGACAAAGAGTTCCAAAAGTTGTTATGCCTTATCGATTCAAATAGTTGATGAAAACATTTAGGGTTTCAGAGAAAATTAATAAAAAGAGGATAAGGAGAAGATAAAAAAAAAAAACATATGGATACATTATATATTTCAATTTAGTCATTGACATTGTGATGATGTGACAACTAACGTGATACATCATCACACTTAACTATGTTAACAAATAGAGTGATAAAGGAACAAAATTGATTAACATTTTGAAAAGTTAAGTACTATTTAGAAATTTCGATAAAGCTAATGATTAGATTGATAGATATGTATAATTTAAAAGACTGAATTGACTCAACTAATAGTGGTTTTATGAATAAGTACAACGTTTTTCATGTATCAACGGTACAAAATTCAATATATTTATTCTGTTGTATGATAACGGTAACATTTACACAAAAAATCGACTCAACTTAATTATCATTCAATTTTATTTGTTTTTTAATTATATTCTCTAACTAATATATTGTATATAATTTTCAAATTATTGTTTTCTATTGCGATAAATAAAAATGTACAAATTTTTCTATAAAAATAACATTAAAATTGAATCATAAAATTGTTGAAAAGTCTCAAGGATAACAGACTCTATTTATTTATTTATTTATTTTGCGCCATTGGTGACTAAGCAAATATATTTGGACAATAATTATATTTGGACAATAATTTATCGGTACTCTATGTTGTTTTAATATAAAAGTCTTTTACCTAATTCACAAATATTAATAATTGTGATTTAAAAGTATTTTATTTTTTTAGTTTCACAATTATTTAGTAGAGTTTTTAAGAAGGAAAACTTATGTAGTGGCTTACATTCACATAGGAGTGACTACATAATACATATATTGATATTTTCAAAAATATAATAAAATTTTGAAATGTCTTGTGAATTTGGTTTTGTAAAAAAAAAATGTGATTAACCCTCATAAAAGATTTGAAAACAATTTTTTTTTCAAATGTAAAATAAATAAGGGGGCTTTATTAAAAAATAGTTAATACAATTGAAAATTTAAAATTAATTTTATAAAAAAGAACTAATAAATCTAAAAAAATATTATATTTAGAGATAAATGGAGTAAATTCCCTCATAACACAATAGCATTTAAAAGATTAAAAAAAAACATGCAATGTTGCTTTAGCATAGAATAGGTTGGATACATTTTTTTGGTCACAGATTTATTTGTGATAGAGCAAGGGGGCAATAAGGACCATCCCTCGAAGATGCACAATAATGCAAATAATTATTATTTGTATTTTTTTTTTTTACACAATCACCATTATCCATACGAGATTAGATGTGTTGTATTGTAAACTATTAAATCAATTTGAACTATTAAATTATTATCGTAAGTAAAAAAACTTTCTACAATCACTTTTAATTGAGGGAATCGATTTTCAATTCACGTGCCTCTTCTTTCGGGCAAAGATTATAAAAGCAAAACTCTTTACTCCAATCTAAACAAAACTTCAAAGTCTTCTTTTGCATTGAATATACGATACTCCACGACCATAGACACCAATATATATTAATTACACTATTTATTACTATTTTGGACTAAATGTTACTAGTATTATTATTAAATGTGATTAATATAATATAACTATTATTAAAAGAATAATAACATAAACATAATAATTATTCTTATTATTGCAGACTAATACGAGTTAATTACACTTATCACAATTAATATATAAACCATAATGAAGACATTCGTGAATCAATGGAAGAGAGGACACCGAAAAACTGGCAAATTTGTATTGATCTTTTGGTTAAAATTTCAATACAATCGGTAAGTGAAATGCCATATTTACAATCCTATATATGATGCGTTCAATTAGAATAAAAACAGAAAATAAGAGTCATCTTAAATCCTAGTTCAACTAACAAATATTAATATCGTTAAGTTGAACGTCTTATTTCGAGTTCAAATTTGAAACATCGCAGTTGTGTGAATTATAAATGATAAAATTTACCATATATTTTAAAACAAAAAAAAAAAATAACAAAAATGTAACTCACTAGTGTTGACTGTAAAATTTTCGTAAGGTACATGAATGTACCGAATAATTTTTTGATATTGGAGCATATACTTTGTTTGGCACAAATGTATACCTTTTAGGGATTTTGTTATTTCCAACTCAATAAAGTATTTTAAATAGTTAAATATATTTTTAGTTTTTAAAAAATTTCAACATTTTAATTTTAATCTTGTAAAAAATAAATATAATTTTTAGTCCCTATAAATTTACATATAAAACAGTTTTAATTCATACTGAAATGAAATACGTTTAACGTTTAATTGTCCTTTAATTTTAAAATTTGTGAATTATTGTTTGCAACCATATTTCAATCATTATAAAAAACTCATCGACAAAAATTTAGAATTTTTATTTTTATTTTAGATGAAGTAAATATGAATTTTTTAAATGTAAAAAACTCAAGACAAGTAACGAAAAATATAGACCTAAAAATTAAATTTTGTGCATAAACTTTTTATAACGTTGTAAACATGCCTTAAAAAATTCATTCAAAAATATATGTTGGTTTAACAATAAGGAGTAAAACTGAATGGATTATAATTTTATTGGGACTACATGTTATATTTATATTTTACAAAGTTTAAACTAAAAGATCAAAATTTTATAAGAACTAAAAACATATTTAATCATATTTTAAATAACCAATTACTTTGAGTTGGAAGTGATGGACTAAAACTTATTGATTTTCATTAAAACAATTTGATTTGGACTGGACAAGATTATATTATCTACACAAACTAAGAGAATAAAAAAGAGAGGAAGATAAACTTTTGGTGAACAAATAACTATCAACCATGCTTATAGTTTTGTTGAACAATTGAAAAGGATTTGGTGAACCATTACTTAGAGGCTAATATTAGCCCATAGAGAAATGTCTAACTTGCAAACCATGTTCTTGATATTCCTTTTCGATGGATATCCCCAGGCATTTGTATGAATACTTAGGGTCAACAAAACTTTCACAATTGAAGAAAATGTGTTTGTGAAGTCAATCTCAACTTGTTGTGCACACCCATTTGCAACAAGTATTGTTTTGTGTCTGTCCAAACTTCCATCTCCTCCATATTTAGTGTTGTGTATCCATCTACGCCCCACAACTTTATTTCCATTTGGAGGATGCATTATGCTCTAGATTTAATTAGCCTCGAATGTTGTCAATTCCTATGTCATAGATTTTCTTTGTTCCTCAAACTTCATAACTTGATGACAAAACTGAAGTTCGTAAAAATGGTTGACTTGAATGAGATAACCTCTATATGAATGAGTCAGTTGAATGAGTGAATGGTTATCAATAGGATGAGCAATATGGAAAACATAATAGTCGAGATAAGTAAGAGGCATGTGTTCTTGTTAGGTCTTTTGGGATAACAGAGTTGAGTTTCATTTAGTGAACAATTTCGTAGTGCATCATTGTTGGAGCTATTTTGAGTAGTGTTTGAGTCAGATATAAGATGAGGTATGGCACGAGACAAAAATAAATCAAGTTCAGTGGTTGGGGAAGTGTTATTACGAAATGAGGAAATGGTTTAAAGGAAAACTACATATCTAAAGGTAATAAAGGGTCTTCTTGCATTGTCATAAGTATTATATCCCTTAAAACCAGTAGGATAACCAACAAAGACATGTGGTCCAGCACGAAAGCGTAATTTGGTTCTTAATGGATGTATGGTGGTTGCTTAAGCGAGACACCTAAACACTTTTAGGTGGTTATAATCTATAATATCTCGATATAGCAACTTATAAGGTGTGGAATTTCATAAAATGGGGGAATAGGTTTTGTTAATGACGTGAGCAGTAGTACAAACACAACCACCCTATAATTTTACAGGGTTTTAGATTGAAAGTATAAAGCCCTTGCCACATTTAAAATGCATTGATGTTTTCTTTCTACCACTGGTTTGTGTTGTGGCATAGGTAAGCAATAAATTTGGTGTTGAGCATCAATTTTCTGCAAAAATTCAACAATAACCAACTATTTGATATTGTCAGCCCTGTCATTTTATAAACTCATGAAATTGAGTCTTGACAAAAATAAATAAATGTTTAATATGAGATTTATGCTTATGCAAGTAAATCTAAGTGAATATACTATGATCGAAAAGTAAGACTTGTCATCATAAGTACAACGAGCTTACTACTCCAAGAAAAATAAGACTTACTATCCTAACTTGCACTCGAGAATCCATTTAAAAGCAAACATTTATCAACCTAATTAGGAGAATAATCTTATTACTCTAAGGAAAATGTCTTAACTTCTTACCTAAATAACATTTCAAACTTTTGTTTTGTAAAAGGAATTCTTCTATCCAACTACCCACATTTAGAGGTTTGAAGAGATCCACCACAAGCACCATTACCAATATTGTTATAGATAGAACCATCAATGTTTTCACATTATAGTAACATATGACTTTTGATTTTGATGTCTTCAATATAAAAAGGAGTAGCCTTAACTATCTCACGTCAATCACATATACATCTCTTATAATTAATGTTGCAAGAAAAATAAATATTCCTCGAGAAGTTTACACTACTCGATCCCTCCAACAATCAGATTATGTCGACAAATATTATTGCCAATATCAAGCATCCATGCAAAAGGTTCGAGGTTTTCCTTCTTTCAAGTTTTCTTCAAATGACAACTTCTCTTTGAAGTTTGTACACTAGACCTTCACTTTAGAGACTAAACAAAAGGAAAACATTGACTTTTAATTTTTTTAAAATAGGGTTAACAATAGTTTCTGTTATTTTTGAATTTTAAAAAAGTTTGAAAAAACAATTTATGCCACCGAAAATATTACTGGGTTGAGTCACGGACTATGTCGATCTCTTTAAGACGTTTCGAGGCACTGCCCAAAAGGTGCAAGGCAGACTATCAACCACGAAGTCCCCTGGATAAAACAGCCCAGATCACTGTAACAGAGTCCTACTGCACCGTAGAAAACCGTTCGAATTACACCCTCAATATGGCAGTCTGACGACTACCACTCGTAATATGGCACGAAGGCCACTCAAGAAAAAGAAGAAGAATAAGAAGTAAGAACGGGGGGAGAAGAGAGAAAAGCCTCAGAAGCGGAGTGCTTTTGGTGTGATTTTTCAACTGAGGGGAGCTCTCTATTTATAGAGGAATTCCGCAACTGGATCATAGAATATGGTGGATCCATCAGTGCGCTCCTGTTGACCGTTCCAAACCTTTACCTCAGGAAACGTGTGCTCCAAAACCGCTGCCCACCCAAAACGTGCGCCTTTGACTACCTGAACATGCGCTAGGGTTTTGACTTTGAATAATGACTGGGCAACAGCAGTTACGTGGCACCTAGGGTTAGGGTTTTGACCGGGCAAAAGAGGAAGACTGGATCAGATTGTTAGGTAGACTCGGTGGAGGGCAGTTACGTAATTAACGCAACAATCAGAGATAAAACGCAAGCAAGCATTTAATTTTAAAAATTAATTTTATTTTTCATTTATAAAAAAATAATAATACAAGACCAAAACCAAGCCCGGACGGACGGACGGCGGCGGCGCGCGCGCGTGTGTGGTGGTCAACTTTGCTTGCGTTCTCCCTCCTTCACAAAATTGGGGTACCCCTTGGGGCACACCCCAAGGTACATACCTCCACCTTATATACCCTTTTAAAGTGTGGTATCCCTCCTACGTGGGACTTCTCATTTTTTCAATTCACAACCACACTAGCTCATTAATGTCACCATTATTACCAACAATTCTTCCATTAATTTTTCATCATTTCCAACAGTTTCAAATAATCAAAATATTCATTTGAAAACTTTCTTTTGGCATACTCTTTACAAATGATGAAAAGTTCATAAGATCATAAAAATAGTAGATGTCAAGGTTATTTGCATTAAATAACATATATGTTTATAGAAAATGCTCATCTGCCTCTTATTTTGCCCATTCGGCGGCCAATACACTACCACAAGAGTAGGACTGGTCCAATGATGAGACAAATGAAGTAGTGATTTAGACAACCAATTAATTTTTTTTTTACTATAAACTGTTATAAATAAAAATTTCACACGTACCTACAAATGCCAACCTGAAACAAAGTAGTATATTTATGAAGTTAAAAAAAAAAACATTGTATTGGCAAAATATAGAGACAACAATGAGACGAAGTAGGGTAGGGATATTTTTCATTTTCAATTTGTAAACACTATACACACACACGCACTTAAGATTACTAAACTACATTTCCAATCCATAATATTATCCACTTAGGATTATGGGTAGATTTGTAGTTTTATTTGGAATATGACAGACTTGTAGTACTATATTCATTCCCATCCTCAAAATGCCTTCATGCGATTTTATTTTTCTTTCCTAATGTTTTTTTTATCCATCTATAGGTCCCAAAAATAGTTAACATGAATCTTGAAGTAATGTGAAATTGACTTCCTTAAACAAAATGACTTAACTTCTTAAAGTTTACATTAGACTCATTCACACCATGGTTGATATCTAGGCACAGCAGACAGGCGGGAACAAATTTTTACTCCTTCATCTCTATATTTGATTAATCCGATAAATTCGGATCTGCTCTATTTTTTAGCGGATGTGAAATTTAGGTCTCATCTTCATCTGCAACGGAGTTCGGATTTCTCCATCTACATCCGCACTCATATATATATATATATATAATTATAAATTTAAAAATCATATATATTATAATTAATATAATAAAACTATTATTATTAATAATAATAAAATGACAAAATATTTTCTATAGAGATGAGATTATAATTTTTAATATTTTCAAAAAACATTAAGTATATTCAATATGTACATGTATATAAAATTTAAAAATTACAATAATATTACTAATGACGACGAATTCAAGTGAATTTCAACACCCCAAACTTGCTCCACCCCAAATTTTAATTTCAGAAAAAATCTACATCTGTATTCAATCAAAACATATTTTCTCCGTCCAAATCAAGATGAATTTGGACAAGTACCCGTATGTGTGAATTATATTGTTATCCCTATCGATATGCTACTGAATGATATAAATATGTTAAAAACACTTAATATATATGTATCAACAATGTAAAATATTTGTGCGTATATATATATATAATTGATTCTCACAAATGAAATATTTATATATAAATTTTAAAAATAATATGATTATTTAAATATTGAGATTTTATTCACATGTATCTACTATCAATCAATATTGAAAAAACAAATTACCGCCAAAATTATCACTTTATTCATTCTTAAAACTAGTCATGTCATCTAAAAATTTACCATTTCATTCATTTTACCTTTTTTATCCATAGTTTCTCTCTCTCTATATATATATTTTTCATACCTTCTCTTATACTTTTTCGTCCTTAATGTTCCGTCATACTTTTCTATTCATAATACCCACTTTTTCTAGGTAAACACATTGCCACTATATTTGCATTTTAATATTTTTTCTACTTTTAATTTTTTTTACTATAGGGTAATTTTGGTTGAGAGAAAAAGTAAGAAAAGAAAAATAGGCTGGAGAGTGTGGAAAATAAAATAGGGTTGATGTATTAATAGTTTGATGTAAAAGAAATAAAAAGAGAGAACCGTGTCTTTTTATCTTCCCTTGTTAGGTTGGTAATAATGTCTTTGCTAAAATGTAGTTTTGATCAAATTATTTTAGTAAATGTATAATTTTGGTCCTATCATTTTAAAAAATATTGATATTTGATCTCCTTTTTAATTTAAGCTTCAATGGTGATAATGTAGTAATGACTTAGGTGGTGTATAGAAAAATTTAAATGATGATATGAAATATTCATTTAATTTTAAATTACTTAATACCATTTAAATAATATTTGAAAATAAAAATAGATATTCTAAAAAAATCTGAAATATAAAATAAAATAAATTTAATTTAATTTGTTTAAAAAAAGTTCTAAACAAAAATCAAATTTTTGTTTAATTTACTTTAAACCTGTATTGGATATTTTTTTAATTACTTTTGCTTGTGTT
>JBBPBQ010020323.1:10703775-10732256 GCA_037974755.1 Cicer yamashitae
ACTTTTTAAAGTTTCAATTATTTTATATTGGATTTAATTTTCTTTTATATACAAAAATAATGTTAAAATGATAACTGTTTTTAAATACGTAAAAAGTATTTACTTTAATTTGTATTGAGATATTATTTACGATTTAAATAAAATAGTTTGAATTTTTAAATATTTTATATTTATTTTTATTATGGACTCAACTTTTAAAATTATAACAAAATTTATAAAATATTTGAGATGACTTTATTATAACCAAATATAATTTACAATTTTTTAATTTTTATTGTCGTTTTATATTGTGATTTGAATACTTTAACTTTTTTTAATTAAATTATATATAAAAAATTATATTTTTATTAAAGTACTCATACTTTATTTATTTTTTAAATATTATCGTATGTTGAGAATATCCTAGTTAAATTATATATAAAAAACCACGTTTTTTTTATAGATGTCCCAGTTAAATTTGACATGTATGCAAGTAAACATGTTTACCCGTAGTCTTTTTCCCTGAAACATTTTCACTGGCTTATAGCTCTTTTAGGGATCAAGTTATTTAAAAGCCAACAAATCACTTATAATGTAAAGTGAATACTACAAATATTTGATTAACAAATCAAATGTCAAATGTGCATAATAGCAAATTATGAGTTTGTTGAAACAACTATCCTTTATATTTTATAATTGTAATTTATATTAATTGAAGATTGATCAAATTTAAATTGTATCAATTGCATTGAATTAAATTCTTTAAAAACTTCCTCCAAATTAGATCTAATCGTAAATATTTTAAATGTTGAAATGAATGATTTTTTTCGTCATACTTAATTCAAATGACAACTTTTATTTATATCTCCTTTTACTTAAAAATTCTCTTTTATATCTTAAATTGAAATTTATACATCAAAATACTATATATTTTTTTTGACAGTAAAAAGTCGCAAGACGGAGATACGATTCTTTAATAGTAAATTGCATTCCGAGAATGCGACCATCTATAACAATTTATGTATTTTTTTTTTATAACAAATGATTAATTGTTAATTTAATAAATTAAAAATAATAAAAAACAAAATTATATTAGTTAAATCAAACAAAATATAGTTAATAAAAATCGATACATCAAAGTTAATGCGGTTGAATAGATGTGTCAAAATAAATAATATGTTATATTATTTTAACAACTCCATCTTGTTTTGCATAAATTAACAACTTCATTATATTTTGTTAATAATTCTCTCATATTTTTTTTCTTCGGATCTAATACATAAAAAAATAAAAATAAATTATATTAATAAAATCAAACAAAATACATTAAATTGAAAAATGCATAAAATTTTAATTAAGCATGTACACCTAAATGTCCTCTAGTTCTACATATTGGCTATGTCGAACTCGTCTAGTTTGTTGTACATAGTTAATTAAAATTTGATGTATTTTTTTTAATGTAATGTATTTTATTTGATTTTATTAATATAATATAATTTTGTTTATTATTATTATTTTTTATTTATTAGATTCAGAGAAAAAGTAAGAAGTAGTTGTTAACAAAATAGAATGAGATAATTTTTCCGTAAAATAAGAGTGAGTTGTTAAAATAATATAACATGTTATTTGTTTTTGACACATCTAATCTACTGCATTAAATTTGATTTAATTTTTTTCTATTAAATGTATTATTTAATTTTATTAATATAATTTTATTTTTAATTATTTTAATTAATTTTTGTTTATTAAATTAATAATGAATTATTTGTTATAAAAAAATAAATTAAATAGCTATAGATCCTCGTATCTCGGGACGTGATATTGGAGAAAAAAAGTTATTGATGTTGTTAGTTAAAAAATAAGACATAATTTATAGTATACAATAGAGACGGGAATAAAAAAAGGATGTAAAAGTAAAATATCGAAATGATGAATTTTTTAAAAAATAATATTAATTTTCTATTATTTGTAATTGTCCAATTGTCAACCTCACGGGCACGGGCACTATCCTTCTTCACGCGTGCTCCAATCCAACGGTCGCCATCGCACCCGCAATAAACGGAAGTGCATTTCCAAGAACAATGTCGATCCAATCCAATGGCTCAGATCATCCATGTTTGACCCATCCCATCACGCCTTTCATTCACATCTTGAAATAGAAATTGCTCCCAATCTCAATATCTCATTTCTTACAAAAAAAAAATCTACACATTTCCATCATCACCAAAACCTTCTCTGATCCATCTTCAATTTCCTTTCACACCTTCCTATTCTTCACAAATCTAAGGTCCTGCTCTATTACTGTGTTTATTTTCCATTTAAAATTATCAAATTTGTAAAATCATTTTGTTTTTTTGGGTTTTGTAGTGATTTTAGTTTAAGCGAACTTTTATTTAGTAGAACAATAAAGATATTTACATATGTTGAGTGTTTCTCTTTGCTGATTTTTATTTTTGATTTTTTTTTTTAATTTTAAAAATTGATTCGCTGATTTGGTACTGTATCTGGTTTTGATGTAAAGTTTTGAACTTTAGGTTGTAGTTGACTGAAAAAACTTATTTAAGTTGATGGGTATGAAAGTTGAATAGTGGACTGTGCTTGATATTAGGTTTATGGTTTTTATATGTAGCCTTCGTTTTTTTTTTCTTTTTTTTGTTTCTCTTATGTGTTGGATATGTAATGCTTTGTAAAATCTGAACTGAGATAGTAACTGTTTTTTCTTTAATTTTTTTTTTTTAAAATTTATTTTGGATTTGATTTTTATTTGAGAATAGATTTGAATGAAGTACTCTTTACTTGTCTAGGTTATCTGACATGTATGTTTGCTTTTGCATTTTAATAGAAGTCTGATTTTGACAATTTCAGGTAAGAGTTTTGGTTTGCCTTTTATGATATTCTGGAGTTGAGCTAAATCAAGATGCCGTGGGTTTCCTTGTTTGTGGATCATAAGAGAAACTGTGTTCGCTTGGTGGTGTTTTTTCGTGTGATTCTGTAATTTAATTAGCTGAGGTAAGAGATTTTGTCCTGCTAATTTGCTACTATTTATAGAATATAATTTGTAAAATTAGTTCATGTCATATAATCTAAGTTCTAATGTAAACTTAATTAGAATATATTTATAACTGTTTTTCTACTGCTTGCTGTGGAAAGCAGAAATTGTGGTGTCAATGCTGTTGTTTTGAATTGATTGGGAACATCAATATATAGCTCCTTCCTTTTTTGGCATAACAATATACTAACAATACACAACATCGATATACAGTTTCATACTTTATGAACATTGTATAGAATCTTATGCTTACTCTTTTATGTTATCCATTGCTTCTTATTTCCTCTGATCCAATAATTTTATCCTTTCTTGCTGCTGCAGGTGATTAGGCTTTAGAGGGACTCCTCTGATTAGTGTTTTTTTCCCTTTCATTACCAAAACGGCTGGGAGGTTGAGAATGTTCTTTGCCAAAGTTGGGTACATTAAGATGAGTGTTGGAGTCATTGCATACAGTCAATTGATGTTGGTTTGTCAGGTAAATACTTTTCTTCCCTTATTTCCGTGTTGACACTTTCCATGGAGACTGATATTGGATTTGAACATCAGATGGAGTTTTGCATCATTCCTCTGATATGGCCTGCAAGATATTGTAATTTGAACTATCTGTAACACATGACATAATATTGTCAAAAAGAGGATTTAACTATTTTTTAGTTTCCAAAAAAATTAAAGGCTGAGCTCCATTATCTTGTTATTGCTGATGGCTTTATAAATCCACATGCTCTGAAGGTTGTCGATAACTTTTTGTACATACCGACTTTCTGAATGGGATGGTAGTTTTCTCTAGTTATAAACTGTCTCTTATAGAATTGCAGTACTGAACATCACTGCATTTACTAATTGTCTCTATTAGCTGTGAAATATTATTTTGGTTTTATCCCTGTTCTATTGCTACTTTTTATACCGCTATTTTCTTTTGCAGGCTGAATATTTTCGTCAGTTGCTTAAACCTGTTACGTAGTCTAGCTTAAAGGAACATTGATTTGGGGAGGGATTGCCTTATATTGAACCGCATCATTAGAAGGCTGCCGGAAGAGATGAAGTTTTAATTTTAAAAGTTGACATTATTTGTTATTGATGGAATTGGAATTACCCTAGTACCTGCTGTTTAGTTGTTACATTCCTGTAGGAACTTCCATCCAGCTTTAGTACAAAATAATTTCCAGTTGCATTGGCCAAATCCACATTACTTGCACACGTAGCTTAGTCAGAGTGAACAATTATTATAATGCAGACTCACGAGTATTTTCTCCCGGGAAAGACGGTACATCCGTTGGCAGATGAAGGCGTTGGTACTTATATGAATGCTCCACATGCTTCTACCTTTGATGAAGTTTTCCCTTCTGGTGTGAGACAGATGACACCATTTGAAAGGTTTAAATTGCAGCCTTCTGAGGTTTGCCCCAAGAAGTTCATTGTCTTTGATCAAACCGATCAACAAAGCAGGATTTTGTTTAATCCTGCGATGACCTACAAGTTTAACAGTCCCGGCTTCAACACCCATGCTGCGTTTACTCAAGATTTTGAAAAGGATAAAATTAATCAAATGGAAAGGGAATTGTCATCTTCTTTTGAAGAGGATTCTAAGGACATTGATGCATTGTTGAGCCTAGAAACGGATGAACTAGCGAACTATGATGAGGAAGAGGTCAGCACAGCAAGGACCCGTGAAAAAGATGAAAGTACATCTGATACTTGCTCCAGTTATCGCACGAAATCGAGGAAGAAGAGGTTGTTATCATCTTCTGCGCAAAACTCTTCTGAGTCCAGGAGTTACTGCAACAGTGAAAAGAAACAACACTTGGAGATGAAAAGGATGGTGAAGATGTTGAGAAATATTGTGCCTGGTGGAGGAAACCAGATGGATACTGTTACCGTTTTGGACGAAGCTGTAAAGTACCTCAAGACTCTCAAGGTTGAAGTGGAGCAATTCGGAGTCGAACCATGAAAGTGTTAGTTTGACAATGCATATGTTGCCGCCGCTGTCAAACTCTATTTGTTACCGACTACTTTCCACCCTCGCTCACCTTCCTCATTAAGTCATTACAGTTCGTAGGAAGATGCTCCTTGCAAAGTAATAAATTAACACTGCCCTTTTACTTATATGTTTGAGAAAATTCTCTAATATTAACTGTACTTTGAAATATGTTTGACACTTTTGCTGGTTTATTTCTTTTCTTATGAATAGTGGGGATTGACTGAAGGTTCTTTCCTAACAATAATGTTCATTATTATGCATGTTATACCATGAAAATAATGTACTATAAATTTACTAGACTGATAATTCTTGCACCCTGGATTTGTATTTGCATGCTGCTGCTGTGGTGTGTGCTATGCTTAGAATTCTTTTTTAGGAAGAACACAGATTTTTTGTGCATGTTTATTTAAGCAAAGCTCGCTCAAATATCTGTTGTGTTGATTTTCTCTATAGTTGTTCTGGTCATCCTTCATTGAAATGTACAAAAGTTGTTTCAATTATCAAAGATCATTGTCGTGTATGCATTGAATGTGCATTTTCGTACCACTGGCTCCCAATACTGCAGTTAGTGGCGCACCACTTAACCTTTTTTTTTTCAGTGGCATTCTAACTTTATGCTAGTTTAGGCCCCACGGTGTTTCAAGTTCCATCTCGTTGCATAACCTTTCGGCGCCCTAGAATGAATGCTAAATATTTGAATTACTTTTTTTTATCCCTCTTTCTTCTATCCTATGTCCAGGTGCATGAAAACATAACGATGCATGCTCAGTTAAAGCTTAACAAAAATCGAAACAAACAAATCAACTTCACCAATCGCATTAGATTTGATTTAGATAGCTATTTGCTTATATATACACACCATAACTATGGCTTCTCAATAAGCATGTCTTCTCAATTTTATTCTGTTGGCTGAATGTAATTTATCGAATCCAAATGTTGAATATTAATTTTTTATTGAATAGATCAATTATGCAAAATGTTGTGAAATTAAAGATTTGATTGAAGTTTTATCAGTTTTTAACTTCATTTTTTTTTAAATATAGTAAATATCAATCAAGTAAGACATACTACCATAAAGGTTAAAACTAGAAAAAGATCCTCGTCAAAACTGTGATATTGATTCAGCTTGCAAGCAGGTTAAAAGAACATGGTCGCTTAGCAACATTTATATTCACATCAGGCAAGTGTTATTGATTCCCAACCATATTGCATCCCAAAACTTGTATAGCAGGAAAATAAATTTTCATATGTCAAATCGCTGCTATATACATTAAGATTTAAAACCAAAGTACATTGGGATTGGAAACCATAAGGCCTTTTAAGTGCTTGCATCCACCATCATCATTTTCTCTGATTCTTGCTCCAAGGTTCCACATATTCTAAAGAAACTTCAATAAGCTTTGTGCAAAACTCCAACGGAACAAGAACATATACATGCAAAGGTCAACACATTATATAGGACTAGCTCTTGATGTCTGCAAAAATGACAGCACTGGTGTCACTGCACAATTCTTAATGTAGGTCAATCTGCAGCAAAGTCACAAACATGACAAAAACAAAGTAGAAAAGAAAAGACATGCATGAACTAGCTCCAAGTGTAGATGAAAGGCTACAAGATGTGTTACAAAGATAAAAGAATGGCAACAATAATAACCATTGAGGTAAGACAAAAGCATAACTACCATAAGATGAAGGAAACTCATACACAATAATAAACGAACCATGCTAGCCAGTTCACTAAACAAAGTTATTTTTAGCAATTTGTTGACATGATAATATTCTGCATGGATGTACTATTTCTGTATATGCTCGATCAACATTCAACTTCACCTTGTGACTTGTGTGATGACACTTGTCAGAAACAATGTGATATTGAATCTTAAAGCCTCAACCGTCAAGAGCTATCCATGTAAAAAATATTTTTTCTACTGATGGAGGACAAGATAAGGAAAAAAGATTTCAGAATCAACAGCTGAATACCACAAAGATAATTTGAGCAAAGGAAGAGATGGGTTATATAGGGACCTGATTCTGCATGCTTGTTACTGTAGTCCAGCGCTGAGGATGATGAACTGCAACTGAACTGTTAGCAACAAAAGCTAATGTACTTGATTCTTCTAGTACACCAGCAGCTTCTGCAGGAGGTAATTCCCTCATTACCCACAGTAACACTGCTGAGGGTATTGATGAACCTGGAAAAAGTGTAAGCTTCAGAATTAAAGGAGGGGAATCCATTTCTAAAAGCAATCAGTAATAAAAAGTATTAGGCCAGACGCCAGGTACAACTTTTTCAGAGACTGTCATTACACTCGTAAAAGGGAAAAAATAAAAAGATTCCTGCAACTGAACTATGAGGCGATAACTATATTAACAGCACATACCCACAAAATAATACAAAATCAGTAGAAGGGAGGCATAAACATCACTCATACGTTGCGGATGCCAGTGATACATCATCTGCAATAATAAAATAATGTGACTGCTAGTTCGGGAAATTTTAACCCTTTCATCAAGGATAAAAAAAACTCTTGCAAGTTAACTCATACATACAGGAACGTCTGTTAAAAGTTCCACACAGGAACTTGATGTGAAGCATAGTACAGAGACCACAGTTAAACCTGCAACCTGATAAAATGAAACACTTTAAATAATTTATAAAATAATTATGCACATCAGCACAAGCCTGCGTCTCTGTCTCTATACATGTGCATTTGTTTAAAATAAGCATCTAAATTATGCATCAGATACAAACGTAGATAAAGTGCAGGCAGCCATAAGTGGGCACCCAGCGGACCACAAGCCCTTGAAAATAAATAAGTTCAACCACAAAGGCTGTGTTATCTAATGCTCCAGAGGAAACAGCAATCTAGTACCTTCCCCATTTCAGATGAAGGTTTCTCAGCTCTCACTTTGCTCATCTTCAAGCATAATAGGATTCCTGCAAAGGAACCATACCACAAATTACAATGAAAAACTATTTATACAAAAAAGGCATCTCTTACTCAGTAGTAGTACTAACTAGTCATTAAAACTTATACCACTAAAATTTTTTGACTTGTCCGTTTTTAAATTATTAATTAATTCACCCAAAGCTTGTCATGTAATCAATATTCATTTTTATTTGCAAATGGAAATTTCCTTCTATAATATTAGAGTAGAAAAAGAGATGAAAACCATAAGCACAAGCTCTTTCTATGATTTTGACTTTTTTGAATGTCATTGGTGCGAAGTATCTACTGTCTTTGCCGATGGCTAATCTCCACCGAGGAACCTGACAAACTACGTTTAGTAGGATCTCCCATACCAACCACATTTTACCTATCAACAAGGCTCCAACTGAACACATTATTTAGGAAATCCGAGTCCAGTTCCACTCGGATCAACGTAATGTTTGTATTCTATGGTTTGATTTATGATTGACTTTCCAGACAATTTGGGCTAATAATATGTTTGAACTCGGTATCATTTTGTAGCTTACCCAACATAACCCTAAAATGGTTATTATTATAGAGAATAATAAATATTTCTTTTGTTATGAACAGAGAACTAGCTCAGTGTATCTCACCATAAAAGCCAGTTTTTTTCCCTATAAATTTAGTCTACTATATTTTTGTATTGATAAACAACCAGTAACGATAATCAAATTATAACAACAGAGTAGTAACCGCCTTCTAGCTAATCAGCTGATTATATAGGTTCATGAATTGATTGATGCCGATGCATTTACAAAAACACACAAACTAGAACATCCCCTTAAATTAGAATGAAAAAACAACTAGAATAGCAGTTGCTCACCATAACATGCTAATGCTCCTCCTAAGAAAAGCATTCCAATGGCAGAAACATCCAAGTACACCTGCATGCGAACTTTAGTCACCAAAACGTGCACGAAAATATTGTTGAAAGACTAAGAAAACACCCATGGTTCATCAAAACTACGGTATCTAGGTTTACAGTACAAATTCATCCTCACCCAAACAGCATATACCACAGTTCTTCCCTCTCTTTTTCAATCAGAAAATTAGAAGAACCCTCCAAATATTTCTATTTAAAGCAAGCTTTACTTTTGAAATAAACAAGTGTCTGACAGATATTTGGGAGATTGGATAGATATGCATGATTGATTCTTTGATATGTGTTGTTTATTGTCTATTTTTCTTATTTCTTTTTAAGGAGGATCTCCTATTCTTAAAGCTTAATAATCATCTCTAATTGTTGTAATGAACTTCTTCCTTATAAAAAATGTTCACAGAAATATTTTGAACCAATCAAATCAATAGACAACAAATACAAATTTGGCCGGGCTTGGTGATGGGTTATCCAAATACAAACATGTCGAGAAGTCCCGCATCGACAAGAGATATGACCTAAGTAATGGTTATACGGCTTGGGCAATTCTCACCTTACAAGTTGATTTTGTAGTATTGAGTTAGACCCTAGGCCGAAATCTAAGATGGTATCAGAGACTATCCTATTTTTGTTATTGGACTAAGTTATCTTTTATTCACGCTCTAGATATCCAATCCTGTGCATGAGGGAGGGGTCTGAGATTCTTGTTATTTCACCCACATCAGCGCTTATAAGGTTTGGACAGTCCTCACCTTAGACGTTATTTTGAGGGATTAAGTTATGCTTGAAACTCAAATTCTATATCAGAGTCTATCAAGGCCTTGGGCTAGGAAGTTTCCTCCTTAGCAATACGAGCTCTTTCTATGCCTTTTTTGATGTAGTTTACCTTTTTTTTTTAATCAATAAAATACATTCTTCCAGTTAGATAGCAGTAGTTCCTATATCTTTTACCTCTTTCTCTTGCCAAGAAAAAAATATTGAGTTCGGCAAAAAGGGTCCTTCGTATGTTTAGAATTTCGTATGAAATCAAAATCAAATACAAGCTACTTTATATAGTAAATGTAAACTTAGGTTTTCTAATTAAAAATAATAGATGAGTAATCTTTTACTTCCTATTTGAAGAAGAAAAGAAACAGACAGTCGTTTAGAGAAAAAGTCATTCCCAACTTTTATGCCAGTATATGCTACTAAGAAAGTTGGAGTGCTGCATGGCATCAGAGATTATAAATAACAACCACCACCAGAAAATTTTTCCATTAGATGAGACTGACTACACGAGTCAATCATCCCCATTGTATTCTGGCATAAACTAGACCATCAGCAAGTCATTTAGATCTAGTTTTTTAATGCATTATAGATTATATAAAACAAAATAAGTTGCAGTGCCCATACCCGAGCTGCCACTTCAGAGTCAATTGGATTCTTTCCAAGCCCAATCCAGATTATTACAGCAAATGCCATCATGGTGATGAAAATTAGTAACATAACCTGGCGAATCATATCCAAGTTATTATATATGAAGGAAGTACATAGTGAAGTTTATATATGAATGTCAGTTAAGAAGAAAATGATAAGACAAAAAACAGAGCTACATGTGAATAAGCACTTGTTTTTCTCATACCAAAAGCACAATCTTTTGACGATTTCCAATACGGGAAAAACGAATAGGAAAACACTTTCTATGTCTATCCCTGTTTCTTAAAATTGATTCATTTGAAGTTTTTCCCAACAAAGGTTCCTCAGAAAAACTTCCTTCATAGTCATCGTCATCGTTTGGCTGATGGCAAAGGTCAACCCTGCAAAAAGTAGTTCATATTTAACAATACAATAGCCTATAATTATATTAGATTAGATATATATCTATACAAATACTGCTCAATTCTCATCCAATAAAACACTGCATTATCATGTTAATGCTAGCAGATGACTTAGAGAGTTAGATGATCAAATACACATGCAAAAGTGGGGCCCAAGCTTCCAACAGTCATACCACCTCGGGTCGTGATATTTTTAGCCAAATATCATTATTCTAACAAGACTTTGTAAAGAGAAAAGGAAATTTAATAGTCATGTTTTTATTTTGCAACACCACAAATTATGGCTACTTAATATTAATGTTTTAATTTTGCCTCTTTCGCTACTGTTTCCCTGCTGGTTTTAGGTTGCTTATGAAGATTTCTTCGGTGCATAAAGTATTGTTAGAACTCCAGTTCCATTGTTTCGGCTGCACAAAGTGGTAATTCATTTGTTTGCATCTCACCTTCCCTTTAGCCCATGGGTTCTTGATTCTGGTACATCTGACCACATTACTAGTATACGGCTCTTTTCTCCTCTTTGACTACTGGTTATTTACCTAGGATAGTCTCAGCCAATGGTTTTAAACCACAGTCCCAAGGGATTGGCACTGTCCCTTAACCCATTGGTTCTCGATTCTGGTGCATCTGATCAGATTATTGGTATAAGGCTCTTTTCTGCTCTCTCATTACTTCTGGTTATTTACCTAGGATAGTCTCAGCCAATGGTTAGTTACATCTATCTTCTTTGGTAGTACAGTCCCAAGGGATTGACACTGTCCAAATCCTCCCTTCTCTGTTAGTTACATCTGTCTTTTATGTGCCTCCATGCCCATTTTATTTAATTTCTATCAGTCGATTGACTCGTTCTCATGACTGTGTTGTCACCTTTACTAATTGCAATGGTACTTTGCAACATCGAATTTCAGGACGACAAATTGGTGTCGGATGTGAGTCTAATGACCTCTATTATCTCTCAAACCCATCAACGACGTGCCTACCATATATTCTCCTCTTACTATACATGCTCAGTTAGGTCATCCGAGTCTTCCCAAACTTTAATAGTTAGTACCTAATATTTCCAAATTATCTAGCTTACATTGTGAGTTGTGTCAGTTAGGGAAACACTACTCGTAGTCATTTCCTTGATCGAGCTAATAAACGAGCTTCTTATCCGTTTACTTTAATTCACTCAGATGTTTGGGGTTCTTCTCGTACTATTTCGACTTTTAAGTCTAGATATTTTGTTACATTTATTGATGATCTTTCCTGTTGTACATGGTTATTTTTAATGAAAAATAGGTCCGAATTAGTGTCTATTTTTGAACAATTTATAAAGAAATTAAAACTTTTGTTACATTTATTGATGATCTTTCCTGTTGTACATGGTTATTTTTAATGAAAAATAGGTCCGAATTAGTGTCTATTTTTGAACAATTTTATAAAGAAATTAAAACTCAATTTGGTGTATCAATTTACACCTTGTGCAGTGATAATGCCCGTGAATATCTGCCTAATCAGTTTTAAAATTTTAAGGCCTCTAACGACATTCTTCATCAAACATCTTGTGCTCATACACCTCAACAAAATAGGGTAGCCGAACACAAAAATCGACATCTTAATGAAACCACTCGTACTCTCCTTTTTCATGGTAATGTACCATTTCGTTTTTGGGGCAACACTGTTCTAACAACATGCTATCTTATAAATTGCATGCCTTCGTGTTTCCTTGATAACAAAGTCCCTCACTCGATCCTCTTCACTCACTTCCTCCTCGTGTCTTCGGGTCTACATGTTTTGTCCACAATCTCACTCCTGGTCTTGACAAACTTTCAACTCGATCACAAAAACGTGCCTATCTTGGTTATCATCGGTCCCAAAAAAATTATCGTTGTTATTCTCCTACTTTTCGACGATATCTCATATCGGCTGATGTCACATTTTTTGAGTTCGTTACATACTACGGGTCGCTTCTTGACCCTCTATCTGCAACCATTCCTGTGGACCCACCAAAGTTTGTTTCACCTGTTTTTTTTACCACTAGAGCCTATCACGTATGTCCCACTTGAGACACCTACAGTGGCGTCTCCTATTGTCTCCCCTGAGACTCTTCAGACATGTCGCAGTTGTCAAACACCATCGGTTGTACATGTCCTACACCCGTTCTTGATACCGAGGTCATTCCAGACGCTCCTCTGCCACCACATCTTCCATTTATCGAATCCGACCCTTGATATTCCTATTGTTATTCGTAAAGGCATACGTCCTACTCGTAACTCATCCCTTCATTACATTGGTTTGAGTTACCATCATCCTTTTCCTTTACATTATACTTGCTTGTCTTCCTTGTCTTTTGTTTCTATTCCTAAACTCCAGGTGAAGCTATATCCCACCCAGAGTGCAGGCAAACAATGATTGACGAGATGTTTTGCATTCAGTATGGTAAGCCAATTCTTAAATTCTCCTTGCCAAGAACCTGGGATACGAATCTTGAAATACATTAAAGGTGCTCCAGAAAAATGAAAACAAAGGACATACTCAGATAGTTGGTTATTTATATGCCAATTGGGCAGACTCACCCATTGATAGGCGATCCACTTCTTTGTATTGTGTTCTTGTTGGAGGAAACTTAATATCCTAGAAGAGTAAGAAACAAAGTGTAGTTGCAATATCCAGCGCTGAAGCTAAATACATGGCTATGGCATTAGTGACTTGTGAGCTCATTTGGTTGAAACAATTACTCAAAGAGCTTCAGTTTGAAGAGGCAACACAAATGACATTATTCTGTGATAATCAAGCAACATTTCATATTGCCTCTAATCCGATTTTTCATGAGAGGACCAAGCATATAGAAATAGATTGTCACTTTGTAAGGGAGAAGATTGAATCAAGCGACATCACCAGTAGCTTTGTTAATTCCAATGATAAATTGACATATGTCTTCACTAAGTTCTTGAGAGGTCATCGAATCAGTTATATATGTAACAAGGTTGGTGCATATGATTTATATGCTCCAAGTTGGGGGGGTGGGGGGGAGTGTTGATAATATATTTATTGCATATCATATCATGTAAATAGGGATAGTATCTCCAAGATTTATTTGTGTATTTTATTGCCTTGAGCCTATATAAAACCGACTCCGTTGTGTAGTTCAGACACATGATTTCACCATATGTCTCTCATTGAACATTAACAATAAGTGAAGTTACATACCAGAAGGATAGAAGGAGAAGAAATGCTGCAAAACAAAGTACTTTGGGGAATGCTGCAAAAAAAATTTCAACAGTTTAAATAATTTAAACAATAAAAGCTTATCACTGGTGTCTAGTTAATACAGAACAGAGGTTACCCATAAAGATAAAACCAAAAGAGTGTGACCAATATGTCCATCCGTTGCAAGCAGCAAGAAGTATCAATGCCAAATAAGTGAAGTAACCTGAAATTTGAAGTTGAGAAGTTTGTATGAAATAAAGAGAAAGCAAGAAGGAAGAGCAACATTAACTATTACCAATGTATTTTATGATAAATAACTAAAATAGAACCATTTCACATATTGGACAATAATTGGCATCAACGGTGGGAGGTTAATAATCCTAAGGCGTCGTGGCAAGATTTTTGGAGGCAGTGCTCGAGGAGTTCCAGCCCAAGTATGAACTGGATTCAGGAACCGGAATCTTGTGAACAAAAACATAAAAGGGAAACTGAAAGGTTGAAGATCAAGATTGCAGTTGCTTGAACCAAAGAATCTAATCCATAGATTTACTACTAGGATTAGAATCATAGATTAGGATCTGAATTAGCAAGTCATCTCAAATACTCCCTCCGACCTCAATTATAAGCGGGTAAACCATCATTTTAGTCCCTGAAAGTGTAGGGCGTTGTCATTTTGGTCTTTAACTCAGCCAAAAATCCAAATTAGTCAATAAATTATCAAAACGTCAGTTAGTTTAGTCTCTCACATAATATTAGTCATGAACTATTTTGACAACAAGTTTTATCTTTCAGAGACTTTTATGTTAGTAAGTTATATCTTTCAGGGACTATTTTGATGATTTGACGACTAATTTGGATTTTCGGTTGAGTCAAAGGCCAAAGTGACATCGCCTTACACTTTCAAGGACTAAAATGGTAGTTTACCTATTAGAAGCAAAAATACCTACTTTCACACTTCTTAAGGATAATAGTTAAGTGCATTTAATTTTCTTAATTTCATGTAAAAAAAAAAAAGAAATACATTTACTAACATACACCTAATTATAATGGTTATCTCCTCCCAACATTAAGTAACTAATGTACATATATTTTTGGAACAATGGCATTAAATGTGAATTGATTAGTTGACAGTTTCTTATATTTGAGACCAACAAATACATGGATTATTTTGATTATAATTGAGGCCCAAGGGAGAAGCATTTATCCTACATGTTGTTATAAATACAGAGTGCGGTATGATTTAGAAACATAGAAATCACAAATTCAACATGGTGAGTTATGATTATGTGACACATAGGGTTCATCACAGCCGCTGCCAGCAGTAAGCTGCGGCCAGAAAAGTTTTCCGGCAAGCTTTCATACTTTTCCAGCACTTCTGTATCTCTATTCTGCGAGCCTTCTAAATAATTTGACTTCTATCTCCCAATTTGTCCAACACCAAAGTTTCATCGCAGAAGACCTTTCATGCTCCCACACGCACTCTGTGCACCGACTTGGTTTTTCATCACCGCAGTTGTCGTTAGTCGTGCGAAGGTACGTCCGGTGATATCTCTGGCCAATTTTTCGACGACAAGATCGCCCCAGCCGTAGGTCCTAGATACACCATTACTTTGGAGTTTCAGAACACTGTGACATAGTTTCCTGTGCAAACAACCTTTTTTGGGACACAATTTCTCTCTCTCTCTCTCTCCTCTACAAAGATCTGGCCTTGTTTGGTTATGTTGTGGCTTGTGATCTCTTATTAGCTCTTCTCAGTTGGTCAACATTTCCATCTTGCTTTCTTCCTGTTGTGTGCATTCACTATGCTTCATCCAATCTGTTCTTCTCAAGAACGTTGATAAAATAAACACCAGGTACCAGATGGACAGATGGTGGAGGCAGTATCTGGTCAAATGATAATAGAGAAGGAACAATGGCAAAAGAGCCAAGACCTGATAGTGGAGGAGGAAACATTATTGAGTACACATCTACCAACCCAAATGACAACAAGTGGACCTTGGATGACCTTGTCTCTAGCCTATGAGTGCAACAACGAAGAAGTCATGTGAGTTCTGAAATCAATTAATTACTAAGGTCAATTAAGATGACAAGAAACGGCGTCACCAAAGAATAATTGGCGATAGATGGTGATGGTGGTGGTAGTAGAAGCATTATTGGGCATTAGGTAAGTTGTGGTTTTGACAACATAAATGAATGGCTTATGTGGAAATATTAATGGACGAGGTGATGATGGGTTCGAAAGCAAGAAAGTAATGGTTTAGGTAGAGATGATGATAGGAAGTGTGAGTGAGGTAGTGAAAATAAGCGGTGAGTTTTGATGTTCATATTAGCAACCTTTGAAGCGTGTGTGGAGGAAGGAAGTGGTGGCGTGGGTCATAGTGATCCACAACCCCCAAATGCAAA
This sequence comes from Cicer yamashitae, assembly GCA_037974755.1. Taxonomy (NCBI): domain Eukaryota; kingdom Viridiplantae; phylum Streptophyta; class Magnoliopsida; order Fabales; family Fabaceae; genus Cicer; species Cicer yamashitae. The sequence continues at coordinate 10,720,040 of JBBPBQ010020323.1, forward strand.
GGAACACATTGTTAATAGTCTGGCATTTCCAAAATGGAAATAGAAAGTATTACGTGGACGTAGATATTTATCTCCTGTTTCACTTGGATTATATTTCTATACTTTTGGTGATACTTCTAATGGTGTAAAGGAAAACAGGAGTCAACTATCAAGCATATCCGGTACTACCTCTAAAAACCTATGCAAGTATAAGTCATTATATAACTGCAGTGGATATTTGGTAGAGAAATGAGATCTCCAGTCATTACTGACAAGATACTAATGCCAAACAAAAGGGAATAGAATGAAGGGGGAAACCAAGAAGATAATTAGTAAAACAAAACTTCAAGGTTGATGAATGAATGCATGTCATGACAGGTATAAAACTATACAATTTTCTGAAGAAATGGCACGGTTGTGAATAGAACCTATATAAATCCAATTATTATTAAATATGAAGATAAAGTAATAGATAAAATATCAGGATGGCCTCATATGTTGTTGCAAAATATGAAATAATAAAAGGCTCAATCCTAACCATTAAAAAGAGGAAATGATAAAAATTTAACAACCGAGACCTAAAATATATCATGTGATGATCACTTTACAATAGACTTGAACATTAATAGTAAATACAACTAACCCCAATTCGAAGAACCAATCAATAGATGAAACACCTGCAACCCATCATATTTACATTTCATGAGAAGGTAGTATATTTAACAAAGTTTATATATTTATAAAAGTTCAAAGAATAAGTAATAGAAGTAGCATATTCCTAATATGTGCAATATACAAATAGCTACATTGCTATATTCCATCGCATGTCTATCCTTTCTTATTATAAAGCCAGCAGCATTGAAATCAGCTTCTGTAGACACATGGACGTTACATTGTGGCTAGAGTTTGTTGCATAAACTGAACATTTAAGATATACACAAATAATAAAACATGCAACACTGCACACCACAAGCAAAATTTAGCAAGGATGGGTAGCAAATGGTGAAAAGAAGGGTCTGGGAAATCTGGAGTAAGGGTGGCAGATATTACCATCTAGAAAGTAACAAGCAGATAGTTACTTAAATAGTAACAAAAACATACTCTTCCAGCTTTACTACAAACACAACAAGACCATTGATTTATATCCTGGTTTTAAAATGCATGTTGAGTTGGAAAGGCTCTCAATTCTTGATAATTGGTACAGTAAGGACATAATTCGAACAGCACAGCCATATTTAGTGTGAGAGAAAGTATTGATCAGTAAGTTGTGGCCACTCACATATCAATTATTAGTTATTACATCGACAAACTAAACAAGTTCATCCATTCAGAAAATATCAAGTCATAGTAGCAATCAAACAGATAGTAGCTTGGAAAATGCACTTACTTTTTGTCGAGTCCAACCCTGTTGTAGGCTTCTCAAGTGAATCCTCAGCAACTGTGGTACCAAAATAAAAAAATAGAAAACTGACAATGAGTAAAAGAAAAGAACATCAATAATTCACAATACAGCACAAGGAGCTCAAATCTCAATTTCTCAAAGACAATATCATAAATCTCAATTTCTCAAAGTCAATATCATGAAATACAATCCCAAACACTCGATTCTTGAACTGAATAACAATCAAGTTCAATTAGAAAACTCAAGTGGAAGTGAAATTAAGATTAAGTTAATTAACCAAGCTTCACAATTTCGCCATGCCAACACAAACCACAACTAATTCAACATATTCCCATGCTCTAATCATTCCTAACTGAAATTGCACTTACAAAAGGTCTTTAATCAAATATTTGTTAGAAATGAAATTTTTACTAAAAAAGAGTTAGAATTCTTTGGTTTGTCAAAGTCATTAGGGCATTAAAAAATCACTATAAACAGCAAATACACACCACACAATTGAATTAGTCAATCAGGAAGAAACAGTAATAAAATTGACAATGATTCCGTAAAATTAAAACACATTTTCCATGCCTAGTTTCTTATTCATCCATCTCACATTCTCACGAAACAAATAGAGAAAAGAAATGCAAGAAAACCTAAATTGATGGGAAAAAAATGAAAATGGTAGAAAACCTGTAAAGAAGCAATGAAAGCAATGATCGCGTGAAGGAGAGAGAGAACGAGAATGATAGAGAAGAGAGGATAGGGGAAACAGTGTCCACCACCGAATCCCGTCATGGTGTGAGGTTGTTGAAAGAAGAAAGGGGAAAATGCGTTGTTGCTGTTGTATACTCTCTTTCTCAGAGAAAGAGAAAAGAGAAAAGAGAGAAGAGAGATCTCTATTTTTTTATTTTTTTTATTTTTTTTATTTTTTTATTTATTTTCAATGTATTTATCTATCTGTGTTGTGTGTGTGCATGTATGAGAGGAACAACTACACCGGCATATGATATGGAAGGGCAAAACGGGTAAAATGAATCTGTTGTGATTTTGCCAGCCACCAAGAAAAAGAATTATGGTCGTCTTTCTTTCTTTCTGTGGAGAAAAGACGCCTCTCGTTTTCCCTCACATGATTCTAATCATCATTATCATTCATTTATATTAACAACGATTATTATTATTATTATTATTATTAGGCCTATCAATCAAATCAAACCCTCCTTCTCTCACTCGCGGCACACGTTTTTCTTACCTTACAAAAACGTCACTACCTTTGTCAATTGTCAAATTAATTTCACTGCTGTAAATCCCATAATTAATACTTTAGATATTATTATAATTATGTAGGTATAAATAATATTAACTATTATTGATTTAATTATTAAAAATTTGATATTATCTGTTTTATTCTAGTGGGATGGAGAGAGTATTATGCTTATATATATATATATGTTAAAGCCACATTGGATTGGTTAATTCAACCCAAATCTTTTAATTATTTGAATGAATTTTACGATAACAGCAGCAATGTATTAAAAGGGGAAAAAAAATATTGTACGGTTGGAATGAGGCAATTTAAGGATAGACTAAGATTATAGGTGGTCCATCGTGTATTATATACCATTTTCTATTGGTTTTCTTTGGTGGAATTAATGGGCAAACCTCCCAAACAATGCAAAACACTAAAAACCTCCGTTATAACGAAAGCTAAAATAAATAAATGAACACTAAGAAATTTTTTAACATTGAATTAAATATTTAGATTAAAGTTGATTAACCTTTATGATAAAAAGTAACGTTCGAAGAAGAATCAGAGTGACTTAATAATATGTTGTAAAAACATTTGTAACATTTAATTTGAGGTCAATGAGAATATAACTCAATCGATATGATCATGTATTGTTTTTATTTTGATAATTTTATTGATAATCGTTATTCATTTATTATTCTATTCAATGGTTGCGGTTATAAAATAAATAAATGAACGCTAAGAAAAATTCTAACATCGAATGAAATATTTAAATTGAAATTGATTAGCCTTTATGATAAAAAATAATGTTCAAACAAGAATCAGAGTGACTCGATAATATGTTATAAAAATCTTTGTAACGTCTAATTTGAGGCCAATGAGGATATAACTCAATCGATATGACAATGTATTATTTTTATTTTAATAATTTTGTTGATAATCGTTATTAATTTATTACTCTATTCAACGGTCACGATTATAAATTTTTTTTAAAAAAAATGCAATTCACGGTATCATTTATCTGATCCTAGAGTTTGTAATTGATAAATAATGACAATATTAAAATTCAGGAATAATTTGGTTTTTCATTCAGGGAGTATTATAGATAAAATAAAATTCTTATTTGGGGCATGGATTAAATTCAAGAAAAAAGGTTTTATTTTTTTACCTTTATCATTGGTGTTCTCAATCTCTTGCGTGTTTGTGATTTAACGATTTCTAAGCATTGAGAATTTGGGTAGTTTATTTTGAGACATAATTTGTCTCGTTGGTTTGGATATTAACGACAATAATTGGTGATTATTAGAGAATCGTTGTAATCATTGCATTCTAGTTTTGCATCAAAATAGTAATTATCTCGAGGGCAAGTAAGTAATTGAGTATATTGTGTAAAACAGACAATTAATGAGAGCGAAATCCTCAAAATATGTGTTTCATTTTGAATTTAATCATGCAACTATGAGGTATATTTTTGTAAACCCTCAATCACCTATTGAAGCCTAATTTAGATCATAATTCCATTCTTTGAAATTCTTAACTCGCTTCTCTCAAAAAATTAACTCTAATCATCTTAGATAAAACGCCTCTCTTGTTTTTTTTGGAAGTCATTATCCTAAATCTCTTGATGTAGATATTGTTCTTAGTGCTCTAGGTGGGTTGTAATATACTTGTTTTAAATAGTTTATTATGGTTTTATTCATTGATCTTGTTGGGTTTCGTTTGAGTTATAGGCTACAAGGAAACATTTAATTCATGGAAGCCCTTTTGAGATATGATTGTGAGGAAGCTTCTATCGGAGTAAGGGAAGATTATCAACATGAGTAATGAGTGTACTTGGATGAGTAATGAGTGATTATTGGTAATGACAACAATGTGTATGTAGTGATTGTCCCTTGATAATGTTGTATGAACAATTTCTCATCGGATATTTTGTTGATATTTTTTTAATAAATAAATAAATGCCAGTGATTAGTAATTAATTAGGGGTTGAGGGAAATTCATTCCCTTACCTCTAGGCTACAAATTAGGGGACTTTAATTTGATTTATGATTGCCATTGTATTGTGATTATTGCATCATTATTACTTGTGCCTTGTGAAGATTACCTATATTATATTATTATGTGTTTAATTATTGTGAAACATTGCAATGATCACGTGTATTGTGGTTGATTGTGGCAATGAACATTGGGAAAATGTTTGTAATGACAATTGAAATTAAGTTTTTTGTTTTTGTTTTAGAAAAGATAATAAATTCTACCATAATTAACCCACACAACTGCGAGATTCCGGGTTTGAATTCCATGACGAACTTAAGTTATTTATTAAGATGAAAAGTGTGTCAATTGAGGAAAAAATTATCAAACATATAAATAGGAGAGAATTGTTTGTTGGTTTATAAATTGATAGAAGATGATTACCTATAATTAGTGCTTAATTTAATTTGTATGTGTAGTCTAATTAAGGATAAATATGCTTAAACGAAAGAGTGTTTCTTTGTGCAATAAGAATAATATATTATTTAATTTTATTATAGATAAAAAATGTGACGATGATAAATATGTATAATGATGGGTTTGAGTGAGAAGGGCCAGTGGCTATGGAGGAAGAATTTATTCTAATGGGAAGAAGATTTACTTTTGGAATCCATATAGTGTTTGCCTAACATTTTCTTACGGGTGAAAAAGTTAAGCAGGTGGTTGTGGAGGCATGGTGGCAAAGAGGTATATATAGTGAATGACGTTTTATCTCTTGTTGATACATATTAGTCAAAATGCATATGAGCCTCATCATGATTATGATTTTATTTGGATCAAATTGGGGCCTTTGAAAATGTCCCTTTTTGCTCAGAGACTTTTGTATAATCATATTTCAACAAAGGATAACTTAATTTGTCGCTGAATTGCTAATCTGGGTTCACATCTTTGTGTTGGTTCGTGTGGAGTTGATGAAACTATTCCACATTTGTCCTTTGATTGTCATTCTTTTGATGGAATATGACTTAATTTTAGGGTTGATTGGGCATTAGTAGTGTGCTCCCTAATTCGACACTACAACATGCACATTCTTTTTGCGGTTTACCTAGAAGCATAAAAAGTTATCGGAAATGTTTGTAGTTATTTGATTAGTTTGTATTTGGTCTACATGGAAATCTCATAATGATGTAATTTTCCGAAATATTAATTTTCAAAAGAGCAAAGTGATTGATTTGTAGTCGTGGTGGTGGTCGAAAGATAAGAATATAGATATTTAATATGAGTTAAATCAATGGTGAAGTACTCCACTTGAGTGTTTATATTTGGTAGATGATTATTTGCATAATAGAATTGAGTTGGTTTAGGTGAAAAGTGAGTATATTTCTTATTCTAAAAGTTTAACTTTGTAGTAGCTTATTCTTCGAGACACATCTTGTGTTCAACTTTTGTTATTAATATATTTTGATTTTTTTAAAAACTTGAATTTATTGTATTGTGTAAGTTGGAGTATTTGTATTAATAAAGGTGGTGTGATGATATATATAAATGGTTTATAATTAAAGTTAGAGTAATGATTTGTTTAGTTGCTTAACGATTGAATATCAAGTATAGTTTATGTGAGGTGTTATTAAAATATATAGTTTGTGATACACACTATTCTGTCTTAAATCATAACAAAAATTGATTAAAGAAAATTGATGTATTTAATTAAAATTTTAAATTAAATATATTAATTTTTTTAACTTATTTTTCTTATATTTTTAGGACGGAGGATTTTATTAATATTAGAATAAAAAAACGAGTTAATTATCTTCCATTTCCTAATAATTAATACTAGTGGTTAAATATATTTAACCACATCCATTTATAGTTTATTCCTATCACACACGTGGATATTATGTATATATGAGATAAGAAAACAAAAAGAAAAGAATATTATGCAACAAAGAAACTTGATGTCAATGGAATATGAAAGCAATGAGCCAATAGTCAACCTTTTCTCGTAGAATGTACACAATTGATACTTTACATAACATATAACAATAATTCATAGGTATAGTTGAGAATCCATATTAAATATTAATATTCTAAACATTTGTTACAAATGGGGCATGCATCTCCTTAAGATTTAGATTTTAGAGTTGAATTAGGTTTAAAGCCAAATTTTATGATATGTCTCAATGAGAACGTTTGCCGAGAATATCATACTGAACATTGATATGGTCAAAAAGCTTAAACTTCCCACATTGGAGAGAAACCTTAATAATACAAGATTCATTATAACAAAATACACATAAACAAAACAAGATTTTTATGATTGAATTACTTTATTACTATTTACTTTCCAAATCTAAGTGTTTTCTTCATTTGTAGTTTCCAATTTAGCGATACGTAGTTGATATTAAATGAAGTTTCTTGGGAGACAATACTCAAAATTGTCATTATATTGCTTGTAATAATTCAATTCAATTAGTTATCAAAGTTTATTACAAGAGCCAAAACTAATTTTGTGAGGTGCACTTAGACACATGTGTTGTTCGAAGACGAAATTTGACTAAAATATTCAAGGTCACTAAAATAAACTATTATTTTTAAATAAAAAATGCAAATCATATTGTATAAAAAAAATTAAGTTTCATCAACATATTCATAGTCATTTACTTCTCTTTCAACTAATTTCAAACCTCACCAAATTCACTAGAACCATAATAAGGTTGAGCAACAACCACTTACTCACTATAACAGATTGTATAAGTGTTGATTCAACCTCATCAAAGTATTCAAATAATACAATGCATCATCTTATTCTCATCAAATTCACTTCTTAATTTTCATTCCAATCATATTCAATTAGAAAACTCCATAAATGAAATCATTCCCTCTTTCTTTTTTCCCACCCACCTCCCCAACTCTATGCTCACCAATAAACCAATCCAGCAACAAGTAAACTTAATCAATTAAACTCAAATAAAAACATAAAACAAGAATAATTTGCAAAGCAAAAAACGAGTAGTAAGAAAAATGAGTTAACACTTACAACAACTAATCAAGTACACTTAATCAATATATACAAGATTCGTTATAACAAAATACTCATAAGGAAAACAATACTTTTATGCTTGAATTACTTTATTCAATGTACTTTATAAACTTCAATGTTTTATTCATTTGTACTTTCCAATTTAGTGATACATATCGTAGTAGTTGATATTAAATGAAATTTTTTAAGAGATATACTCAAAATCGTTATTGTATTACTTGTAACAAGTCATAATAATTGATTATCACAGTTTATTGCATAGATCATATTTTTATCTTACTTAATCAAAGATGATTATCTTATATACTTTTAGACACCTTTGTATCGTAAAATTCTCAAAAAGAATCATTATGATGTGGTTCTGAATATATAAATAGAAATACTTGTATTAATTTATTTGTGTACATACAACAGATCTAACTTAAAAGCCATCAATCTTATACAATATTTGTTGGAACTTGGTGACATGTTTTTTCGTGTATGACACTTAAGGCTTTCCGATATTTGGCAACTCATTAAATTTATATGACATAACATTTATATAACTATTTTAATATTTATGTTGCATGTTTTTAAATTTAAATTTTGAAAAGAATTATGTTGTTATGGATAAATTTGTATCGATAGTTACTTTTAAAATTTGAAAAAAAATTGTGTTATTTAAAACTAATTTGTACAAAAAAAATACCTAACAAAAATTAGTAGCTAGATATGGTTTTTTTAAACAACAAATATTATATATATATATATATATATATATTAGTATTGATAGTAATTGTTACAAATATTTTGAAAGCAAAAATTAATATCATTTTTTTTAGTAATCCGCTTTTTAATTCACCATTTCAACTACTAAATCAATTTTATATCCTCAAATCAATAGCTAATTATCGGTTGTTAAATTTTAGAGTATTTTTTTACTAATTGCTTTTAGAGTTCATTTTATATTTTGATAGTATAGATATTATTATTGGTTACAATGATTGCAATTAGGTATCTTTCATTTTTTTTATAGATAAATGGGTATGTTCGATTGAATTTATGTATCCTAATTCTCTTCTCATCATAAAATATTCCCCCACACTTAATAGTAGTTATCTTTTATTGTTTATATTTATCTTTTTTTTTTCTTTCTAAAAGATTGTTTATATTTATCTTAATTTAATTAAAAAACACTTTAATATATTATTATACTATCTCATTGTCTAATTTATGAAAATTGGGGATGTTATACCGCGTTTTACTTGACATTTGAAACTATTTTTTTTTCTTCCAAATTTCTTTCTTTTTAGTTTTTAAATCCATTAATTGATTTAATTCTCACCTCAATGAAATTGCTTTAAACTATGATTTTATCTCTGCTACTTCTCCTATATGAAGAAGTCTTGGATTCAATGCAACAACTTATAGACTTTTTGTCGAAGAGAAATTTGAACATAAAAACCCAATTCTTATATATGAGAAACATGCTACATTAAAAAAATTAAAAAAAAATCTCAATCTTTTACGTATTTAATTAATCTAATACATAAAATTGATAAAGGAAACAAATCAAATTTTAATGTTATAACCAATCATTGTTGATTATGAATATACATTACAAAATTAATCATTAATTTTTTTGTTAATAATTTATATTACTCACTTCATTTTAAAACATAAACTACCCGATTTAGAAGAATTCAATGTAACTTTTACGAATATTATTTGTTTGCAAGTCAACTCATATGCGTGCAATGCACGAGTGACTAGTTAAATACACTAGTATATTATTATACTAATAATTATACTATCACATTGCCTAATTTATGAAAATTGAGGATATTACACCGTGTATCTTTCGTATGAACCATTTTTGAACCATCTCTTCCCCATTAAAATATTAATTATTTGGTCTTTTTTTCATGATTTTTGAACCATTTATTCTCCATTAAAACATTAATTATTTGTTATGAGCTCTGATTCTCGGAGGAAGAGACACGTGTTATTCACCATTTCTGTGGGAAATATGTAAAATTTGATTTGAGATTATTTTAGTTAGAATTTAAATTTAGATTATTTCAAATGATTAATTTTTAAGTAAAATTCGTTATTTACTAACTACTACTTGAGCTAAATCAGTTAACTGAAAGTCATATGATATAATAATAATATTCACCTACATAAATTATTTTTTTAACTTATAAATTAACTATATTTAAAATAAAAAACTTAATTATAGTTGTGATTTATGTATAAAAATACTCAATATTGATACAAACTTTAGTTTTTATTTTTATTTTTTTTTAATTTATCTAATAACCGATTTCTTCGATATTACGTTTTCTAGTCACATCAAATTATAGATCGTCACTTATTGATCATTTGATATAGTATCAACATTTAAGAGAAAAGAAAATTTGATGAAAGCAAACTATATATTTGTTCTGGACCAGACTCAAATTCAGTTTGCTCTAGATTGAACTCGATATTATATAATCACTGAATTAAAGTAGCGCATTACACTAAAGAGCATGTAAAGTGAATGATCATCCAGAATTCACATGGACATCTCCTTGCCACCATATCATGACAATTCTGATATGAGTATATGAATCTAAACCGTACGATGACAACAATCACAAGATGACATAAGGGAAAACATACGCTCATCGGAAATCAAAAGTTGATCCACGAATCACAGTGGATACAACTCATCAACCCTAACAAACTACTTTAAAAAACCCTACAGGACGTCATACAAAATGATATCTAACGCATTTTAAAAGTATACAATAATCTAACCTTAAACCTCTATCTATCAAACACAAATTTATTTGATCGTTAGAATTTGTACAAGTACCATCTCCTCCAAAAGGCTGTCGCCTTCCTCCGTTGTACTTCCTGGTCATTGATCTAGTTCCTCTCCAGATCAATATCCATAATTTATCACACAAGTATTATTTCAATTCAATTGCAAAAGCAAAGTCCCATCGAGTACAAGTTTATATACTCCCCAAGTCCAACATAAGCATATCCTTTACCATGACCAAACATATATAAAGATGAAAAAGCATTTCAAAATTAAAGCAATACAATATAATTTTAAGATTTTAGAAGTGATCATCGCCATTATCATATATAATTCTCACTCTCATCAATGGCATCATATATAAGTGGATTAATATCCCATTGGTGTTCATTTGGAGGAGAAAAAGGAAGAGCATGACTACACATCATTTCCTTGTGTTTGATTTGTAGGGTAAGAAGCAATAACCGATTTACCTTTTGGATCAATAAGATTAGACCCATGGGCTTGATTGGGAGGAAAGACAACATCAATAGGTTAGGCTCATCCAATGGAATCAAATTAATTTAATGTTTGCATGTCATTTTGTACGTGGGAATAAAAGCAAAATTGGGATGAGTATTCTTACTCATTTCTATCTATGGAAGAAAAAGCTACAAGATTCTTTTTTATAAACCACTTTCACTTACATTAGAAGAAAAAAAAAAGCATGAAATGAAATCATTTAACATCATTAATTAATAGATCTAATCTATCTCCTATAGATTGAGACGCCGCATAAGTTTTATAATCGAGTTTCATTAATTTTGTATTTCTTTCACCTAACAAATTAACCGTTAATATTTTACTATAAAAAAATCGATTGTAAAACCTAGGATTAGAAGATGTCTTGCATATCATGAGAAGAAATCTTTCCTCTATTATTTGAGACTTTATTTATCATTTTATTTGCCAATTCTCATATAGATGCATCCATTTATTTTGCATGATCGTAGGAAATATCTTTCTGTTTAATGTCCATCTTCCACCAGCCACAACTATTCAATATCTTCAAAGTTGCACCTTGTGCCCCCTCAATATGTGTTTGATCCAAAAGTTCATCATTTTTCTATTCAAAGAAGGTTCTACTACATAACAAAAGGGTTTTATTGTTGGACAAAACATAAGAATATCAACAAAATCACCACAAAGTGTTGATTACTCGTACGACTTTTTGTGAATGCCATTCTTTCGCTTTGAAAGTGCTACGAAAAGATCTTTCTCTCTCTCAATCTTCTTCATCTCTCGCTTTTGTTTTCCTTTTGTCGTTTTACTCACCATTTTAATTATCTAATCAAGATAATACTAATTGAGAAGAAAGAGCAAATAAGCTATAGAATGTTGTAGTTCTTATTTTTATGTGTTAACATAGACAAAGAAAATATGGGGCAGTTGAATTCTATAATACATTAAAGTAAATCAAAATGTGATGTGTTGTGTCCGTACATTTTTTAATACATGTTTTCAATTAAAATAACATAATTTAATTAAGATTCGCTCCATAAAAACATAAATGTTACATTAATTACCATGATTTCGCACCACGCATTATTTTATCAAACTAAATAAAAAAAGCATCACAATTATATTTGAACCCATGTGCAAATTTATATTTTTTGGTTTACCATGTAGTTCTTAAGAAAAACACTTTTATATATATATATATATATATATATATATATATATATATATATATATATATATATATATATATATATTTTTGGTGGTCTAAAGATAAGTAAAATATAAGTAAAAATGATTTCAGTC
>JBBPBQ010020323.1:10744111-10756674 GCA_037974755.1 Cicer yamashitae
TTGTAAATTGCACTACATTCATTCAAAAGTTCATTGTCTCTTTATCTATCTCTTTTTATCGTATCTTATTATACGATTCATTTATCTTTTTCTCTCAAAGTGTATATATTTTATGGATTTACACCAAATATTTTTAGAATGTAATTTTTTTATTTTGGTCAAAAGTTATTATAAAATTATTAAAGCCTGTAATAATTAATCCGTTTCTTTTAAGGAAATACTTAATGTAATAACAATATTCACTGTATTTATAGTACACGCAAATTCAATTTTTTTTAGGTTTTTTTTTAAATGTAATTTATATTGACTATAATACAATGTAAGTTTTTGTGTGTTTGTAAATGTGAGATGGTAAATACCATCGAAAATTCACACAGATAACTACATAATGTCTAATCTAACAATATTAAATTTTGTCAGTTTGATTTTGAATCTTTATTTTTTAATCAATTTATATGTATCTTTTAAAATTTTGAATTAACTTTTGCAAGTAATATTCACAAGATTGTAAGAAATTTTTCTACAAAAATTTAAAATTATTTAAAAAAAGATGAATTATATATGAACTTTTAAGCAGTAAAATTTTAAAAATTCATATTTAATTTATCTCTCGTTAGAAATATTTTTATAATATTCTAAATATGATAGAAAAAATCATTTAAAAATTTTAAAAATATACATATGTTAGACTTAAAAGTAGGAACCAAAACTAAAAATAATTTTTTTGGGATTAAAAAGTGAAAAAAATTTATAATAAAGTTACTATATCCTAGTCCTATATTTAAGTTACTATATCCTAGTGAAAAAATAATTTTTTTTGGGATTAAATGATTATAAAAGTGTCTAGATAATAGACCAAAAAGGAAAAAAATAAAAATAAAAAAAGTGTCTAAATACTGATATGAAGTGTGAGGAACTCCAAGCAGTTGGCACGTAGGAGTAGTTTTCCCATCTAATAAGACGCGCATATGACTCGCCAAGCATGTATGACTTGACGACTCCATCAAAACGCGGACCAGTCTTCATCTCACTACAATTTCTATCTCTTCAAAATTTCGTAATGAAGTTCAACTCAAACCACCAAGCATGACCAATGTCCATAAACGAAATCTTAGTTTGATGGAAATGATAAAAGATATAATATAAATAAGTTATTATATTATATCTTAATATTTAATGAACATGATATAATAAATTAATATAAAATTTTGTCTTATTTTTAATTGAAATTTATATCATAAATATGAGTTTAGTTAAAAATAAAAAAGATACGATAAGAATAATAATTTATGAAATTATCTTTATAAAATGTAATTTAAAATATAAAATAGAAATATTAAAATAATTTATAAAATATAATTTAAAATTCAAAAATATAAATCTAAATATAATTAATAAAATTTGATATGAAACTTAAAAATGAAATATTAATAATTAATTTAAAAAATATTTATAATTTCATCACATGGGTAGTTTTGTCTTTTTATATAAATATAATTTGTTTATAATGATATTTTTTCATTTACATATAATATATATCATATATTTATTATATTCTAACAAATAAAATATAATTATTTAGCTACTCGTTATTTTTTTTTAAAATTAAATAAAATATATTATATCATATTATAATAAGCTGTTATTATATATATATAAATATATGATATAATAATATTTATTTTATCTCCGTGATATCCTTATTTATCTATGTCTATATCAAACTATGACAAATAAACACACCAATTTTCACTCGAATAAGGCTTCACGTTGTAGTACACAGTAGATGGTTAGATTAAAAGTGAGAAATTCTCTCTTTTTATCTATGGATCTACTATCCAAGTAAATAATTTATAGAATGTTTAAAATAGGATTAAGTGTGTGGTTAAAAGAGGAAGTTTTATACTATAAAAAACCAAAATTTAAATCTTTAAAAATTAATTTATACATTTTCAACGACGACGTATGTCAGTATTTACTCTTAAAAATTCATCTCAATTCCATAAGAGTAAATATTCTCTCCATTTTAAAAACATAAATAGAGGTATCGTATTCAATTATAGTACATATTTGTACACTAATTAAAGATAATAATTAAGTGTATATGTGTCAATTCGTAAATTTATTAATTATTGGTTTTAGTCTATACGATGGAGGTATAAAAATATTATAATTAAAAAGACTCTACGAAAAAAAACTCTCAAAATTAAAAATTACTTAAAATTTTGTAGACTAATAGGAATCTATAGACCACATTTTCAAATTTAATTTTTGATTTTTTTTCAAAAAATATTTTCAATTATTTCTGATAAAAAATGATTTAATTTTTTTTTTCTCAAAAAATTATGTTTGTTTTTTGAAAAAAAAGAATTTTGAAAACTTTTTAAGAAAATCTTTTTTCTCAAAATTTTTTGAGAAAAAAAGTTTCAATTTTTTTAAAAATTTATATTTTAATATTTTTTTAAGAAAAATAAATTTTAAAAATATTTCGAAAAAGAAATTTTAATTATCAAAATATTAGACTCATAAATCTCTCAGGTAAATAATTATCTCAATAGAGGATTTAATATTGAATAACTTAATAAAAAAAATTTATGAGAAACTTTAGACTTTGAGGCTGTTCTAGATATTTAAAATTTATGTAAAAAGAATGGATTATTTATTTATTATATTAGAGTTTTATGAGGAATGATGAAAAATATTTTTTTTCCCCAAAAATAATAAATTTATAAAGTATATTAATTAATTTATAATATTCTTTCTTCTCTCTCATCCAACACCGTTGAAAAACCGTGAGTACTAAGAAAAGTAAAGAAAAAGGCAACGAGGAAGCTTCCTTTTCTCCTCAATATAACTCCTAACACGCCAAGGAAAATCCACAAAGCAAATTGATTAATTGAATTTAATTGAGTAATAAAGGGAGCGGAATCAATGGTTGGTAAGAAGAGATCATGGTTTTTGAAGAGACTTCGGAAGGAATCGTTGAGGTGGAAATTTCTATGGCCATCATCATCAGCATTCAAGTGGAACAGGCTTACTTTGCCTGTTTCATTCTTTGACGATGTTGTTTTTAAGGTTGTCTCTGCCTTTGAGGCTGTTGTACTTGTTCTCACACTATGTTTTTTTTACCTTTGTTGTGGTTGCAGCTTCTGATGCTAATTAATTCTCTTCCATTACTATGTAACTAACTATTTACCACCTTTCTAATCCTTCTTCTAACTTCCTACTACTCAATGCAATCCAAGCTTTTGTGTTTTTCAATTAAGTTAATTCAAAATTGCTTTAGTATTTCTTATTGTTACAATTGATTTAGTTAAGGGGTGTTATGCTACTATGCCTTGTTTTCACCGGAGTGTTCCTTCCTCAATTGCGTATAGTGATAGAACACTTACAAAAGCAAACAAATAAAAAATAGACTCAAGTACATTTTTAAGAATTTAAATTTGGTGAAATCGGTGGCATGCTTCCACACAATCAACGACTACATAACTGTCTGATTAAAATTAAACAAGTTCAAATCTCAAATAAATTAAAAATTAAAATTATTGAATTCAAAATTTAGACCATCTCATCTTAATTGAACGGCTGCATAGTAAATGTCATGAAACCAGATCCCGTATCATTATTTTTATTATTTCACAATTTTTTATCCTCTATTTGACTCATCAAAATATTCCTCTTCTCCTCTAAATTAGGGGTGGCAACATAATCATGAATATCTATTTGAACTCTTGATTTTGACGGCTGCAGATTTTCTCTGAAATTAAAATTTGGGGAAGGGAGAGTTTAGGGGTGTTGATATCCACCCCGCACTCTTTCCGCTAGTAATATTATTGTAATTTTTAAATTTTATATACATGTACATATTGAATATACTACATATTTTTTTAAAATATTAAAAGTTATAATCTCATC
This sequence comes from Cicer yamashitae, assembly GCA_037974755.1. NCBI lineage: Eukaryota > Viridiplantae > Streptophyta > Magnoliopsida > Fabales > Fabaceae > Cicer > Cicer yamashitae. Next base: position 10,748,027 of record JBBPBQ010020323.1, read on the forward strand.
TATAGAACTTTTTTTTTTAAATTTTATTATTATCTAATAATAATTATTTTATTATATTAATTATAATAAATATGATTTTAAATTTATAATTTTATATATATGAATAGATGTGGGTGTGGGCAGAGAAACTTGAACCTCGTTGCGTTGCGGGTGGAGATGTGTGTCTAAATCTCACACCTGCAAAAAACAAAGGCGGAGACAGGTTTTCTCCGATTAGTGGGGTGCGGGAGTGGGGAGACAAAATTCACCCCGACCAGACCCGCCTTGTTGCCATGCCTACTCCAAATCGACACCACGTAGAGAACCTATATATAGACACCGAAAGTAAATCAAAGTCGACGTCAAGCTAATATTACCCTTGCAAATTAATATTTTCACCGTCCTCGATCTTTGGTTCTTGAAATATTTTATTTATGTCTCATAATTTTGGTTGTTATAAAAAATCAAGATATAATTAATGATATTTTTTTATTTGTACCTTTAAAAATTCAAAAATATTAATTTTTCTTTTTACTTATTAAATAAAGGATAAAAAAGATTAAACTTTCTTAAATTTATTATTTTTTAATACGTGTTTTCAAAGTTAAAAGAACTAAAATTTAGGAACGAGGAAGTATCGATCCATTTCTATATGGTAATGCAATTGATGAGAATTGCAATTTCACATTTTTTGTTAAATTAAAACATCTCTACACACACACACACGTAGAGACTAAACCTTCCAAACAACTTAGATCTCTGTCGTAATTTAACTCATAACAAATAACTAAAAACTCAAATATCTCTCACTTATGTTGCACCATATAGACATATTATCATATTTATATATATTTTTTTTATCATAGTGAAAGATTTATGTTGGACTCTCATATAACAATTTGTACCCAATGAAAAATTGCTTTTGGAACTCAACTTATAATAACAAATTCTAGAATGGATCACTTTAACAAGTAATCTTAGAAAACTATTCAAAACTCACCGTCCCATCAAATCTATTTTAAATCTAAACAATGGACACACGCACAATAATTTTTTTTTAAATAAGTATTTTTATACTTATTATTAACACTTTAAAGACAAACAAAATCTCCATCACATGAGAACAGGACAGTTCAAAGCTGCCACATCTTATCTGTTATTTTCCTTCCTTCTCTTGTATAGACAGACAACACAACACACACTGCTTCTTCTCAATCCAACCTTTCTTACCATAATAACTACACAAACATGCATTCCTTAACATGCATATCACTTTCTTCTCCTTCTTCTATCTCCTTTTTAAACCCAAACCATAACAACTCTTTACTTGCTGCAACCTCAAGGCCATGTCTACTACCTTTGAAAAGAAAAACCTGTTTTACTACCAAAGCTCTACTGTCATCAACCAAAGAATCTGTCCTTAAAGCTTTTCGCGAACAAATGGCTCTCAAGGTAAATTAAACCATTGAAAACCCATTTCTCTTTTCATTGATTTTCTTTACTCCAAATGTTGTTTTCTTATCTTCATGTATAGTGTTTTTAGCTAGCTATGTTTCATTGAAGTTTAATTGTGTATGTTGATAAATGTTTGGCTTGTTTTGAAGATTATCTCAGGCTTGCAGAATTTTGACAGAGAAAATGTTGCATCAATTGTCATTGCTGCAGATAAGGTTCTTTACTTCACTCTTTCTGCATTATTTTTCTGTTTTGAGCTCTGTTGATTAGTACTGTAGTTTTTGTCCCCTGAAAAATAAGATGCAGTTTAATATATAATTTGACATTAGTTAAATCTAGAATTATTAGAATTATTTAGAGTTGTTGGAGTATATGTAAAAATCTAGAAGTGCTTTAAATTTGAAAAAGGTGTTGAAAATAACTAGAAGTAAATTTTAATTAGGAATTGCCTAGAAGTAAGTCTTCATTTCTCTAATTGTACCTATAAATACTCCTTGCATGTGATATTTGGAATCAATCAAGTTTTGATTTCTGATAGGAGATAGTTGATTACTGATTTAAGAGACTATTGACATTTAGAAGGATCTTGTGTTTGTGAATCCTCTCGAATCTTCATGAATTTTGAATGAGTCTTTGACCAAATTCTAAGTGATGCTTTCTTATGGTTTCCTTTTTCTACTATAAATGTTTCACATTACAAACCAACATAAAACTGTGGACTGTGAATGAGTATGTCTTGTCATATTCGTGCTTGTAGGGAGGAGCAACTCACGTCGATATAGCATGTGACCCGGAGTTGGTGAAGCTAGCTATCAGCCTAACATCGTGTCCGGTATATTCATGTTTTTCTTATGAATGTCTTTAAACTCTTACATATATGGTTTCTGGATTAAGCATAGAGGATTTGGAAAATGCCTTGGCATCTGCTAAGTTTAATATAGTCATGTGATATTAATCATTTATAAAGTTGATGTTGAACATTCATGTTGATTCCAATTTGCATGTATATTCAACTGTGAAAGAACCAATTTTATGATTATAATTTTCTAGATGTCTAAGATCTAACTTTCTTTCCATTATCAAAGCAATTGAAACAAGAGAAAAGGACCTCAAAAGTTTTTATAATTTATGATACGTCGCTCTTGCAGGTTTGTGTTTCTTCTGTAGACCCAGCAACATTTCCAGCTGCAGTTGAAGCAGGAGCACTGATGGTTTGAATTTTTGTCGATTTCCAATTCTAATATCAGTTCTAAGTTCATGCTGCAGTCAAAGATGGAATAACCATTACCATTTACATTGGACCTTATGATATCTATACTTAACATTATATTGCGTTTGCAGGTTGAGATTGGAAATTATGATTCATTTTATGAGAAAGGAATGGTTTTTACTCCAGAGCAGGTAAATAATGGTTTTGAGTATTCAATCTTGAATTTCGAATGACAATAATTTATATATGTATGTACATGTTAGCATATTGTTACTGATTCAATTGTCAGAAATCAATAAAAGCTTACACTTGTTTCTTTTTTTGGTTCCATGGTCCATCTCTTTGTGCAGATTCTGAGTCTAACAAAAGAGACAAGGAGGATACTTCCTTCTATAGTTTTGTCTGTCACTGTTCCTCACACACTAAGCCTCCCTGATCAGGTTACAAACAGCATTTATACTTCCATAGTGCACAATCATGCGGATACTATCAATATTTAAATGGTTTAATTAAAAAAAAATATGAAACTTTTACAGGTCAAGCTTGCAGAGTCATTGGAACTAGAAGGTGTAGATATTATTCAAACTGAGGGAGGAAAATGTTCCAATCCTACAAAGTCTGGTGTTCTAGGTTTGATTGAGAAGGTAAGCAGAAAAATATGTCTTTTCCTGATTGCCTACATTTTCATTACTGGAATTTGAGAATGTAAAAGGTTTAACACAACAATGTTTGTGGCAATAATTAAAATGGTTGTGGCAATAATTAAAATGGTTTAAAACATCAAAGTGATATTACATCATAAATAAATCATGTCAAGAGTCTGAAAAATATTTAACATGATAGACACAAGATTCTGTTGAGACTTTTGATAGAAACAATTTCATATCATGAGACAAACCCTTCCTTAAATTATCAAAATTCTAATTACTGGTTATTGTAGGCAACGCCAACTTTAGCAGCAGCCTATTCTATATCGCGAGCTGTTAAGATACCTGTCATGTGTTCGTCTGGGATAAGTGCTGTCACAGCACCTATGGCTATCACTGCTGGAGCTGCTGGTGTGGTAAGGGATTTTTATTAAATCTCTTCCCAATTTAATTTTTAATAGTAAATTAGAAATCATAATGATAAACGTACTATACCCTTCTGTCGGCAAGATCATTGACTTCGGTACGGTGGATTTCTGAATCGCAGGGTGTGGGATCTGCAGTTAACAGACTAAATGATGTGGTTGCCATGATAGCTGAAGTTAGAAGCATTGCTGATTCACTGAAGACATCCTTTCAGATACACTCTGCACATGAAGTGGAAACTCATAGACAATAGTTTAATATATGTTGCAAGGAAGAGCTTAGGTGGTGTAGGTAGTGAATAAAACGTGTGAAGAAAATTTGGATCCTTCCTTAAGACTTATTTAGAACTGCTAGGATACATCTTTCTTAGTCCTTTTCTATTTTAGACTTTTGTTCTAATTCTAACTTTTGTGTTTCTGTGTGGATGTTGATCCCACATTGTCAAAGAATTGAAGTAATCAATTCACTTCAACTATTGAAATATTGCTTCCTTAATAACGGGTGGAGTCGGCTAATTGAGTGAAATTTTAAATTGTTTCACTTCAACTATTGAACAATTTTCTTTTGATCTTAATTCTTAGGTTTCCAAGAGAAATGGTCCTGATAATCCAAATTTAACATGAAGGTAAAAAAAGTCTAACTAAGGATTGTTCTAGCCAGAGTTAGAACTCACACATTCCCGATTGATTCAAACTGAAGTATCGATGGAGAAAATTAGCAAAACATTTTTCAATAAAATTAATTACATTTTTCATTAAGTTATTAAAATATTAACTAGGAAATATTATTGAATAAAAATATGTTTGTGAAATGCAAGGAATATCTTCTATTAAGCAGTGTACTCAACATATAAGCCCACAGCTGAAACTCTAAGCATCTAAATGCATCTAACAAAATTACTTTACTCAAAAGTCAAAACAAGACACAGAAAATGATAATTATTCACAAGGACAAACTGAGAGCTGACTACAACTGAATATACAACTTCCAAGTAGTTTCAATTGATACAGATGGAGCCTTCTTAGTAAGAATTAAGAAATGATTACACGGCTTTACTCATCATACTCCGACTCCTCGTCCGTATCTTCATATTCACCGTTTTCCTGCCAAGCAACAGAAAACAGAATTGTATATTTCATAACTGACCAAATAAGAGTTAGCTCACTGGGCATGAATATGACAGATTGGTTACCATTTTCTTGTTATACTCTGTTGTTGCTCTATCAAATTCTGCACGTTTTTCTGTTGCTATATCGTAGTATTGAACCTTCTCCTGTCAAATACTGATGTTATTAATATGAACCTAACCAAAGTGATTTTTCGTTTTCGCTCGGATCTAATTGAACAAACTACATGAACCACTCCACTTTGCCAGGCAATTAAACAGTAATTGAGAAAAACTAGTTTTATATTGATTTGGAATATACAGCGGAACGGTTAGCAATAGCACAAGCAGAATAAACGCCAATAAAATATAAACATCGAAAAAACATGTCCCTAAATCAATCAAGAAACTGAAGATCATGTCAGCCTGGAATTCCAACCAGCAGAGACAGTTTTGCATTGCAGTAGCCAAATTCCAAAATTGTAAATAACCTAGAAATTCCAAAATAGTCATAATGAATTCCAATTGTTTCAAATTTAACAAAAACTTGTTCTTCACGTGTATTGTTCAAAACTTTTTCATCCATACTCAAACAAGTCATGATCAAGCCATGACAATCAAGTTCAAACATTCAGCCACATTAAAAACCTAAACAGTTTTGACAAAATTACTGGAGCCAATTAATGAATCACTCAGTTTTCAGCCATCAAACATCACAACCATAATAACAAAATTCAGGTTAAATATGCAAGGGAGAAGTATGGAGGAAAATATACCTCATAAGTCATTGTTTTCCACTTCTCTCCACACGCCTTGCCAATCTGTATGAACGCGGGAAGGAGGAAAACAGAAGAATAATATTACTTTGCATGGTGATGAAGAAAATAATAATAATGATGATGATGTTTGCACAATCTCACAAACTATTAAAGAACTCGTAATTTTTAAAATTGATGCTTAACTTTTGTGTTGTTTATACAATTTTAAATGATCAACTGTGAAACAATCTTGCTTCAAGGGAAATTAAAAGTATAAAATAAATTAGAAGAAATATTAGTAGGACAAATTCTATACATACATCACGCATTGACTTTACATCTGGATTCTGCTCTTGATATTCTTTCCGAAAATCCTCCCTTAAGAATGAAAAAGAACTTCCAATAAACACAGTAATTTTGAAGCATTGTAAGACTAAGACTCTCCATATAAAAAAGAAGCAATTGTTGTTACATTTACATACAGTCACTATGCTAGATTAATTAGTACAATACCATATATAAAGTAAAGAGTAGTATGATTGAACAAAGAACAATAAGACATAGTAGAAGCAAGGAAAGGAAACTATCAGAAGAAAATCATTTTTAAATGACTAATGATAAGCATGTTTGAAGATGCGTGGTTCTCTCAACTCTTGAACTTGAGATGCTAATCAACAAATGGTTACATCTTCAGTATCATTCCTCCAAAGTCAAAATACACTCTACCTAAGTAAAAATCCATGAAATACAACAGACTCCCATCAACTTCAGTGATAGTATAAAACTCCAAAGGCAAATACCAAACAAAGCTATGAAAATGTCAGATATCTAGAAATATACAAAAATGAAACCATGATGGAGCTGAACTCTTAATAAATTAATATATTCGATAAACATATCTAACAAATGGAAAATAGAAAGAGTAGTTAATACTAACACATCATGAAAGATAAGAATTAACCCTCATCAACAAAGAACACACGGAAATAAAAGAAGTTTTACAAAAAGTAGAAGAAAGCAGTGGGGGGTTTCTTTGGCTTCTCAGCATCAATCTTTTGTTTGCTCTTTTTTTGATTTGCTTTGGTTTTCTCTCTTGACTTAGTCTGCCGCAACGATCTCTTCATTCCCTCATTTGATTTAATCCTCAACACTAGTTTTCTGAAAAACTCAATGCAACATTGTGTTTAGTTAAGGAAACTATTTCTGCAGTTAAATGTAATAAATAAAAAATTTCCCCTAATAACACCTGAAGCTAGAGGAGTAGACCTAGACACAGTTAAAATTCATAATGCCGCCATGAAAGCGCGCCATCAATTTATTCAGGTCTAAGGACTAAAGCCATCACATAAAAACCAACAACAGAATCCAACCCGAATTTTATATATTTTAATTACCATTTTATTATTATGAATGCACAGTTTAGGTTTTCCAATAATTTTTTGCATGACCTAATTCTAATGGTTACAATCAAATCCCTCCATCAACACCCCTATAGTTATAAAAATCTTCAAATCCTTATTTTCTATTCATTTAACTTGTGATTCAGGAATCAGGACATATTTTCAATAGAAAATTATCTAAAGGTTCAGGCTTGACTGTACTAATTGAAAACTTTGGCACTTAAATTTGAGCTAAAAAACCACACACTAGTCATAATAGAAGGGTTAAAAGTGTAAAAACTTTAAACTGTATTTGGTGGAACAAAGTGAGGGGAGGGGAGATGGATTTAAAGCATGTTAAATTAATTATGGATTCACTTATTTGAGTTTATCAATTGACATAAGTATTTGTGAGACTCGTTGACAGAGTTTATAAAGTCATCTTATGACATATCCATAAACTGTTTTCAACTTATTTCCATAAACTCTCCGATAATTTATGAAAACAATTTATTGTTTATATGAATACAGTGTGACTTTATTCTATCTTTTGTCATAGAAAATAAGCACTTATATGACAAGTGTAAATACTATAACGTTTAATTAAGTTTGTTTAACCTAAAATGCCTAACTATACAAGTAAATTAGTTTTAAAATCTACCATTTTCCCTCTATTGAGAAGTGAATACTCTTGTTGCCGCAAAAGTTGGAGCCAATAAAAACAAGAATGGAAAAATAGAATGAGAAAGAGAGTGAGAAGAAATAAGTACCCGGTGGATGTAGAGGCTAAGGCCGAAGAAGCAGCTTTTTTCGCCATGTGAGACGTTGCTGCGTTCGACTCTCAACTCTTCAACTCTTCAACCACACCTCTGATTTGTGTTATGATTGTTTCGAGATTACTCTTTTTGTTGCAACTCAATAATAATGTATTTCATAAAAGGATTTTAAATTTATCTAAAAATAATAATATGTTTTTTTATATGAAAATGTTAGTAACCGATTAAATTAGTATTTTTACATATTCTTTCGGGTAGAGTTTGAATTCGAGTTTTTTAAACAGATCAAATCAATTAAGTGAGTCATTGTTTAAAAAATGTTTAATTGCAGTTTTGTTCTCCTTATTTTAGCTGAATTATGAAAATAGTTCTCTCATTTTATTTCTCTCCAATTTTGGTCCCCAAACATAATTTTGATCCTAAAATTGATGAAGTGTCATTTTTTTTAAACCACCTACCTCACACCATTTATTATCATAGATTTCAGGTGCAATTGTTGCACCACGAGATCTTGAGACATGGTGTAGCTTAAATAAGCGCAAAAAAATGACACTTCACCAAGTTTAGGATAAAATTATGTTTAGGGAACAAAACTGGGAATAAATAAAATGAAGGAACTATTTTCATGATTCAACTAAAATAAGGGGACCAAAACTGCAACTAAGCTTTTAAAAAAAAGATTACCACATGTTTTGAGAAAAGAATTTTAAAAGTATAAAGTTCAATTTAATTTCTTTTTTAAAAATATTTTTGTTGTTAAAATTCGAGATATTACATTTGTTTGATCAATATAGTAATAACTTTTCAATCTAACGATTGATTTTGAAATATATTTATTGAGATATTATTGGATAAGTGCAACTCTCTATATATATATTTGATATCTTTTCTTTTTTTTTTTTTGGTCTTAGAA
>JBBPBQ010020323.1:10756735-10774275 GCA_037974755.1 Cicer yamashitae
TTTTTTTTTTTTTTTTGGTCTTAGAAGAAATTATAAATAATATCATAAACTTATACACAAAAATGCGAGATTTTAAAATCAAACCTGAAACAAAACATCCAATCTAATAATAAAATAGTTTTAAAAAATACTACTATTATCATGTATTAAGATTCTAAAGACTTGGATCTAAATAAATGTTTTTTAAAACAATTTTATTTCTGCATACAAATTGGAAAATCTTAATTTTTTATTTCTTATAAGAAATTTGCTAGTGTTTAGGTTTTGTAAAAAACCAAAACTTATATGCCATTTTTATTTATTTGAGATATGTTTTTCGCTTTAACCAAAGCCACCAAATTGGGAAATATAAAAAAGAAAATATACAAGAAAATTCATCACCCCTCTTATATTTACATAAGTCTCCGGTATTCCAATTTGACATCTTTTTAGATGAACTCTCAAATAAAACTTTATTGGATTGACCGATTTTGGATCTATCGATCAATACGAACAGAAATAAATTCGATTTTTTTGGATGACCTCTAAGAATATTATAAGAGAGGAAGAAAAAAATAAGAGAAATTTAAAAATTAACATGTTTTGGTACTATAAAATTAAATTATTAATAATTGAAGGACTTGTTATCTATTAATGAGTTTGACTATATTTTAGATTTAACACCACAAAATTTTTAAATTTTTTTTTTGAGTCTATTTTGAAATGAAGTTTTTTTTATTATAATTTTAACTAAAATGAAAATTTAAATTTTAATTATACAAACAATTTATTCAATTATTGAGGTCAAAATTAAATAGATAAATACATAAAAACTCTTAATTTAATCAACTTTAATAACATATTATAATAATGTGAACAAATTAGTGAAAATTATTGATCAAAATATTGATAGTATTGATACACATTTTTTTTATAGTCCAATCAAATTTGTCATAAAAATAACTATCAAATTGGATCAGGTCGGTCCGATATGGCTAACGGGCCAGAATGAAATATAGATCGAGCTGAGACAACTCTTGATTTCATTGGGCCTTAGAGTTTGGTGGTTCATCTCAACCTTAAACACATTGGATCAGGCTGCGCCAAACCAAAATATTTAATAACTAAATTACAAAAACAGTTGTATAAAAAGGTGACACAACAAATCAATGGAATTTTTTTCTTAAAAAAAATAATAAATATTATAATAATTAATTTACACAATTACGATATTTTAAATTCGAATCTAAAAACATAATATACAATCTAATAATATTAATATTTATCAGTTAAATTATGATTTAAGATAATCGGATCACATGTTACTAAATACTAAAAATGTGCACCCATATTTAATTTTATTTTAATGAACATCCACATATCAATATAATTTTATAAACCTTATTTATATATATATATATATATATAAAAGAGTATTCCAATAACACAATACATTATGTAAACATTACCATTTTCATAATTTTAGTATTTTAAATTTAGTACATGGACATGGAAATTAAAGCACTTTATCATGCATATGTCCCTTGTATGACGTGATACCAATACTAATACTAATATTAATACCAATTGGAGTATATTTAGAGATAAGATTAGATAAAGTGATAGCAATTGCCGCATTCAATTCTACATGTACTATTTCATCTTGTTTCTGTTATAAGAGTCTATTTACCGTGTAATTTGTAATTAATTCTATTGAAAGTGATTTAAGCACGAATTCCACCGTCTTTTCAATGTAATAGTCATACGGATAGAATTCGATGCAGTAATTACCATCACTTTATCTTATCGTTAAATACTACCCAATTGCAAATTTCTTACTCGATCCAACTTTAATTATAAGTAAAAATGTCTATATATTTATTGGCCACAAATATAAAGTATAAGTCAATTAATTTATTCACGTTTAATGACAATATTTTGAAAATATTTTTGCATTAATTCAGTGTTAAAACAATTTTGATAATTCTAAAGAATGATTCTTGCAAAAATACGTTTTTTTATTAGATAAAATAATAAAAGAATTTGTATATAAATGTGTGATTTCGAGTTCAAATTCGATATTCCGACAAAAATACTTTGCTATTGTAATAAACGAGAATAATTAATTAAATTACAATTTTTATTTTTATTTATTTTGGTAAAAGATTATAATTTATTTAAATTAATGATTCAGATTATTTTATAATTAAAAACATTGCATGCACCTAATTTATTTCTTCCGCAATAATTGGGTGATATATTTTTCCGCAACCTAGTAATTTTTTTTAACTTTAACTATTTTTCTCAACTTAATTAGAGCGGGTCACTAAAGTAGAATTTCATAAAAAGTAAATTTTTTATTTTATCAAAATTTTTAGTTTAATACAATTGTCTCATATTTTAATACTTTTAAAATTAAAACATATAAATATTTTTTAAATTTAATATCGTTTCAATAATATTAAATTAATTAAAAAATATTATATAACATCAATTATATTAATTGAATGGTGCCGTGTTAAAATTTAAAAAATTCATTTTATATTTTATATTAAAATTTGTTTTCGACCTGAAAATATATTCATTATTATTCTTGTAATCATTTCATCATATATACATAGAAACAAATCTACATTCTCGATGCATACTAGTGGCAAGGAAGTTTTGTGTGTTAGAGAGAAAAATGGTGGGTGTTAGAAGGCTCTCGATTATTGGGTCGAAGAGATTGTTGTTGTACCCATGAGAGAGATAGCGAATACAAGCAGTAATGGGTTTTTATTTATTTTCATTAATTTAAAATTGTGTTTGGGTTATCTTGATTTTTGCAAGAGATTGAAAGGTCACATTCAGTGTTGAACTCTCGAAGGAGATAGAAAAAAACGAGACAAAGAGGAGGATTATAGGGGAAATAATAATAATAATAATAATAATAATAATAATAATAATAATTATTATTATTATTATTATTATTATTATTATTATTATAATATATAGACTTAATTTAGCTTTCGTCTGTATTTTTAATGATTCACAAAATTGATCATTTTATTTTAAAAATCGACAGTTTTGATATTTTAAATTTTTGAACAAAAAAATGACAATTTGATATATTTTAAATAACGTGAGATATAATTTTATAATATAGAATTATCTAGATGTGTTAATTAAATTACAAATATGAAAATTCTCTAAAATTGAAAGTTAAATTTTTACGTGTTTTATTATCATTTTACATTATCGTATTAAATGGTACGTTATTTAAAATATGTCATGTTGCTATTTTTATAGAGTTGATTTGTATCTATTATTACATAGGACGGGTTAGGTCGGGTTTGATGTATCTCTTACCCGGTCCCAATATTTGATCGGGTCAAATTTTAGATTATATCTCGTTCCTTAATTCAATCAAACCTGATTAGTTACAGGTTCATTAAAGACGAAACAAAATAAAGACGAGATCGAGTTGGTCCCAAGACGAGACGCCAAATAGTAATTTTTAAACAATTTTTTAGAAAAAACAATTAAACATAAAGAGATTCATAATAATTCACATATGATTACCACTTTACAATTCATTCAAGACTAGTAACTTATAATACTGTTTTATAAATTATAAACTACTAAGTTAATAATGTGATTAGTAATATTTTTTAAAGAGAATGAATCAATAATAACATAAAATAATAACAAAAAATAATCATTTGTTCTTATTGTAATTTAGGATGGGATGGATAACCGGATGGGTAACTCTAACTTAATTCGTTTTTTACATTGTCCTTGTCTTGTTCTTTTTTTTTTGTCTTTTTTTTTTTTTTTTTTTTTTTTTTTTTTAACCGGGTCAGACCCATCTTATTGCTTATGGACCAAGATGGATTCGTAAGATGGACCGAGATTTGTACACTCCTAGTTATTATTAAATGTCTTTAGAAGAAGTCAATCAATGTGCAAATTGGTTAGATCACTCTCCTTAATCTTGTGAGTAAGTTATAGTGGGTTAATTTTTCATTTTCTCATTTAAGCATGAAGACTTCTATAATACATTTAAAAATTAATATATTTTGGTATTATCAAATTAAATTATTAATTGTTAAATGATAAATCATCTATAAATGAGTAATTTATTTAATTACTGAGATCAAAATCAAATAGACAAATATATAAAAAAAAATTAATTTAATCAACTTTAATTAAAATATTATTCTTACTGATGATGTAAAAGAAATTTGTATGTCCCATTTGATTTTATAATTTAAATTTATTTTTTAAAATGTTTTTTTATTTAATTCGAAAAAGTATTATTTTATTAGAGTCTCTCTCTGTATATAAAAAAAAGTGTTTAAATAACCCTATAGTTAAAAAGATCGATCAGAGAAAAATAAATCGGGAAAAAATAAATTGAAAAGTTTGAAAGAAATGTATGTTATCACTTATCAATGCAATTGGATGCAGTCTAAAAAGGATTTTTTATTTTTTATTTTTTATATATAGCATTTTTTCAAAAAAAATTAACCATTATATCTTATATTTAAAAAATATATATACCAAAATATTTTATTTTTTTTATTTTTAGGAAGTCGCATTTTCGAGATGCGACAAATAATTTTTTACTCTGCAGTTTGAGGTCGCATCCCTGAAATGCGATCATCTATAAACTTTATTAGAAGAAAAAAATCATCCTTCAAGTGGTCGCAAGGCGGGGATGCAACCTTCTAAAAATCTAAGAAAATAAAATATTTTGATATATAAATTTTAATGTAGGGTACATTGGTTAATTTTAATAAAAAAAAATATAATAATAAAAAAATCTCTAAAAAGACCAATGTTTTAATGAAAATCCAATCAAATAGCCCTAAACCTTTAGTTTTTCATCACATTAATTTTGTTTACGGTGACACCTACATGTGTTCATTATATGATAAATAAAGAAAACTCAAATTTCGATCGAAATATCTAAAATTTAAATAGTTAAAATAAAAAAAATATGCTAAAAAAAAATATACGTGTCCGCTCAACAAATATTCAACACTTATGGATAAGTGAATACAATAAATAAGAATCTTGTCAAAAACAGTATATACATAAGAAAATGACGCAGAATCTCAAAAAAAATAAAATAAAATAAAAAGTATTTTGTCCGCTTTGTCGAGAATAAATATTGACACTAAGAGAATTTAAATCTCTGTCCGTTCTCTCAACTATTTTGATATTTTTTAATTTTATTTTTTATTTTTTGATTTAATTAAAAATTTATATTATATAAATAATACATATAAATTTTTACATAAAATACATTGGTTATGTTATTAAAACTTATAAAAATTAACGGTATTTAATAAAAATGTATATAAAATTAATTTTGATATATCTTAAAAACATATCAATTGATTTTAAATTTATATAAAATTTTATAAGTATAATATTTATTATATAAATTTTTAATTTAAAAAAAAAAGAAGGAAAACAGAAAGAATTAAAAGAGACCGAGAGAAATTTAAATGAAGAGAATCTAAATTCCCAATTGGAGTAATATGTATCGATAAGTTTATATAAAGTAACGGTAATTGCCGCATCTAATTCTTTTTATTTTATTTTACGTACACTGTTATTATATAAAAAATATGTTGGAATATATGCTTAAATCACTTTCAATAGAACTAATTACAAATTATATAGTTTACCAAAAACAACTACAAATTACGTTGCATTTAAATTAAAAAGTTGTATTACCTTCTTTACAGCATAAGAAAATTAAACAACCTCAAGTTTATTGCAATAGTTTAGTATAAAAATTCTTTTAAAATGAAACACAAGTAAAAATCATATTTAAAAAGATAAATTCTTAAGTACATTTAAGTTTTGAAATGTATTGATACCTATCAGAGAAACCTTTAAAGATAGACAGAAAATTAAATTAAGAAAATAAAACACTAGATTGAAGTTTATTTGAGAAAAAAGTTATAGATAATTTATGTTACTTCAAATATATTATATAATATATATATAGGGAGCATAACACATGAGATGAGTTTTATAATAAGAAAATGAAATGGTTAAATCTTGATCATATATAGATGATCATGATTAAGAATTATTTAAGTGACACATGATCACTTAAAAAAATTACATGATTTTTTCTTCTAATGGTCAATATTTAATTAACTCTCTCAAGCTCTCATCGTAAAACTCCAAGAATTATGAAGAGAAGTTTTACAATGATAGAGTTAAATTTTGACCATACATCGTGATTAAAAGTTATTTAAGTGACATATGATCACTTAAGAAGTTACATGACTTCTAATCATGATCATCCATATATGATTGTGTAGTCAAAATTTAATCCTCACATCCTTTGATTGTAAAACTCATCTCATTTAATATGTTTCTTATATATACATATATGATCCACCAATGAACTATATCCTTCGTATTTTTTTCTTTAGTTAAAAGGAGTTAGTAGATTAAGAAAAGTAAATATTTATAAACTACTCATAGCCTCAATTTTTAAGTGAACTCTCACAGCCAATGTTATAATAAATCCGTTACATTCTTGGTGTGTGGTTCACACTAAAGAGTGTGACCTCAAGTGTATTATATTGTTTTTTTTTGTTGAGATATTGTTTGCAGGAGAATAAACTTAACTAATAAACTACTCTTAATTTTCTTCAAAAATAAACTAGTCTTAACTTCAAGTTATGAAAAATGGACCTTTTTAGCAAACCAAAAGAAGATATATTAAGATAAGACAATATAGCTAAATATTACCAAATTCAAATTTATTACATTGTGTTTGGTAGTATTAGTACATCAAGTACACCTGATCACACACATACTTAAAACACTTTATTATTATTTATACATACATATTATATTTATTTGTGAAGCTTCTGAAACATGCAAAGGTTTTAGTTTCCAATCTTGGCACCAGTGTTAAACTTAGCCTTTCCGAATTTCTGAGTTCCACCCCATGAGTTGTTGAATGCATTTTTGGTGCCATTGTTGTTATGAGTTGTGTAACCTTTTTTAATTTCTGCACCAGTGTTGAATTCAGCTTCATCGTAATCTTGTGTACCGCATTTGTTGTTAAATGCATCAATTGTGCCATTGTTTCCACCATCGTTCAAACCCAATGCATTCCTCAATAAACCAGCCATCTTATCTTATATTAATAATCTCACTCGACACTTATAAATGGTTATTAGTTTTGTGTTGATGTTTGTTGCTAACTGAGTGTGGCATTATATAGATGCATAAAGTTAAAAGAGAATCTTGTGCTACTCTTTCCTTCAACATGAAGCTAGATACTTAATTTCCTCATCTCACCAATCTTATATTCATGGACTAATCACATCATGCATATGTTCCTCGATGAAGTGATAGCTAGCATTACCAATTGGGCTATATTTAAGTATAAGATTAGATAAGATAGCAATTGCTGCATCCAATTCTCTCTCTTTTATTATTCCAAAAAAGATGTTGGAATTTATGCTTCAATCACTTAATGAAGTTAATTACAAATTACGTATAGTATTTACTAATTAAAAAAATTTCCTCAAGTTTATAACAACTTAATATACTAATTAAAAAATTGATCTATTAATTTGGTCTAAAATTAGATAAAGATGACAAAATATCTACTTTTTGAATATTTTTTTATTTATATTTTAGTTCAGATAAATAAATATTTAAATTGACCTTCTGTGTTACAATATGAATTATTAGTTTTGAGGTTGGTATTAACAGGGACATAGTTACACATAGGTCTCCAAGAGAGTGATGCATGATAATGTCTTATATAGTATTAATTTTTTGAATTCATGAGGTATGATTCCTCATCGATTAAAAACGTAGTAAATATTGAATATGCAATAATGATGATTCATATATAAGTTGTTTTAAGGTTTTTAGTTGAGATATATACGATGTCAAAGTGGTTTAGTCTTGAAATCAATTTATAATATTATTATTGGAGTATCTTAAATTATTTGTTAGGATAAGTCTATATTCTTAGAGTATCTTTTAGGATTTGGTTTTATATTATTTACTATTATTATAATTTATTCTAGATTTATGATTGAGTCTATATATTCTTATAAATATGGATTAATATTAAGTCTTTTGTATTAAGTTATTATTTAGTAATGATATTCAATTGAAACTCTAGCCTCCTTTTGTTCTTTCTCTTCTTTATAATTCTCTATCTTGTTAACATGATATATAAATGAAATAACTAATATACCTAATTCTATAAGATTTTGTTTGGAAATGTGGTCTCAATGATACCCTAGGTAAGGCTTACAAGTATTTTATGTTAGTCATCACGATTTCAATTCGATTTTAATGTGCGTCAATTGGAAAAACTTCGCTGCCCAAAAAAACAATTTTTCTTATTCTTAGCTCTTCTTCATATATCTATTAGAAAGGGTTGGGTTAAGGCTAGTTTTTAGCCTAAAATCTCCCCTCCAACTCATTTTACTTCTTTTCCTTTTAATTAAATAAGTGTTTTTCACATATATTTAATTTTGTATGTCTTGGTACGGTGTTTGTTTGATTCATATTGACAAATTAACTTCGATCCAATGCATATTTAATAAATGACTTTGACATGGTCAATGATACACAACTTTGTAAGCATGTATATTTCACACACTTCAATTTTTTATTTTTTATTTTTATTTTTTATTTGTAGGTTTTGTTACAATTGTAAGAATTTTATCGTTTTATGTTATTAACCTGGATGTTATGAATTTGTTCGCAAAGTACAAAGACCTGATAAAAACGGACGTGTGCGATGTATGGGCAAGATTCCTCATTCCAAAAAATCGAAGGTTTGTGTATCTGAAAATGAAGAGTTGCGCGAAAGAGTTAAGAATATGGAAAGCTTGTTAGCAAATGTGATGACTTTAATTCAAAATCGATTTTCTGGAGAAGATGTGAATGATATAATACAAGCTACAAGACAGGTATATCATAAGTTACTAATCTTATCCAACTAGCTTCATAAGTTCCATACTCGTATTTTTCATAAGTAATATTTTCTATTTTTTGTAATAGGTTCTTGATGCTACTAGTGCTCAAAGCCATTTGAATTCACTTAGTCCAAACAACAATGAAAATGGTAATTAGATAGTATTAATTAATTTTGATTAACATCATTAATATTTTATCTGTTTTATTAGTAATATTTTAATGTTGAATCGTGTATTTATTCATTTGTTATTTTATTGATTGTAGGTGAAGATTAAAAACTAATTTGTTGTTGAGGATGGAATCTTGGCAATTTAGTTGACTCAATTTCTTAATATTTTTTGAGATTGTTATGTATGATATAATATGTCTATTTTAAATGTTAGTATGACAATGTTTTCCACTATTAAGTAAAAATACTCTACAGTGCACTATGGTGAACATTGTTTAACTATTGTTTTATGGTCGTAAGACTTTTATGTTAATTTTTAATATATACGATGAACACCTTTTATTTTATTTTGACTCTTAAATATATATATTTCATTGTGTATTTATATTTGGTTAATTTTATAAAATAAAATCTAAATTATTATATAATTTTTATTGATAACAAAAAATTAAAATTTATAGAAAATTTGTTACGGTTAAAACCTATACCAACAGAAATAAGTTGTCACTTAAATGTATAGCAACATAATCAAAACTGTAGGTATAACTTTTAAAAATTATGGCTAAACTATATACCAACGGTGAAATGTCCGTAGGTAAAATCAAATGTTTAAAGCAACGGAAAAAATTATGTCACTATACCCTATAGCAACGGCGAGAATCCGTAGGTAGTGGGTAATTATATACCACGAAAAAAAAACTCCGTCGGTATAGGTAATTTTGATTATCCCTACGGTTTTTATACTTTTACCTACAAATTTTTACTATCACTAAAGATAAAATTTCTTGTAGTGTTAATTTTAGTAATTTTGAATTGTATTGTTCTCGATCGATGTAGTTTTTATTAATTTAAATGAATGAATATCGTTTTTAGTAAAAAAAAATCAATTTTAATGTGTGTAAATAAAATGAGTTAAGTTTGTCGGTGTTATAAAGATGTTACCAAAATAGTTCTTATAAAATGTCCCTAAAAAATGTAAAAATATTAAAATTAGCCACATTTAAATATTCTTAAGAAGCATGTTAATATTTTTCAGTTTTCAATAACAGAGGTGTCTTTTTTGATCAGGGTTAATTTAATATTAATTTTATTAATTTAGTTTTTCATAAATTCTTTCTATTAAAGATAATCATATTTGAAATATGAATATTTTTTTAAACAAAAATTTAAATATAAATTCATCAAATTATGGGAGTCTAGTCCTTTCTATTAGACCCACCTTGGTAATTTAATTATTTGCTTTAGCATAAATTGATTGAGAATATTGATTGCAGAATAATATATTGTATGGACATTGGTAAGTACATAAGTGTGCCAAACAATTGGCTAAATTGAGAAAGGTATTTAGTGGCTCACAATATGTATCATTCAATCAACTGTCATTGGAATTTAGATATCCTGAGTAAAAAAAAAATTATACTTTTATAATTATTTAAATTTTATTTTTTTTCAAAATCATTACTAATCAACTTATAATTAAGCTTTAAAAAAAATCATTTTCAATATTTGCCACAAAAAAAGTCAATGAAAATCAAAATAAGACTATTTCAAAATCATATTTGTATCAAAGAATGGTTATCTAACCCTTAACACTACAGCTCAAATTTTCTATTAAGAGGAGATATTGTTAATTTTCAATTTGAATATAATTTTAAGTAAACATTTTTGTTTTGTATTTTAATATCTATATATCTTAACTAATATTACTAAAGTTAAAAGATTTGGTGCCCCTGAAAAATTGGTATTCAAGGTGATCCATCTCAACCGTCCTCAAGGTTACCACTGATTTTGCATCCATTGTTTTGTAGACTTGGAGTTGAGATATCCACTATCATTTGGGAGCTCCGCTATGCATTTTCCTTACAAAAAATGTATGTCATTGTGTCTCAGCCGACTCAACACTTTTAGAGGTAAAATGTAAAACATTTACGAGCATTTTAAAGTCTATAATTAATAGTATTTTAGTAAAATAATTAAATTTTTTATCAAAATTTATTTTCTAGATATTTTAGAATTTATATAAAATCCTTTATTATATTATTATAATCGATTTTAGTGTAATATTTTTTTAATAGATAATAAAGTCAATCGAATAAATATTTGTTGAGATAATATTAATTTTGATAAAGTTTTATTAATTTTTAAATTTGAAAATGAAGCCTTCTAGTAAAGTAATTTTGTTTATGAAACAAAAGAAGATTACCTTGGTAGTTTTATCGTTGGATTCGTCCCCCCTATACTGTTGGAACTTTCGTTGGAGGTATGCTGTAAATCTTGAACAAGAAGATGATGAACTTGATGATGATGAAGGTTGCATAAGTAAATTCCAAAGCGTGTGTATTACACTAAGCTTTAGGTTCGATTCGCCCCCACCAATCTATATATATTGGATGCAACCGGGTTAACCGGCGAATCCCCTTCAGGATACTTTGGAATCCTTGAAGTGAATTGCACATTCACATCAAACGTATCTTTCAATAGTATGTTACAAAATAATGTTTCCTATTCTTCACTCATGCATTAGAGAAGAATAAGATGACTTAGAATATAAGAATAGATGGGAAAAGTGAAGGACAATCTCTTAAAATTCGTATGTTCATTCTGTCCAAAGTGACACTATTTATAGAAAAATAATGTCACTTGAGAAAGAGATACAATCCTTGGTTCTGCCATTCTGTTTCGCGAAAAGATATATTCATATATCGTTCCATTATTAACTGAAGTGTTGCACTGGTCTAATGGCTGATCAGCGTCTCTATTTGCGCATGATCTGGGTTCGAACCATTTGTTGTGACACACAAAAAACACAACCAATAAACCAACAACAATATCATGATAATTATAACCATTTATAGATACATATATTATCCAATATTTTGGAAATATCTCACATATACTTGATTTAGCAACCATAAGACCAAGAAAGTATTCGAGTTGTACATTCACGTACTTTCAATTTGAACTGATGCTACAGTTTGGACTAACAATTATAGTGTCATCCACATACACCAAAAGCAAGAAAATAGTCATTAGCTTAATTAGGCAACTTTGTTATCAAACTCTTGAACATGGATAGACGTTCATTATATTTTCGTAAAAATTATAATTTAGTTACTTTTTTAAGCAAAAACTCAAATATTAGATAATCATGATTTAAGCATTTAAGTCATAGTTGAATTGACTATGTCCACCACTGATATTTGAAACTTCAAATGAACTATGTTCTTTGTTTTTTTCCTTAATTAAAAGATGTAAGTGAATTAAGAAAATTGGATATTTATAGACTATTCATAGTCTCAATTTTTAAAGGAGTTCTTGTGGCTAATGTTCTAACAAATTTGTTACATATCCTTCGTATGTGGCTCAGACTAAAAGTGTGTCTGTTGTATTATTTTTGTTTTTATTTTGTTGAGATATTGTTTACAAGAGAATAAGTTTAACTAATAAACTATCTTTAATTTTCTTCGAGTCTTAACTTCAATTTATGAAAATGGACCTTTTTAGCAAAACCAAAAGAAGACATATTAAGATAAGACAATATAGCCAAACATGACCAAATTCAAATTTATTACATTGTGTTTGGCAGTATTAGTACATCAAGTACACCTGGTCACACACATACTTAAAACACTTTATTATTATTTATTCATACATATATATTTATTTATTTGTGAAGCTTCTGAAACATGCAAAGGTTTTAGTTTCCAATCTTGGCACCAGTGTTAAACTTAGCCTTTCCGAATTTCTGTGTTCCACCCCATGAGTTGTTGAATGCATTTTTGGTGCCATTGTTGTTATGAGTTGTGTAACCTTTTTTAATTTCTGCACCAGTGTTGAATTCAGCTTCATCGTAATCTTGTGTACCGCATTTGTTGTTAAAGGCATTCACAGTGCCATTGTTTCCACCATCGTTCAAACCCAATGCATTCCTCAATAAACCAGCCATCCTATGAAATTTGTAATCTCTCTCTTTTTGAATTCTATGCTTTTCTTTGTCTTTGCTGCTAATTCAATCTAGCTACCATTTTATATATGCATAAAGTTAAATTATGGACATTCTTGTTACTCAAGATAAATATTATTTTGGAATATATACCAATTATACTATTAAAGATAAGATAAGTTTAATTGCAACAAATTATGTATATGCATCTAATTCTATATTTGATTGATATATATAACAGTGATATTTGAATTTATGCTTTAATTGATTGATATATATATATCAAAGATTAATTGTGAACACACATTTTTGTCATGCTTCCTCTTAATTTGCTTTTTTATTTTTGTCTAAATTATTGTTGTATTTTAATTTTCAAAAAATTAAATATGCAAAACTTAAAAAAAAAATCTAAATTAACTATAATTTCTGAATATTTCACTCATAAAATATTTGGTCTAAAAAATGTGTTTTGAAAGTTTCCCGCATAAAAGTTTCTGTAAAAAAGAAACACTAATTTTTTTCTAAGAAAAATGAATTTTTTGTTGATTTCAAAAGGTATTTTATATTTTCAATCCATGTATAGGAGTGTGAGGTCCTGACAAAAGGGTGTTTAGTAAATTCCTCTAATCTTATCATATGAGACTAAATTAAAAACCAAAAAAACAATTTTTGGGTTGTGATATTGTGGATGCTCTTACCAAGTAGAAAATAAATAATTTATTATCTAGACTCTTTAAAAAAACTTATATAATGAGAGTTTTTTACAATTTCAAATTAACTAGTTGACCGTTTGGCAAAATTACAGGTTAAACTAGTTGATAAGTATATATAATAACAAAAAAAAAATTAATATTTTAAGTTTTTAATTAAGATAATAAAAGTAAAATATGGGAGAAAATATAATATGTTATAACTTATAAATTTAAACGGTACTTGAAATAATATATATAATTATAAAATATTTGTATTTAATAATTCATTTATTTTCTTTTATTGAACATATTAATTTATTTTTCTTTTATTTAAAAGTTTTGTAATACATAATTACTATTTTTTTTACCACAATTATACTCAAAAGTAACCTCAAAACCACACGGTCCCACTTCCATTTTCAACTTTTAATTTTCTGCGAAGAGAACGAGCACAAGAAAATAAGACGGAATCACAGAACAAAGAAGCAAGAGGAGTGGAAGAAATAAAACCAAAAATAAGAAAGAGATGCTTGTGAAAAATTAAATTGAGAAGCGCCTCAATACATGGAGCCATGGGCTTTTGTCATTTAGGGTTTCATTGGGCTTGGGCTTCATTATTTTATTAAAAGCAAAATGAAATGCAACTATAAATTAAAAAAAAAAATCAATTATTTTTGTTATTTATATAGCCAAATTATTTTGATTGATATATGTCCATCCTATTGGCAAAAAAAAAACATAAACTTAAAAATTAGAAGCATCACAAGTTCACAACAAAACCGTCAGAGAAACAGAATCCAGCAATTCTCACAAAGGCGATACAGAATTGTTTTAATTTTTTTTTTCTCACGTTAAAGGATCATTACATGCTGTCTAACTTTTATTTTGTACTTTTAATGATAGTTTAAAGCTCTGGCATTGGTAGTTGATGGTTTATAAAATTGTCTAATTCTTGGCATTGGTAGTTGATGGTTTATGAAATTTAAGTTTAGGAATTTAATTATTTTATTTAAATAATAGTCTCAGTCCTTATTCATTCTATCTATAAATAAGAAGAAAAATATTATATAGAATTATATTCAGTTCTTACTTCTATTAAATGTTTTGGAGGAAAAATTATTTGTAAATCTAATTGAATGATAACAATTGATTTAAGATGTATTGCAATGGATTTAGCTACTTGATAAATTATCTTTTATGTCAGAAAAAAATATATGAGCTATATACACGAAAACCAATTCACAAATTCAATGAAATATATTTGTAAAACAATCCAATTAAATATATATTAATCATTTGGATATAATTATTTGTAAAATACTTTAAATTAGTAATGACAGGTTTGACAATTTGCATATTTAGAAAATTCTTTTAAAAAAGTATTAAATTAACAATAAAGTACATTTAAATATAATGCATGAAGAACGGTTATCATCAACGGGCATTTGGTCTAGTGGTATGATTCTCGCTTAGGGTGCGAGAGGTCCCGAGTTCAATTCTCGGAATGCCCCATTTTCTTCTATTTGGAATTAATTTTTATTTCAATTAAAAATTAAAACTTCATTAATCACTTCATCACGAAATACAAAGGCATATATATAGCAAACTTTAGTTTTTAATTTTATAAAATAAAATAAAGTAGAGATACGGTCCTAGTAGTTCCTATGCGATCACGAATATTCATGAAGTTTGATAAACAATTAAGTAAAATCTATGTGCAATAAGATAATATATTTCTTCCACCATAGCATTCCCACTAAGCATACTGGCAGCTCCCATAACCTGTATAAATCAAACAAAACAAAACAAATTGAACTATTTCAAAATCCCATCTAACACAAAAATAATCCAAGTACAAAAATTTACATTAAGTTCAAAACATGCTATGCTACACTTCTATCCTTATAGAATTCTATAAGTTATATTTTATATCTTACTGATTTATTTAATAAATAAAAAATCAAATATTCAACTATCAAATTCAAATATCTTCCCGTAAAAACGAAATCATTAAACACAAAATTTTTAATTTTTAACATTTAGCTATAAGTCGCATAAAAAAAAAACATAAAATTCAAGTGGAACGTCGCATTCTAAAGACAAAATATGTAACTAAGTATAACAAAAAAGTATTATAGTGTTTAATCTTAAAAATGAAGTGTCGGATAATTTTTTTTTAAAAATAACCTACATGTTACATTTATATATAAAAAAAGGGGTTACTTGGGTCAGTAAGAACAATGAGAGCAGAGCCAGAGAAGTAGCAGTCCCAAGGGTTTCTTCCATTGATTGCATAGTACTGATTCATAACAGCAGAGGCATGGTTCAATGGTGTGTCGGGGTAGAAACATGATCCACCTGGTTGAATCATCTTGCAATCACCCAATATATCGCAAGCATATTTAATGTCCTGATTCAGATCATTTTCACTTGCTGAAGGTTTTGCAACACACCAACTTGCTTCGTTCTTCTTGCATCAAAATAAATCAAAGACAAAATTTTAGTTTTCATATATTAATTAATTCTATTCAACACAAGATAATGATAAGGAATTTAATATTTTACCATTCCACTAGCAAACTTCAAATTCCCTCCTGCACAAGTAAATAAATCCAAAATCAATAAAATCTTACAAATTAGAATTTAAAAGGGTCAAAAGAGAGTAAAATTTTTGCAATTTAAAACATTAATGAAAATTTGTTTATTTGATGAAATAGTTTCCACCATTGAAATTTAGATTAAAAAAAAATCATTTGCACATAGTATCTATATAAGTAAAATTTCAATTGAAATAATGAACAATGTATATAGTACACATATAAAGAGAGATTGGGAAGTATGATTAAATGTTTTGTTATGTGTAATAACTAAAGTAATAAAATGAAATTCAAATATCTACCTGCATTGAGCAGGAGAAAGAGAAAAATGAGAAGTGAGACAAATGATTTGGTCATGGTGAAAATTTTGAAAAAGCAAATGGTGATGTTTTTTCTCTTTGCTTAGTGGTGTAGTAATGTGGAGTGAAAGGTCACAGTATATATAGAACTTTTGGAATTCATACCGTGAGATTATAGTTCCCGTATATCGCTTTCTTTTACCATTTCGGGAATTAACCATTTACTTACGGATAATAAAATTGTATTTACATCTAATTTTATTTGTAAATAAAAATATTTAATCACTTTCTCACACGCATTAGAAGTTGAAACGATGGCTAAGAGGTTGGAGATTCCCCTATAATGTGTCCTCTAGGCTCTAGGCATTAGCTAAATAAATTAGTAGCTTTTTTCGTTCAAAATATTTAACACCACCCCTGTTTCAAATAACATGTTTTGAACTAAAATAAAAAATCATACTTATTGATTTCTTAATTTTAGGACACTGATATGTAGGAGTATTAATTCTGTGGAGAGTTGATTAAAAAAAATAATTTGTGGAGAGTAAAATAAAATGAAAATTGAATCTAATAGAAGTGATTAGATTTTTACAATGTAGTAAATTAAATTCGAACCCCAACCAAGAGAAATACATATATTAGATTCTATGAATGATTAAAAAAAGAAGAAATAAAAAGTGAGACATAATAAATAAAATTAAAGGGAGAATACTTAGAAAAAAAAAAGGATATATTTTATCATGTATGTTGCATTAATCTTTTTTTATTTTTTAGAAGATGAAATAATTATCACTAAAAAAATTCACACAAAATGTAATCGGTCTTAGATTCAAACCTAAAATATGATATATAAGATAACAATATCAAATATTTTTTCAGTTGAGTTACAATTTA
>JBBPBQ010020323.1:10774446-10851625 GCA_037974755.1 Cicer yamashitae
TATCTAGTTTTATTCATTTTATTTTATTTCTTTTAATCAATTCAAATATAGTCTTCATCGTAAACAAAAAAAAATATATATATAGTCTTCATCGTATATGACTATGTTTTCAACTTTGCTTTCCAAAAAACATAAACTTTTATATTGAAAAATGCTATTTACTGCAGAAACTTCCTAGCTATTTGCTTAAAATTATTAATTATTATTTTTACAGAAAAATTATTAGTTATTTCAACAAAATATTTATAACTTTATATTTGTTTTTTTTTTGTTGGGTAATTTTATTGAGTAAAGTGTATAGATTAATGGATTGAGATAAAAATAATCAATGAATATTTTAAAAAAATTTACAATGTCTCTTTTCTTAAATGATCCTTTCAAGTTTATGAACTAAAAAAAAAAATCCTTACATGTTAATGCAAAAGAAGCAACCTAAGGCTAAAGACGTGTTTTGTCTTTCCTTAATTTTATCACTTAGCTTTCACCAAAAAATAAATTATCACTTAGCATGTGCATAATGAAGTGACTTTTAACTTTCTCATATTACAGTGTGAACATGTGATATTTGAATTAACATCCTGCCATTCTAAGAATAAAAACTAGTTTTAGTAAATTGATTTGACGCATTTTGAAATGATTTCTTCTAATGTTAATTTGTCTAGTTGCACATGATAAAAATTATTTATTTATTAATATTTATTTGTAAAGTAATTAATTATTTATAAATTTAATTTATATACATTATTGGTGTATAGAATTTTTAAATTGTCAATAATACACCACAAAAATCAGATTATTAGAAACATTTAATGTTTACTGTAATTACTTCTAAATCATATTCATGATCGATTGATATGTGTTGGATGTGTAAATTGGTTTACATTTAAAGTGTTTGAAAGTTCATTTTTTATATTTGATGGAGAGAGATGAATTACATGGAAGTGGATCCATAAAAAAAACAAAAATAAATAATAAAAAGAAAAAGAGTCTTATTGTGATTCTCCTCAATAGTAAGATATTGATAACATTTAAGTTGAGATTCTCTATAGTTTTTTAAAAAATACTGTAAGGATTTGTTTGTAAGCTTGGAGGGGAGAGTGACTTTTGAAAAAATGAATGAATAAATAATTTTAAAATAAGTTTATTTTTATTCATAATATAAAATTCTCTTATTTATTGAAAGCTTGAAAATTAAATTGGAAGAGAATTTTGAATGACTCAAATAAATTCTTCATATCATTTTTGCATTATTATAATATTATATAAATTAAAAATGTATTTATCATATGTATACTTTTACCATTATTTACAAAATAACTATTTTTTTGAAAAAACCAAAAATAATTATAATATTATGTATTCAAACAGAAGATATGCCAAAATAGTCTATAAAATACAATCAAGGCAAACGAAAAAGAAAACCTCTAATTATATCTCAACTATTAATTTTTTTTAGACATATTAAAACTTCATTTTATTTTTATAAAAGAGATAATAAATATCATTATAAATTTACAAACATAAGACAAAACATTCAATCAACAACATCGATATTTTAAACATAAGACAAAACGTCCAACTAACAATATCGACATGTATCTATTAAATTAAAAGTTAAACACAAAACCTAAATTTATTTGATGTAAAAAAAACTTAAATGTATTAATGATAAAATACAATTAAACTAACGAATAAATATAACTAGTAATTTGTTGTATCTGCATATCATGCAATTAGTTCATAATTTTAGAGGTTTGTGCTCCTTAACCACAGCGTGTCGAAAGAGAAGATTATATACCTCCAAACAACTTTCTATTTTCTTAAGAATCTCAAGACAGTTTCTAACAATATGTATTTGGTTATATTTATGTTATATACTATAATCAAATTATTGCCTCAACCATCATCTATTTTGATTGTCACCATTTCATCTCTCTTTTTATCATATCCTTTTCAATATATAGAAAGATATGCCTGTCAGTTTGTGGAACCTTCGGATATATTAAGGAAAAAGCCAACACCGCAAGAAAAATACATATATATTTTTTTTTTTGGAAAAGACATATTTGATTATATGTGTTATCATCATTAAGAAAAAAACTCAACCATCGCGTGAATTTTGATATTGATTTTCCTCATATTATGTATTTTTTAGGATAAAAAAGTTGATTCATATCATTTAATGACAAATGGTAACACAAGTGATGATATGATCACAAATTTAAATAAAAGATAGTAATGAATGCAGCATTACATCATGATCAACTACATATAGGTCTTTCATGTATTATAAACTCTACGAAAAGTTGAAAAAAGAGACAAATATTATTATAAAAAAAAACTCTTATTTAATTTGGTCATTTGAATATCACTACATGGCTGCGATCCTAAAATTTTATATTTAATTTTGAGTTTCTAAAAAAAATTTAAAAAAATAAAAAACAATAAAAAAATCCAAAAAATGCTGACATGGCATACCGCTCAACATTTTTTTAATAAAAAAATATATAAAAAAATTAACTTGTACATGTTTTAATAGATAAAAACCTATATAAAAAAAAACAATAATAAAATATTTAAGTATTAAAATCAAATAAGATAAAAAATTAAAAGTATAATTTTACCTCAAAAAAATCTGGAAGTAATATCACCACCGAATCCTAAAGGGTTGAAATAAAGGAAAAGACAAACCTGAAATCAAATAATATTTTTTGGTTTATCTCCCCATTTTGCATTTTTCTTGACAAAGTACCCTTTCTTATTTTTTTAGTGAGTTATATGTTGAGACTAGGGCATATATAGTAGAATGTTCAGTGCTTGTAAAATTACTTCTTATAAAAACTTGAATAGAAAAATTATCAAACAAAATCAACACCAATAATAATAAAAGAATGTATAAAACTTTAAACAGAGACACCGCAAATCTTACCGCACAAAAATCTTTTGATCAATATAAGAGAATAAAATATGCAACAAGTTCAACAAAAACTCACTGTACAATAATAAATCGATTTGTAGAGTGGACACTATTCACCACCTATATATATACCACTGTGTTCTTCACCCAAACTTATGTTGAGGATGCATAAAATTAATGCTCTCAAATTTTAATCTCACTCACATGGTACTAGTCAAGTACAGTGTTTCCTTGTTTTATTTTTGGTGATTTCTTCTCCATTCTTCCTATGCTTTTAAATACACATTAAGATTAATCAATTCAAACGTGCAAAAAATACTTTTAAATTAATCAATTCAAACAAAAATTTGGGACTTTGGAGAAAATATAAGAGTAGAGAAAATAAACACACTTTTTTTTTTTATAGTGTGGGCCTTACTTAGGAAGTGAGTTATCCAACGTAAGAAAGAACAAGTAGATGGAGGGTATGTTCATGGTATAAGTTTTTTTTTTGTGGACATATTAGAGTTTTTTTGTTTAGTAAAAATTAACCGATGACAGAAAAATTAACTAATAATGAAGGAAGTTATAAGGATAAACTAACTAATAGCAAATAAGCTAGTTAATATATTGAATTTAAAGTGTTTGATAAAATTAGTTATTAAACTAACTAATAAATATAAAATAACATAAAATTTTAATTAATATTTATATATTTTCAATTAAGATAAAGAGAATAAAAATAAAATAAAGTATGATATATTATAAATTCAAACACTACTTGAAGTAATATGTATCTATTTGACAAGGTCAAACCAGTAGTTTATAAAGGATAAGTGTAGTGTATAATTAAGCTCGTATAGTCAAAATAGATTGTTTGATTTTTTTTATTTTATTTTTCTTTTTTTAGATGTTACTTCAGGTATGTTAGTTTATAACATATATCATTTGCTCTCCTTTTTACCCTGATTGTCTTAATTAAAAAAGTTTATATAAAAAAATATTCATTATTTAATTATGTACATACAAATATATGAATTATTAAAAATTTGTATGCTTACATTTATGCAATTACCTCAGGTCACTCAAACAATTCAATAAATAAAAAATACAAATATTAAACGTTTGATATATATCAGGGGACAGTTCATGGGCATCTCTTCTTCCCTTGATTTAGTTCTTGATGTTAAAGTAAAAAAATACATATACAAAAAAAATATCAGCTATATGTCACATAAACCTTATTTGTAGCTGATATTTGTATTCACACACTCATTTGAATGGTAGACTAGCTAGAGATAACTCAATTCCAATCTACAAATAAGGTTTTACACTCATTTATTGTCATGTTTAATTTGAAATGTTGTAATGATTTCCCTCAAAAACATCAATGATAGAAGAAAGTATATATATGAACAAATTGCTAATACAAAGTTTTGGAACTGTATCACAAATTGCTATGTTAATTCTTATGCCACCATTTTCATGTAGGAATAATGAATTTGGAAATGTAAAATATGCATCTAAATAGTTAATCATCAAATTTTACATGTATGAACGTGTTTTTTTAGTCAATAATTCATAGACATGAATTTAGATATAATTATAATAAAAGTCAAATATCTTTAATAATCTAATAGTTGTGATCATTGATTATCAATGTAAAAACTTTTTACACTAGCGGTATATAGGAATTAAATCATATTTTCTTTTAATTAATCGTAGAAACTTCATAGCAACTGACATTATCACTTGAACCAACTTTGTCATTATTGAGATGTATATAGATTATCCTCAAGATCGGTCCAAGAGTCAAGCCACTAAAGCTAGAGCTTTAGGCCTTAAAAAATGTTTATTTTAAAAAGTTGTTTATAATATTATTAATTATGTTACAAACTTATTTGTTGTTATTATTAAGAATCCTACCAATGTGTATATAAGTGGTAGGTAGTTTTCAACCTACAAGTCGATTTTTTGGGGGTTGTGTAGGGCTTAACCCAAATTCTAATATGGTATCAGAGTCTATCTGAGATCTATTGAATCATCTGCTATCATGTCACTGTTATGGGCTACTCGAGTCCCACATTGGATGACATAAGGCCTACCAAAGTGTATATTAGTGATGAGAAGTCCTCACCCAACAAGTTTAAGGCCCAAACCAAATTCTAAAAGTTATAAGTTAGTTTAATTGGTAAAATGTTAGATTTTGAGTCTATCCCATACAATTATTTTTATGTTTTTTACAATTTAAAGATCCTTTCAAGTATCTAAAGTTGTTGGACCGACATAACTATACATACTCCGGCTGTGGACTTCACAGGCAACAAATTAACAATCCAATGAAATGAATTCATTATGGAGAAAGTTTGTTACATTGTGCCACTTGCATGAGAATGAGCATGGCATTATTTATTACCACTTGCCCACTTGTCTTGATTTTTTGGCAAATAAGTGCCATCTTTCCGCAAACCGCGTTCGGTCTTTTTGCCAATACCATCCAAAGTTTCACTTCACATGCACACACTATTTGCATATTATAGTACTAATTATATTATGCATTCCTTCATTTGTTCATCATTACACACGCATAAATAAATTTCTATATTTTTAGATTCTTAATTGCTAATGCTAAATTAGCTTTTGCAGCTAAGCACGACTGAAGTAACTAGTAAAAATTCATACAAAAATCAGTGCGTCCCTACTCACGGGATTGCTTTTATAATCCACACCAATTGCATCAATAGTCAAGCATTCATCGATTAAACAAGCCATCCACAATATTAATTTTTATTTTTGAGTATATTCTTAAATTGCTAATACTGATTCTTTATACTAATAAACACTATATAAAGTCAAGAGTCGTCTAGACAAATTCATTGCATTTTCATATGACTAGTATAGCAAGACTTCTAGATAATTATGAAATTACTTTGAATGAGTTTGTAGCGAAAAAAGAAGGATGAACAAGAAATTAAATGACAAAATTAAACTTTCAAACAATCATTAAAGTCTGACTCAAATAAAAACTCATTAGTCTTAAATATAAGACAAAAAGAATTTTTATTTTTTATATTTAAGGTGGAAAAGAGTATGAGTTTTATATTTTATTTTTTAATAATTAACAAATTTTAAACTTTTAATTTGACAAATACGAAAATCATAAACTGGTTTATGCTATTAGTTTCCTTTTCTCCCTTGTTTTTTAGTCCTATGGATAGACAATTAATTAACTCCCATGGGTTCTTCCCCCCTATTTCAAAGTCTCAAATTTATTGATACAAATGTTTTGGAACATCTTATGTAGCGTCTCATTTAGTAGAAGATGCACCAAGTTTGGTTTCTTATACAGCAACCACCTCAAATACTCAACTTAAGTCAAATTAATTTAATGTGCATCTAATGATTTATCTAATTTAATGTGAACACACTTTAAGAATTGGGTCGTACGTACCCTCTTCTAAGAATAATAAAATAGTGGATAAATGAACATCATCATCATATCTATAAAGGCTTCAGTTACTACAACTTTTATGTTATGTCATCAAACTTCAAATTAATTTCAAAGTTATGTTATCTCTGAATCTAAACTTTTGGTTGATTATAGTCATAGTCATTTCAATTGTTACACATGCTGAAAAAACAACCTTTGAAATTGAAATTGAAGCATTGAATGCTTTCAAAAATTCCATAACAAATGACCCAAATGGAATTTTTTCTGATTGGGTTGAAACTCACCCTCATTGTAACTGGACTGGAATTACATGTGACAAATCTTCAAAACATGTCACATCAATTTCTCTTGTTGCTCTTCAAATCCAAGGTGAGATTTCACCATTCCTTGGAAACATTTCAAACCTTCAAGTTCTTGATTTAACTACAAACTCATTTTTTGGTCATGTACCTCCTCAGATTAGTCTTTGCACTCAACTCACACAACTTTTATTTGTTGAGAATTCTTTATCAGGTTCAATCCCTCATGAATTAGGAAACCTACAAAATTTGCAGTATTTGGATTTAAGTAGTAACAATTTTAATGGAACACTTCCTAATAGCATATTCAACATCACTTCTTTGTTAGGTATTGCTTTCAATTTCAACAAACTTAGTGGAACAATTCCATCAAACATAGGGAATCTAATTAACACTATACAAATTGTAGGGTTTGGGAATAGTTTTGTTGGTTCCATACCTGTTTCTATAGGTCAGTTAGAAGCTTTGGAATCTTTTGATTTTAGTCAAAATCAATTATCTGGTGTTATACCTAAAGAGATTGGAAACCTAACCAATTTAGTATACCTTTTATTGTTTCAAAATTTGTTGACAGGGAAAATTCCTGCTGAGTTGGCTCATTGTAGCAAACTTATTTACCTTGAGTTATATGAAAATCAGTTTATTGGAAGTATTCCTCATGAGCTAGGAAATTTAGTTCAATTGGAAACATTGAGGTTATATGAAAATAATTTGAATTCAACTATACCATCTTCCATATTTAAGTTGAAATCGTTAACACATTTAGGGTTATCAGATAATAACTTAGAGGGAACAATATCTTCTGAGGTTGGATCTTTGAAATCTTTAAAAGTATTAACCTTGCATTTAAATAAGTTTACCGGAACGATTCCTTCGTCGATAACAAATTTGATAAACTTGACATCTTTGTCCATGAGTCAGAATCTACTTTCAGGTGAAATTCCTTCAAACTTAGGTGTGCTTCATAATTTGAAGTTTTTTGTGTTGAACAACAATTCTTTACATGGACCTGTTCCTCCTAGTATTACCAATTGTACTAGTTTGGTAAATGTGAGTTTGTCTTTTAATTCTTTAACTGGGAAGATTCCTGAGGGTTTTTCAAGGCTGCCTAATTTTACTTTTCTGTCCTTTGCATCTAACAAAATGAGTGGTGAAATCCCTGATGACCTCTTCAACTGCTCAAATCTCAGTACTCTAAGTTTGGGGGATAATAACTTCAGTGGATTGGTAAAATCTGGTATCAAGAATCTGTTGAATCTCATGCGTTTGCAGCTGAATGCGAACACATTTGTAGGACCGATTCCACCAGAGATTGGAAACTTGAATAAACTCATCACTTTGTCCCTTTCTGAAAATAGATTTTCAGGTCATATTCCGGTAGAATTGTCCAAACTTTCTCTCCTTCAGGGACTCTCTCTACATGACAATGTATTAGAAGGTACAATACCTGATAAACTTTTGGAACTAAAACAACTGACTTTACTTTTGCTGCAAGAAAACAAGTTAGTTGGCCAAATACCAGATTCAATCTCAAATCTTGAGATGCTTTCATACTTGGATCTTCATGGAAACAAACTTAATGGATCCATTCCAACAAGCATGGGGAAGCTCAAACGTCTTTTAATGTTGGATCTCTCTCACAACCACCTCACAGGATCGATTCCAGAAGATGTCATTGCACGGTTCAAAGATATGCAAATGTATCTTAACCTTTCTTACAACCACTTTGTTGGAAGTGTTCCAACTGAGCTGGGGATGTTGGAAATGGTACAAGCCATTGATGTTTCAAACAATAATCTTTCAGGTTTGCTTCCCATGACACTCGTTGGGTGCAGAAATATGTTCAGTCTTGATTTCTCAGGAAACAATATTGCAGGTCCTATTCCTGCTGAAGTTTTTAGTGGCATGGACTTGCTTCAAAGCTTAAATCTTTCAAGAAATCATTTAGAAGGTGAAATCCCTACAAGCTTGTCACAGCTTAAAAATCTTAGTTCCTTAGATCTTTCTCAGAATAATTTGAAGGGAACTATTCCTGAGGGCTTTGCCAATCTTTCCAACCTGATGCAGCTCAACTTTTCTTTCAATCAACTTGAAGGTCCTGTACCTTTGACTGGAATATTTGCACATATGAATGCATCTAGTATGATTGGAAACCAAGCTCTTTGTGGAACGAAATTCCTAAAACCTTGCAGAGACAATGGTCATTCTCTATCCAAGAAAGCCATAGTTATCATTGCTTCACTTGGATCTCTTGCTATCCTTCTACTTGTAGTGCTTCTGATTTTATTCTTCAAGCGAGGCACCAAATTTGGTAAATCTATAAAGAGAAAGGATACTGAGAATCATGAACCAGAGTACGGTGCAGCGTTGGCTCTTAAAAGATTCAGTCCAAAGGAGTTAGAAAATGCCACCGGTTGTTTCAGCTCGGACTATATCATTGGTGCTAGCAGTTTGAGCACCGTTTACAAGGGCCAATTTGAAGATGGTCAGATTGTAGCCATAAAAAGATTGAATTTGCACCAATTCTCTGCAAATACTGACAAGATCTTCAAGAGAGAAGCCAGCACCTTGAGTCAGCTGAGACATAGGAATTTGGTCAAGATACTTGGATATGCCTGGGAAAGTGGGAAAACAAAGGCTTTAGTTCTAGAGTACATGGAGAATGGGAATTTGGATAGCATCATACATGACAGAGAGGGAGATCAGTCTAGGTGGACATTATCCGAAAGACTACGGGTTTTCGTTTCCATTGCCAGTGGATTGGATTACTTGCACTCTGGTTATGATTTTCCCATTGTTCACTGTGATCTAAAGCCTTCTAACATCCTTTTAGATAGAGATTGGGAAGCTCATGTCAGCGATTTTGGGACGGCTCGAATACTTGGTCTTCATCTGCAGGATGGCAGTGCCCTTTCCACATCAACAGCTTTGCAAGGCACAGTTGGCTATTTTGCACCAGGTATAGGCCTTTTATAATCTTTTACGGTCAATGCATTATTTATGTGTGATATATTTTTATCATATTTATGTTCATGGTCGAGTTGCAATCTAAATGAATAATTTAGTTCTTTTCAAATTTGTGTAGTTAGTAAATTTTCTGCACATTAGACTGTTCTAATTAGCAAAAGCAGCACTAAAAGTTCAAGAGTTAAATGCGTTTTAGTGTTTTATTTCGTTCTTAAGTTTTGTGACCTAAAGATTTTTTTATATTTTTCACTCTCTGAACAATATTTTTGTGTCATTTCCAGAAACTGCCTACCTAAGGAAAGTAACAACTAAAGTGGATGTGTTCAGCTTCGGTATCATAGTGATGGAATTTCTAACAAAAAGAAGGCCAACAGGGCTCGCAGAAGAGGACGGCTTGCCAACCAGTTTGCGCGATATAGTGGCGCAAGCCCTTGCAAATGGAATGGATCAAGCTATCAACATTGTGGACCCTGAGTTGATCACAAAAGACAATCCAGAAGTGTTGGAAGAGCTCTTTAAGCTATCATTGTGCTGCACTCTACCTGATCCTGAACGTCGACCAAATATGAATGAAGTTTTATCTGCACTTGTGAAGCTTAAGACAGCAAAATAGTGTTACTGTCTTGTTAAATGATAAACAACATTAATATTAATTAATTATTGGTGCTGGTTTTTCAAAAGAAGAGAAAATCATTGCTTGCCAATTGTTTCATTACTAGTTTCTTTAACAATGACAAGGCCTTCTGGTTTCCATGTTAGTTTTCCAGTTATGATGAAATGTATATATGCAACAAATTAGCAGAAGACTTTGAGTCTGCAATATCATGTGGAACTTTTGTAATATGATTAGTATTGCTTCACAACCATGTATTAATACTCCCAACTTTTTAAGTCTGCATCGACTATCTCTTGTTGCATACTCTATACTTTTCACTCCCTCTCTCCATTCGTCAATTTAATGCAGATATATCTATATATACATTCAAGTTTGCTCTGTCGTATAGTTAGAGAAAGATGTCAGTTTGGAATTAAAACTGACATCAGAAACAACTTATACGTAAACACTTATGCTATAAGCACTTAATTAAGTTATTATCCAAATACACTTTATCCTTTTAGAATGAATAGATCTCAACTCAATGAATAGTCATCACAGCAACCAAAGTTCCAATTCCAGAATTATATAAAATGGACAAATTACAAATTGATTGCATTTGCATACAAAAACAAGCTACAAAGAAGAATATCATAAAATAAAACATCAAAGCCAAATGGTAAAACAATGCTTCAATTACTAGGAGGATCATTATGAAGAAATTCTTGAATAGTTGAAGGGAACACCAAGCCTCCAAAACCAGAATCAGCACTCTCAGAAACAAAAGCAGCTTTCCCTAAAAGCAAGTGTGCCAATCTCAAAGGCTCTTTCTTCTCCACACCAATAACATCATCACCATCACCATTTAGAAAATGCTGAATCCACCCATTTAACCTCAACACCTCCTTTTTACACTTTGGCCCTTCTATACCAACAATCTTTGAATAAAACCCACCTTCACAGTGACAAGAATCACAATCTTCATCACCCTCAAAATCAAAACCATTCCTTTGTTCCTCTGACATTCCTAAAAGCTTCATTAACCACTCAATTTCATCAACATCTTGAGCTTCATTTGAAGGAGTAGTTTGAGCAGGATATTGTTGATGGGTGAGTGGGAATCCTTGAGAAATTGAGAGGAATTGTTGAGGTGCTTCACTGCTTTCTTGGGTGAGACATGTTTGGGTGCAACTTTGTTGGAGGAACAAAGGTGAACCCAAACTTGATGAAAAATTGCTGCTTTCTTCTACTTGTGATGATTCTGTTGTTTTTGTTGATATGCTCTCTAATTTTAACCTTTTTTCAACCTGAGTACCAAATTAATCCATTCGTTAAAACATCGACAAGAATAACATTTTATGATGTTAAAATTGAAATTGTGATTTCTTCATACCTGTTTTAACGACGAGAAGAATTTGGAATGTGAAGAAGACATTGATAATGGTCGAGTTTTGTTTTTCCTTTGGTTGTTATGTATCATAAATATATATAGTAGTGTAGTGCATTAGAATATATTAGAGTATTATGATATTTATTTATTTACTTATTTATTTATCACATCCACTAAGTTTGAGTGTTATGAGTTGGATGTTATTTCAATTTTAACGATTTTGAATAGTATTATTCACTTTTTTTATTGATTTTAATGAATGAGTAATTTTTTTTAAATGAGTGGTTGGCATATAGATTGTACGAAATGTAAGTGATTGGAAAAACAAAATGATACTTGAACAATGTAAAAAACAACCGATTAACATTAAGTTGCATACACATATAATAGATAATTCACAATCCATGGGGAAGTACATTACAACGACGTATACTTCACCAAAAACACATAACTAAATCCAAAAGTGCTCACTTTCCGGGAACAAAGTTGGTGGCATAGGCCCAAGCATTGTTGTTGACGGGGTCAGAAAGGTGGTCAGCAAGGTTCTCCAAAGGACCCTTTCCGGTAACAATAGCCTGAACAAAGAATCCAAACATAGAGAACATGGCTAATCTACCGTTCTTAAGTTCCTTAACCTTCAATTCTGCAAAAGCTTCTGGGTCGTCAGCTAAGCCCAATGGGTCAAAGCTGCCACCTGGGTAGAGTGGGTCAGTGACCTCACCAAGAGGCCCACCAGCAATACGGTAACCTTCAACAGCACCCATCAACACAACTTGGGTGGCCCATATGGCAAGGATACTTTGAGCATGGACCAAACTTGGGTTACCCAAGTAGTCAAGTCCACCCTCGCTAAAGATTTGTGATCCAGCCTTGAACCATACAGCCTCACCGAATTTAACACCATTGCGGGACAAAAGCTCTGGGAAGACACATCCCAAGGCTCCCAACATAGCCCACCTGCTGTGGATAACCTCGAGTTCACGGTTTTTTGCAAATGTCTCGGGGTCAGCAGAAAGTCCAGCAGTGTCCCAACCATAGTCACCTGGGAACTCTCCAGTCAAGTAGGACGGGGGCTCACCAGAGAATGGCCCTAAGTACTTCACACGGTCTGGACCGTACCATGGGCTACCTGATGAGGCCACTTTCTTCGTGGTAGCAGCCTTCCTCATGGTGAACCTTGAGGTTCCCAATTCTTGACTTGATGGGCTCAGCTTGACTGGCTTGCCAGCCAAGGTAGGTGAAGAGAGAGCCATGGATGAAGCGGCCATATTTGCAATAATAAAGAAAAAATGCTTTGTTATTGTTATGCTTTTGTAAACTATGAATGGTGAGTTTCAAAGTAAACATGGATGTTTATTTATATTGTAATGAAGTTGTTGTGCTCTTATCTTACGTTATCTAAAGGTAAATTCTGATTGGAGGTTGGAGATTTTTGTTGCTACACTTGTCACCTTTCTAATCCACATATGGGTTAGATTCTTCTCATGATTTGCAACCAATGTTGCTGTTACATGTGTAACTGTGGGATTCCCGTAGATATAAATTAATATTTTATTATTAATTCATAAAATTGGCTTAATTTATGAGGCTATGCTTTCACTGACTCAGAAGTGTAAGATAAATTTTTGTGTCCACATCTTGTGCACTCAGAACCACAAAATTTGAAAACACTGTGATTTGTGACTGTAGTGGATAATTTCTATTTCAAGAATTATTATAGCACATGTAATAAGGAATACAGGATAAAGGCAGACAAATTGTGAAAACAAACAACCAAGTCAGGGTTGATGATGTTACACATACAAGGGTCAATTTTTATTAAGCTATTGTTAATTGTAACACACTGAGTTGGAGTCTTACATGGCTGGTATTATTTAGGCCATTGTTTTCAACAATAAAAATTAAACAGCTCACACCCTCATGATTTATTATTAAGTTACAATGCAAGAGGTACTTAAGGATAGTTTTCACTCATTGTGCCAATTTATATATATTTATCTTAAATTAGTTGTCAATTAAAGATCAATAAATAGTATATTAAGTATACACACGATCACATGCATTTTTACAAAAAATAATCAGTAAGCAATGTGCTTTGAATTCTTAACTATCTTATACATGTGCATAGAGGAAGTGAGGCAAGTTAATAATGGTCCCTGCTTTTTGCCGTACAAGATATTTTTACCAAGTTTAATTCCCATTTTAATGTTCATTTAGCATACATGACTTATCCAAAATATATGATGGCAATTTCTTATTGGATGAAGTATGTGTTTATGATATCTCTTTAGATTGCATGATCTGTTAGTATGTATGAGGACCAATTACATCAAGGTGTCTCAACATGCTTAGACAAATGAGATTGTTTGTCTTGCCTATTAGGAAATATTTGAATATATTGTGATGTGAATGTGTGACAAATAAAAAGGATATTGAAGAACATGGCTTGAAATTAAATGTGATTACTCGTGTTCAATTAATTTTATGTATAAAATCATTTTGTTCAATCTGTTATAAGTCTACCTATGAAAAGATGAAACATAAGCTCCAATCTGTGTTATCAAGAGACAAAACTTGTAATGGCTAACTAATTTAGTGGTGGAGTTTGGCTGAACTGTTTGAGGGAGCCATATACATAAGGAGTATATAAAATTATGACACTAGAACTAAAAAATATGTTTGGGGGTATAGTCATAGTGGTTGGTTTTGCTTCCACTTTAAGCCTCGTCTATTGGGTTTTATCATTTATTGGATTATTTTTCGAAAAATAGTACAAAACTTGGAGCTTATTGGAGCCATTCCAAACCACTAAGATGCCTAAAATTGCTTTACCAATGTGCTACCAATCACAATTACTACCATTTAATTTAATTTAGAAGCAAGGAGTATGGAAATATAACAATTGGGTACCGGGTAGCTAGCATAACTAATTTAAAACAAATAAAAATAGTAAAATTAATCCACATAAAAAAAAGGTGATATTCAACTCATTATATATATAATATTTTATATTAAAATATTATCTTTCGTTGGTTATATATTTTTAACAATCAATTTCTTTATTTTTTAATTGAAAAATTATCCAACACTTTGGAAAATGTGAACAATTCTCAAGGAGTCTAAAAAGACTTATTTTAAAGTCTTATTAGAATTATTTAGCACTTTATTTGAATTTGGTTTGAGTTTGAGTTATCTTAGATAAATCTAAATTCATTTTTGTTATGATAGATAATATCTCTAACTTTAGGACACTTTAGACTTATTTTAATTTGTGTGTTGTTTGGATAATTGTTGTTTTGAAAAATTTGAATTGAGTTTGTGTTAATTGGAAAATCCAAACATAATTTGTATATAAAGAGTAAATCATAAAATTTTTTTTAAGTGGACATTCAAATTGATTCATACTTAATGCATAAGTAGTATACCATAATTTTTTTTAAATGAGCATAAAAAAAATTCAAATTAAAAATATAATAAGTAAAAAAAAATTCAAATTAAAAATATAATAAGTCAAAAAAAATATTATAAAAAATCTGCGGGTTACTCGTCCGACCCGCAACCCGTCTATGGCTGGGCTTGGGTAGTATTTTATCATTCCATATTAAAGCAGGACTTTTTGGCCCAATCCAAAGAAGCCCGCAATTCGTTAAGTCAATCCTATATGGACTGGGTAGCCCGTTTTGAGCGCTCTAGTATTCATGTCAACATCGTGCATTTTCAAATCCTACATTTTATAGCTTTGTATTTTTTACGGTGTAACTGTCTTGAAACGTGAAAAAACTTGTTCCACCATTAAATCAAACAAATGTTAAGTTTGGTGCCACCAGAATTGAGAAGTTGAAAAGTTTGGTGCCACAACAATTGAGGAGTTGATGACTATGTCTAGATTATTTATAATTTTAAAGAGGTTAACCAAATTGTGAATATACCGACTAAATTTAGAATCTCTTTAGAAGCCCTTTCTAAAATAATTATTTCAATTCCTATTTTTATCTCTAATATAATAAATGCTCAATTTATAGGGATTTTGATGTAATGTCTTCTAACGAGGCTTATGCCCTTTACCATTCACCAACAAATAATATGTGTATACCTATTTAGTATAATACAATATTGAGTGTGCCATGACACCTACTAAGAAGAAAAATCATGTCACAAAAAAGACCCATCTCTTGCAAACCATGATTGGAGATTGCTTTGAATATGTCCAAGTCTTATGTAGTAGTTTTTTTTGGGTGTAATCAACATGTACTAGCTAGTGAAATGTTTACCATAATAATAAAACTTTGGCCATTTACCGAGCATTATATAAAATCGGCAAAATTCATCATTTATCTTCAAAGGGCCAAATACACAATCTTGTGATAATTTTTTTTCCAAATGGGTAGAAGTTATCTCTCTCAAAAGATACTCATAAAAATATTTTTGATTTTGTTGAAATAAATATCTGATATAGATTTTTCATACATAAAATTTTAGGCAAAAAGTTTAAAAGTACGTAGAACGTATGAACATTAAGTAGTTGACTTTAACATTTTATTGTGCCAAAAAAATAGACAAGTAGAGACAATGAATGAGATAATTGTTACATTTAAAATCA
This sequence comes from Cicer yamashitae, assembly GCA_037974755.1. Lineage (NCBI taxonomy): Eukaryota > Viridiplantae > Streptophyta > Magnoliopsida > Fabales > Fabaceae > Cicer > Cicer yamashitae. Next base: position 10,790,645 of record JBBPBQ010020323.1, read on the forward strand.
TATTGAAAACTTGAAGCTAGGTTTGAAACTGACACTCGAAATTCAAATGTTTCCTCTTTAACATTGACGAAATTTTTCCAATAAAGGTGCTACCATTTAGAGGAACAAATGATCTATTGATATTAACTTTATAGACTCTTTGAGGAGGTGTTCACGACAAGGAGTAGCAACTAATATTTTCTCATTACGAGAGGCAGTAGAGTTTGAAAGCACACCATAGATAGAGTGAGCATAATGACAAACATGAAATGAAAAAGTTTCCCACTTTTGAATCTTGAGAGAAAACAAGTTTATTCATGTGTTTCCACAAAGTTGTGGTTGTAACACAAAAAAATAACCACTTGTAAGGGATAACATCTACTTTTTTTTAATAGATAAATTTAACATAATTCAATCAAGAGTATCTAAATTGAAGAATTTATGCCAAATATCTTGGACGAAATCCTTCTAAAAAATTTTAACATCCTCACATGTTATTAGAACATACGTAAGAATTTTAGGAGTAAATCGTCAACAAATGCATATAAAATTATGAGACATAATTTTGTGGTGTCTTTCTGAACTTGTGAGGAGAGTTGCACAAGCAACTTTTCAAATGTGAGCATGACTTTTTCAACCAGTGACTTTAGGTAATACGGATTATTATAATTAAATAAATACAAATAACTAAAAACAAGAATACTATTACGTTATTAAAAAAACACTATTATAAGATGAATAAGAATTTTTATAATATTCGATTTTATGTATAAATCAGTTATCATTTATTAACAATATTACGATAAGTTTTTTGATAAACAAATCACGACGACTAAAATTTTAATTTTAAAAATCTAATAATTAATTAAAATAGTCCAAACAATTAAGAAAATGACACATATAACGTCTTAATTTTTATTAACGTTGTTTATAGTATAACATTTAATATTTTTTATCATTTGCATAGAACCACAATTTTGTATAACTAAATTCAAACTTATTATATTTGATTAAACAGAGATAAACTAGAAGATACTTGATTTATACGTAAACACTTGTCGATTTGATGATTTTTTTAATTTATTTTCATATAATTGTTAGTATTATTTTATTTTTTATATTAACAATTACAAACTTGTTTATATTTTAGAATAAAAAGAAAAGATGGGATTGAGAAAGTAAACACATTTTAACCGTTAAAACTTAAAACCCTAAACACAACTCACGTTTGGATCAGAAACACTTTGGACTTTCCACTCAACTCAAACTGACCGGATAAAAAGCAAAGGCTCGCCGGAAAACGCCGGAGGACTTGGCCGCTGCCCACCACCAACAGCGATCAAAGTCATTCTACAGGTTTTCCTTCTTTTTATTTTTTACGAATTTTCCTTCCCCTCTCCTCTACCGCTCGCGAAGATGCGATTCCATCGCGATAGCCGCCACTTCAAAAGGAAACGCACCGGTGATTGAGCTGTGTCGCCGCCAAGCTCTACTCGGGCATGCGGAATATTCGATTTCCAGTTACCTTTTGCGGATGCTCTCGTGCGGCATTGTTATTAGCACTTAACTAGGGTTTAGTAGAATTATTTTATTTGATTAATTTGGATATTACACCATGCGTTTCAAATCGATCAATCTTTCTGCAGCAGCAGCAGAAAAGTCCTGATATTTTGGGAAGGGATAGGAGTGGGGGTGCACTGATTAATAGGATTTTGGAAGAATGTGCATTGCCGTTTTTTTTTCTTTACTGTAAACAAATTCATTCAATAGCTTGAACAAATATAGGTACAAAGAGATTGCAAAGATTTGTATCGACGTCCCGTCCACAAATTAAAACTAACACAAATAGCAAAGTCAAGAATGTGCACTGTTGAATAACGAGGGTAAACAGTTTAATTAAGCACATATTTAATTAATATATTTATCATATAAGAGTTTATGTAGTATAAGCTAATTTTAAAATCGAAGGGTAAATGTGGGTATACTTTGTACTCCCTCCATCCCATATTGTATGATGTTTAAGGTTGTAGCACACTCCTTAACTTCTATAGCACCGATACTTCTGATCAAAGAGGTGTGTCCCAATGTCCGACGTGTGTCGGTGTCTGACATGACACCTTGATTACATTCAATTCATTCATTTTTTCAAATTATTATCGGTGTCAATGTGTCACTAACTGTGGTTCATAGTCTTTAAGTAAAGTAATTGATAGTGTATATTTTATAAAAAGTGTTGTGCAACTGCAAATGTACAATTATGCACTTTATATCTCCTCTTAGATAGGTACTTTATCATTTATTGATCAAAAAGCACAATAAAAATGAATAGGGGTAATAGTGGAAAAATTGTTTAATGTTTCATTGGATATGTAAAATGACCATCAAATTTAGACAATTTGGTTTTGTTTAAATGTCTTACAATATGGGATAAGTATTGATTACTTCACAAAAATAATCGTACTATGAAGTGCTACTAGAGCTGAGCACACTTCTGGCTTTTTTTTGTGGAGGTTTTTAATCATTGCAGCTGTTGGTCACTGCTACAAGCTCTGTCATCACTTATTCCTGCTTAAGATACTTTGTTTCTCTCTCTAATTTCATATATCAATTGAATTTCATTGGGAACTTGTTAATTTGTTATATGGTTGATATGCTATGTTATTTTCACTAGCATTCGGAACTTGAGCAAATTCTTTTAGTATTTCTTTTCATCTTGCTTTCATTCTTTTAACTGAAGTTAGTTGAATTTTTTAAAAGCAAAGCTATTAACCATTTTTTGGTAACATTTATAAGTTTTTTCATCTATTTTATTTTTCTGTACCCTTCACAGGTTTTTGGAGAAATTACCAATTCATCTACCATGGCTAATAATCCATCACAGCTTCTCCCATCAGGTTTTTTTTTTCACTGTCTCTCACCAACCATTTTTTTTGGGTAATCCAATACAGCTTTGAACTCTGTTTAAGATAACATATCATTTGTACTGAAAATATGCAGAGTTGATTGACCGCTGTATAGGTTCAAAAATATGGGTGATAATGAAAGGTGACAAGGAGCTTGTTGGTACTCTTAGAGGCTTTGATGTTTATGTTAACATGGTCCTTGAAGATGTCACTGAATAGTAAGACCTGCTCTACCATATTTTATGCTCTTATCTATTAAATAAACTTTCTGATGCTCCTTTTTTAATATTTATATTGTGCATATTTGATTGTTTTTCTGTAAAATATGTGGTTGTTGGGTAGGAAGATAGAATAGGACCAGCTTTACATGTTTGTTATGGGATGCAATTGTTTCGTGCGTAGACTCAATGGCCCCCTCCCACCCCCACTCAACTTTTTGAAATACATTAGAATCGTTACTAAAAGCCACCATGATCCTTGACTTCACTTGATTGTTATTAGCGCTGATTCATCTGGAATCAATACAAATAATAGGAGTCTTCCATATGAGAAAGCCTCTCATATGCCCCAACCCTTTTACTGCCATCCTCTGCAAATATGAAAGTGCCCATGTTGATAACGCCACTAAACTTGAATGACTTATCCTCAGTGAATGCAGGAAAAATTACCTTCCCAACTGGAAGACTAGCTAACATCCTGTAACCTCCAATTAGCTCCCTAGTCCCTACTACAACTGTCAGCTAGTTAAAACTTAAAAGGACATGCCCTAAAGTAACAACATGCAGGTCTTAGATAATGTAACCATCTATCCTTTGAGGCTTTGAGGTCTATAGGAACTCCCTATGCATGCTAAAGGAGCCTCCAATATCTTCCTTGGAGATATATAACCAAGAGGTCTCTCTCTAAGTAATGCCCTACAGAGTCTTCTGTGATCCATCATGATCATCTTTTGAACTTGTCAGGACATGTGTTATTATGTCTGGGTTAAGTGTTTAGGTTCAGTTTGTCATGCAAATACGGTACACCAACAACTATGTTTTTTCTCATTTAATACCTTTATCATGTATTAAGTTCATAGATCATAGATAGATTATTTATATCTAATACTCCAAAGCACCAATGTCCCCCTGCCCCTGTACACATGTGTGCCGGCGAATAGTGGTTTCATACATCATAGCATTTATGTTGCTGTGGAGCATCTTTCTCCGTGGGTTATTTCTTTTTGGGATTTGAGGAGTCTGAAGTATCAACTGTAGATTTGTTAGTAAGGACCTTTACGACATTTCTGATTGTTTGATGCTGTACTTACAGAAGACTTTCTTACTTATATCATAGCTTTTGTGTCTGTATGATTTGTGTTAGTTCTCCATTCTCCTTGATTTGCATGTTCATGTGTGCATCTCTTGGGCACATAATAATTTGATTTGTTTTTTTGTTTTTATAATCATATAACAGTGAGATCACTGCTGAGGGGAGAAGGATAACTAAGCTTGATCAGATTTTACTCAATGGAAACAACATTGCCATTGTAAGTGTCAAATTTTCAATTGTTTTCTACTTATCTAAATTCCATGGATTATTAATAAATCATTTGACTTAGCAACTGTAGAAAATGTTGACAGTAATCTCACATGTTTTTTAGTTTTAAAAGTGTCATAGTGATACTAACAATATGTGGTGTTCAATGCAGTTGGTCCCTGGTGGTTCACCTGATCCAGAATGAATAATGCTACTTGGTTACACCTCTATTGTGAACCCTTAGTCAATGCACAAGGCACATGATTCCTATATTTGAAAGAGGATTCTGAGGCAAGCTAGGTTTTTTTCTTCCGTAAGCTTGTTTTAAGGATACATGATTGTAGTAGTTATAAAACCTTAATCATCATGTTGAATTGTGGATTGTCCTGTGTAACAAGCAATGGTATTGATTACAATTAACTCTGCACCTTCATATTCCCGTTTCTCTTCCATTACTATCAAAGTTCACTCGTGTCTACTATGAGCTGAGTGTCAGCTAATGCTTAATTGGACTCCTTTCCCGATTGAATGTGGTACCTGTTATATATTTGCTAAGATTAGTGAAGTTATTTGCATTGTAGTTATTAAAGGTCATCTTGCACTAATGATAAAAGGCTGTATTGTCAACGACCTGGGCTAAATTCTGATTGATATCCCTGTTATATTTATATAATATAAACCGGCTTAATTATGAAGGATTGAATCAGTTCTAACAGTTGTGATTGCTTTGCCAGTTTTATAATAATTGATTTTAAAAGTTTTGATTATCCAAGCAATGTTTTGTTTTCAACTTTCGTTTTACCAATGTTTCTTCATAGGAAAATTTGAGTGTTCTGACTTCTGATTATGGACTTTGTGAGAAGTGTAGTTAGTTGGTTAGTGTTAGTTAATAACTGATTATAGTTTGTTAGTGGTTCAATAAGCTGTATAGAGCACTATCCCGTTCCCACTCATTTATATCTTTGATCAACATTAAATATCATAAGTTTTTCTCTCTCTCGCAAGCTTTAAAGCTACGTTCCTTTTCCCTTTTCTCTAATTCCCTTCAGACTTCATACAAATTACAAAATGAAGTGGACATATATGATTACATTAATTTTAGACCGTGACGTGATAACGATGGATTTCATATCAAAACCAGTGTAGGTTTTAAATATTTAATTAGCTTCACATTTTTTAATATGCTACATATTTTAAAATATATTGCCATAACACTAGGTCAGCTGTGCTAAATAATTTTAAAAAATGATTTGAAAAATTTAAACTATTGACCTCGAATTGTAGAAGAAAATATCGTGTTATCATCCTAATAATAGTGATCACATTCGAATTGAAAAAAAAACTATCGTCAACCAAAAGTGCAATATTTTCTATGACAAATTGGGACCTTTATTCAAAATTTTAACCTCAATTGATTTATAAAACTTGACAATCTACTGTATTATTCTTATGTATAAAAAATTATCGTATATTGTTTACATGCAAAGAGAGATATTTTATAGTATTATTGACAATGAAAAATTAATACAAAATTTAAAAATGCTTAGAGAACAATTGCACTTTGTGGAAATTTGGATGTTTAGTATTTTGTTACAAGACTACATAAGCAAAAAGCTTATAATATTTTGGTTTATCATCATTTAGTTTTTGTCATCGACTATTTTCTTGTTCCCATTGATAGAGAAGAAGAAAAAGACCCGTCACTCACAAATGTCCTTCCTCATTTGCGCAGTTCTAAACTTACTTTTGAAAATTTGACCCCGTACCCCCACAATTAACCCTATACCCCAAAAAGTCCGTGAAAATACCATAATACCCTCGTATATATTACGTCAAAATTTTTATTTTCACCGGAAAACTTTTTTCAAGTTTTCCGGTACAGAACACCGCTCCAGAAAACTTGAAAAAAGTTTTCCGGTAGTTCCGGAAAAAAGTTTTCCGGAAATAATGAACTACCGGAAAACTTGGTAATGACTTTTCCTGAAGTTACCAGAAAACTTCACCCACAAGTTTTCCGGTAGTTTCAGATTTTTTTTTATTTTAAATTTTTTTATTATATTAGTATTTAATTAATTTATTTGATTTTAACTATATTTTTTTTCGGTTGGTAGGGATAGAGGTAAAGACGGCAAAATTATAGTCACAGGTAATTAGAGTGGTCACGGACACCCCAAAATTTTCAATAATTTTTTAAGTGATTTAAAAAAATTAATAAAATTTAATTTTTTTTTTAAATAAGGGTGTGTACCGGAAAACTTGTCGATAAAGTTTTCCAGAAACACGTTCTGTACCGGAAAAGTTGGAGAAAGTTTTCCGGTACACACATTTTTTCTTTCTGTACCGAAAATCTTTTTTTTAATTTTATTTTTTAATTTTCCGAAAACATTCTTCTGTACCGAAAAACTTATAAAAAAATTTTCGGAAGTAAAAGTGGTTTTGTAAAAAAAAAAAACAAAAAATTGAGAGTATTTGTGGCATTTTGAAAAAATTGTGGGGTATAGGGATAAAAATGGGGGTACAAGGTCAAATTTTCCTTACTTTTTTGCTGGGTATTCAGTCTCACAATATCACAAATTTCATATTTAAAGCTCAGATAACTCCTATTTCTGTCAAATTATTCTACTTATATATATCAACAAATATGTTAGAAATGAATTTAGACATGAATATTTCTTAATATAAAATAATTCACTTAAAACTAAATTAATTTTACAAGTCCAATCCAAAATATATTTATTTTTAAAGTTGCATGGACTTTTAAATATACTACTGAAAGAGAAACAAGAGATATAAATTATATTGGAAGGAAAAAGGTACAAGCAACAAATATTTGTGTGGATATTTGATTGCATTATACATTCTTTCTAGTAGAGAAAAACAAGCTCGCAAGCACTTTCAATATCACAGGCCGAGAAGTGAGAACCAAGAGAGATAATAAACTCTTTTTAGGAAAAAGCTATAAGCTTTGTCAAAAATAAAAGATAAAAAGGTTACAGGCAGTGAACAATTTTTATTTTGTTTGACATTTGATTACATTACACATTCTTTTTAGTAGAAAACTAAGATGAAAGCCTGTAATGCTTTACATGTGTGACCTTTATACACTGTTGGCAAACTAATTAAATAATGAAGAAAAGGGGGAAATAATTACACAATCTTGTGAGGTATAGTGAAGTTCAAATATCACCTAGATATAGAATCCATCAATGCATGAGAAAGGTTGCTTCATGGAAACTAATCTAGCTAACAGCATAGTTTCAGTAACCATGTTGCATTCATATTATTATTCCTTATATTCATTCTCAATTTGAGATGTTTTTGCATGATCGGTATGTTCAGATAAATCCTCCTGATTGAGCATTAAATCTGATCTCCCATCTCTGTTTAGGAAACTGACAAAATTGAACGGATAGCACAGAAAAGCCTCCTTTTGCTAAATTAAGCACGTTTTGTTGCCCTTCCTCTAGTCACAGACTTTGAGTAGAGCTCCTCATATTGTGCTGCCGAAGAATCCCAGCTGAAATCTATGTTCATGTCCTTCTGAACAAGTTGCTTCCAACTCTTAGGATCATTCTTGACGAGATTAATTGCACGTACTAAGGCACCGTTTATTCCCTGTCAAAATTGTGTTATTGAAGTTTAAAAGAACAATGAACGACATAAAATAATGTTTCAACGATAGATGAGAATGTTGAAAGGTGAATAAGGTAGATTAGACGTATATCAGGTTAAGTAAAGCTTTGCATAACTGACTCTATAGTAGACATGAGATGACAATCAGTCATACATGATTAAAATAGGACCAATTTTGCTTAATTTTAATTATAGAGGGACTCGATTGGCTCAAACAAAACTTGGGAAATCAAAATAATCCATGCTACAAACACTAAGATTGCAATTAAGCCTACATATTAAGAAAGTATAATTAATTTGGCTAAAATGCATTTTTAGCCTTCCAAATTTTAAAATCTAGCGATTTTAGTCCCTTAACTTTAGTCCATTTTACAAATGGTTGGCCCCTCTTGATTTTTACTCGGCCAACGCTGACGTGACGTTTTTCTTTTTTATGATTACGTGAAATATATAGCTCATTTAAAAAAAAAGTTCCAGCTCATTCAATTTTTTTTTTTAATTGCCAACTCTTTTCAGTCCTTTATCTTTTACTTAATAATTATTTCAGTCTTTTATCTTTCACAAAATTATACAAGTTTGTTATTTTTTAAAGACTAAAATGAATATTACGTAAAAGATAAAGGACAAAAATAAATAAAAGATAAAGGACCAAAATTTTATTTTAGCCAAATTTAAAAAATGAAGAGACAATATCAAAAAAATGAGTTGACAATTTTTTTTTAAATAAAACAAATGAGCGGTATATTCCACATAATCATAAAAAATATATAATGCCACGGCAGCGTTAACCAGTTAAAATCAAGGGGGTCAACCATTTGTAAAAAGGACTAAAGTTAAGGGGGTAATATTACAATTTTCAAACTAGGGGGCCAAAATTGCTAGATTTTGAAACTAGAGGAGCCAAAAGTGCATTTTAGCCAATTAATTTTTTATTCTCACACTCTCGTTTCGTAAGTACTGAAAATAAAAATTATATATTATAATTATTAGATAATTTAAACTAGTATCATTTTTTCATCCCCCGGCCTAAAGATGGAGGTGGGGGTGGACCAAACCTACACCATTACCTACTTTATCCTAAACAACATGACAGCATCTGCTTGGACAGTAATGATGTCATATTTTACTTTACCTTCTCATCGGCATTCAAAAATGTAAATCCATTTCGAAACTGTGAAGGTATTGTATCATCATCAACGTCAAAAACACTGCAAAAATGAGATATAATTTAGTCAATAATCAGAAATAAGTACACTTTCATGTCATATGCTATGCTAACCTGTCATTTAGGCCACCGGTTTTTCTGGCAATAGGTATGGCACCATATCGCATTGATATCATCTGCAGGAAAGATATTAGGAAAATGTGTAAGGTAAAAAGAGCTGGATTTAGGCCTACCAATATTAGGAAAATGTTTGCTCTTGACCAACTTATATGACCATATTTGTACAGTTGGATTCTTTATCACGTCATTTTATTTCATTCAGGTGCAGAAAATGGATTTTGGTGGCACACAATTGAGTTTGACTAGATGAATATCATTTAATAGTGGAGTAACGATAAATATATAAGCATCAATAATCATGAATATGAATATGATACAGTTTTCTGAAAAATAAAACAATTTTTTTACTGGAAACATGTATCATGAAAGAATGGAACATGGATTTGTCATACCTGTGTTAGGCCACAAGGTTCAAAGATTGATGGAATGATGAACATGTCAGATGCAGCATAAATAGCATGGGAGAGAGATTCATCATACTTCAATATCAACCTTATGTGGTCGTGATTCTTAAAGTGGTTGGCAATGCCCTCAAATTCTCTCTAGAGAAGAGAAACCCAATAATCAGTCGCCAGAAATAAGAGCAATGAATTGGCATGTCAGAAAAATCAATTCATTAACAACCTACTTCCAAAAGAACCAAAACATTTAAAATTAAATAAACAGATCTCAATCTTCCCTTTCACATAACTGTGTCTTGTCTCCCACACCCTCATTAATTTAAAACAGAAACAACGAGTTTATATAGGTTCATATATAAATTACTGTACCTATTATTTATTACATTGATTCTAGAATTGAAATCATTATTTGACTGTTCTAGGCATATTCCCTCAGTTATAATATAAGAATCATTATTTTCTGTTTTGCTGTGTTTAGTTATTTTCTTTTGCTGTTCTGGGCATAATTGTAATATAGAAATCATTATTTTGATTGGTTTACCTGTATCTTTATTTTTTTTATTTTTTTTTAAAATGCTATATCTTGTACCTATGCATGCATCCCAGTTTATAAGCGCCTTGCATACGTAAGCTATAATCCAGCTCAGGTATTATGCTTCTATGATTTCCCAGATTTATGTATTATCTTTTGGTTACAAAGACGATACAAAGGTATGAACCCTTAATGCTGCTAACTACTCAATCCCACACCAATACCCCAAGTCTAGTGGCTTAACTAAAGATTTTTTTGATTTCTACAATTTAATTTGCACTTAGAAATTAGCTTTTAAGTACATGCCACCAGCATACTAAATAGTAATACATTTATAAGCTAAAGCAATCAGAAAGACAAATAACTTTCAGGCCTTTTATGATCATTACATTTTTTTCTGCAAAGGTGTGATTAAGGGTCCTCACCTCTGGTTATATAGTTCACTGAAACATATACCAGTGTAAAATAGTCTTTGTGCTGATAATGAATTCCACCTATGCTCTATGGTGACTTTCTTCTGCTATAGTGTTTTAGCAGTCTCCACTCTAATGTAGAATAGAATACCTCTAGATTTCAGATATAAGGAAAGAAAATATGACCTGAATATGTGGGACTGGACTTGAACCAAGTAGAACAAATTGTCCTCCCAGTTCCAATGTTAGATATATTGCATGTCGGATAAGATGAACACCTTTTTGCGGAACCAATCTTGTTATGCAGCCAACCTATCATAGAAGACAATAGAAAGATTCTATTAAAGCAACTTCATTCGTAAGTTCTAAGAATAAATAATTTCTAAATGAGTAACAAAATATTTAGAAATTTCCAAAAAAGACATCATTTCACGGCATATATAAAATGTCTGCAAGGCAAGCAGCAAATGACACCATAAAGCAACATCCATAAATTATTTGAATAGAATACAGGAACTTATAATTTGTTGGGAAATATGTAAATTCTTAGAATTTGGGCTGGGGTAAAGATTGATCATCATTTTTCAGAGCTAAAGTCCTATATTGAGACATCACCACTGGTATTTGTCAACTCAAATGATCAACTAGGGGGTGTTTCACCAACTCTTTAAGAGCTTCTTGATAAAATATATGTAACATTGTTCATGTATATGCTCCTTCAAGTTGGTAAATATGCTAAAAGTGCAAAAAGAAATTCTGATAACTCCCTCCTTTTGACACACTCTTCATGATTGTGTTAGATGAAAAGAGAAATATCTTATAATAAATTCTTATTATCTTAGCATATCACTAAGGGTTAGTTGCTTATCTTAGAGTATCTCAGTTGTAATCGTAATTTGTTTCCCTATTTGATTAGGGTTAGGGGTCTAGTAAAAACATGTTTCAATGCTTAGTCTCCCACATTAAGCCATAACCTAAATTCAAAATATTTCATGCCTTCCCTCTATCTAAAAACCATAGCGTCAAAATGGTATCAGAGCAACACCATCCTTTGACCCATCCTGTCACTATTCAACTGTTGAGTTTCCCAAAATTTAGAACTCTAATACTTCTTTCCCTTTTGTTGTATGTACAAAAATGCTAGCCATTATTTCTCTCCCAAATTCTTTTTACTAGTGTTTTTTATGTCTCCTCCACTGTGACATCTCAGGCATGAATCCTTTCTATCAAAGCTGCACACTCCGACATGTCCTCCCTCTCCCAACACATTGATACAGTTTTTCTGGCAACCACTGTAACATCCCGACCCTTACCGTTATCAGCGATGTTAATCACGACCTTCTCGCCCCCCTTTCCCACCGTTGGAAATAGCGAGTTTTTGCCTTCCATTGGCTCAATTGGTAGTGGGAATGGAATGAGGCGGTATTTATCCCCTAGGTACCGGGCTCGAATCCCACGGAAGGCAAAAACTCGCTATTTCCAACGGTGGAAAAGGGGGGGCGAGAAGGTCGTGATTAACATCGCTGATAACGGTAAGGGTCGGGATGTTACAACCACCACTATTCACTGCCATTGGAAAAAATTTAGATTGAGACCGCCTTCTCATGGTCTGCCCAGAACCAATCTACGGTCTCCCAAAATTTCAAGTCCAGTAGCCCAAAAATGTGCACACACACTCTGCTTTTCAGTTGCATTTTGGGAGATAAAAAGCAAAAATGACAAAGCTTGAATCTTTAATGAGATAAAATATAGCATCAAAATTTCAAAAAAAAAACGAAGAGATAAGAGCAAACTATAATTTATTGCATCAAATAAAGTATCCTATGAAATTAGGATATATAATTACCAATGGCCTCCTAACGTCTGCAGAAGAAAGACCTAGATTCCTTCTCAAGGCTTCCTTATTCTCTGATTTCCCTTGAAGATCATTTGCATTGTACTGGACTTCAAGAAATGGATCAGTGGCAGGATTCCATATATCAGTGTCAATACCATTAAGAATACCGATGAACTTTTTGGAGTGGGTAGAGAGAGTTGAATGGAGGCCTTTACCTCCCTGCATTTTGTACAATAATATCATTCATGAGAACAACTTTTAAGATTGAAAACTGAAAAGTTGTGGAGATTGCTTGATTATGCATTAATCCAAACTTAAAAACATTTAGGATGAATTATGTATGATTCTCCATTATTTTTTCTGACTGAAGATGTACTGTCAACTCCAAAGATCAATAAAAAAATTCATTTACCATCAGATCTCCTGGTACCCTTATATTGCACGTAACAATATAAAATGCCAAATAGCTACTACATATACATATGCAATAGTCTTTCATTTATTATTTGAAACAAAGCCTTTCTATATTCTTAAGAATCATAACTTCAAAAAGCTTAAGGTGTTAGGGAAAAAAGACACATGAGTGGTGTTAGATTTAGAACACATCCCTAACTTGAAATCCATTTGGCCAGCAGCATGGACAAAGCACGAACCCACTCAAAAAAACTGCTGGATTTATAGTTCAATCAGAAAGAGAGAAGTAGCATGGATCAAATTCTTCGCCAGTTGGTCATACAGGCTCAAGTCAAATACTAAGTCAAGGACCAACTCTCCCAAAAGCTTTTAGATGAAGGCATCTGAATGGTTATATATTTCTAACAATTCTTTCCTGGAACAATCAGCTTAGCATAGAAAGGAGAGTAAAGTAGATGCAATTATAGGACAAGAACAAGAAATGCTTGTTCACAGTTGACCTTATGCTTGTTCCGACATGTCTGCTTGCCTTATTATTTCATTAATTAATAAAAAGTGGATATTTTGATAAACTAGAAAATAGTTAAAATGCACAAGAACAAAAAATGAACCATACCTCTGCAGTTCTCACTTCTTGAGCGTAAGTAGGGGACACTGTTGTTACAATGTTTGAGTAAACAACTGCACCCTGACAATTGGAAGGTAAGATATTACTTATATTTGCTCATAAATAGCAGAATAGATAATCATTTTATGAGTATACCTTGACAGAATTGACTCTATTATGTGCTGAGTTGTCCTGCATTCTATCTGGTCTGTTTAGCTGGTGGCTATCAAGACCACATGCTTCCAACTCTGAAGCTCCTGCAGTCCCTTGATACTCAAAGTTGTGGCATGTAAAACATATCCTAGCTGAATTTAATCCTTTTGGGACATATACATCCCAATATAGAGGAGCCTAGCATGGTAGCAATATGATGTAATTCTATAAGTTACTCAAAGAAAAAAAGTTTGGTAAAAACAATTTGATAGGCCATACAATAAATGCTGTCTGCCAATCATGGCAATGGATGATATCTGGCTTCTTGCCAGCTTGAAGAAGAAACTCAAGAGCTGCACGGCTAAAATATGAAAATCTTCTGAAATCGTCATGCGCGCCATAATAATCTCCTCTCCAAAAGAACTTACCAGGATGATGGGGCTCAATGAAATAAACAGGAAGGCCTGCATAGGCAAAGTGATGTTAGTAAACCATATAAAGACAACCAACTACGATGGAAATATTTAACGATTGACCTTCAACAGTGCCAACCCAGATTTTATTTTTGAATAATTGACCATCAAAGTATGATTCTATCACCACATCCAAAGCCTGCAAGAATAATCAAATTGTCACAAATTAGTTGAAGATACCAACCACCAAGACTCCATCGACATCTTTGATTCTTTTCTGAATAAATAGCATACTCTTAAGTCACCAATGCGGTCATATTGCATACAGTCATATTTGGGAAGTATAATTTCAACAAGGTGTCCTTTCTTTTGCAATGCTTTACTTAGACCACTGATAACATCCCCCAAGCCACCAACCTGTTACGGAAATAACTCAATCTAAATATCAGTACGTAACGTGAAAAACAGACTAGCAGAAAGCAGAAGATCATGCACCATCCTAGGAAGAACAATATGGAAAGGTATAATGAAATAATCAAACAGGGAGCTTCTTAATTATGTTAAATTTGAAGTTAAGGAATACTCCTAGAGAATCGATTGGGGAAAACACTACTAATGTTAAATTTGAGAGTAAATGCAGTGACATAATCTGTTTGTTTCCTCAAGGAATCTTCCAAATGACCAATCTCCTGGGGAAGTAATGAATGGTTGACAAGACACCCTCAAGGATTGTTGGAGTTCAGTCTGACCAAATTATCCTTAAACCTACAAAGTACAAATTTCATATGCATCCAAAGGACCCAGCCTTTCTCACATAAAGCCAAATCCCAAAATTGGATCGACAAAAATTCATCTGAGGTCTGTTTACAAACCCATTGTGGTTCAAATTTAGACGATAGCCTAGCCCACATACACCGTGCATATGCAATTATACAGTAAATTACTCTAAGATACCCTTAGAGTTTTGGCTTTAGGCCTAGCTCAACCCCAAAAATCAGCCAAGAGGTGAGGTATGTCCAAACCTAATACAAAAATGGTTGAAATAAAACAGATCTCAACAAATGCATTAAGATAATATATTGTAAGACATTTTTCATATATTGTGGTTTAAGCTTGTAACAAATATACCCTTTGGAAAAGGAAGAGGAACCAAACAATATAGTTTGAGATTGAGATGATATTTGAGACTAAAGATGGAGTTAGAGATTGCATAGACATTTTGTGAAATTGGAAGGTAGAAAAATCCACAAACAAAGAGAGAACCTTAGCGAGAAACGACATCCAAAAGTTGTTCACGGTTGATGAGAGGAAAAGAATCATGGAAATAATGATATTTTACCATGAAAACTAACAAAAGAGGGAAACTGGCATACAAAAGGTCGTCAGAGACTCAGAGTGAATGCGCAACTGGTGAGAAGACAAGAATCATGGAGATAATGACATTATTACCGATGTGTTCTAGATTTTTGGTAACCCAACAGTAGAATGGTGACAGGACATATCACGGATGATGATACTACTTTGATATTATGTCAAAGTTATAAGATTAAGTCTTTTAGGTATAAAGGGAGGAAAGGGTATCCTCAAAATAATATTGATATGGCATGAATGATATATTGGGTGTCATTACAAAAAAAAAAGTACTGATCCTTATTTATAATAAAATTTGACTCCTAGTCCTAATCTTAATTAAACAATGAAACAAATAATATATAAGGAAATATGGAAACTAGTTTTAAGAGATAATCTAAGATAGGGTCAAAATACTGTAAGATATTTTCACACATTCAAGCAAAGGTCCACTGTCAAAGAAATGGGATGTTGCAGTTGGAAAAATCCCCATTCTTAATGGGTATAAAACAGTACAAGTGTCTGCAAATTCTTAACCACATGCTACTTATTTCACAAAACGAATTCAACAATTGGCAAGAAGGAGAAAAAAGATACGAGAGACTGTGTTTTAAGGATGTCTGGAAATTTATTTCAATGCAGAAATTGCACCTAGTATTCCCCTTCTTTACATAGAGTAAGATGTTAATGCCGTGCCTCCTTAGCATCATTTGAGTCAGTGTTAGTTATTACAGTCATAGAATAGATTGTAGGTGAGGGGATAAGCTATGTTGAAAGAATTAAAAACATCAGGGATATGATAAATGAGTTCACAAGAAATAAATATAAGGATAAGGATACAATGAATGCACCTTAGCTACTGGTGCCATCTCTGCTGCAATATGAATCACGTACAATCCTGGACTAAAGATAAAAGGGGATGCATAAGACAATGGAAGATATATAAAATACAACATACAATTAAAAATTAATACCTTGTTGCAGATGATGTAAGCCCAAGAAATGCAGATATAGCCTCGTGTTCAGTCTTTTCTTGGTAAGCCATATATACATCACTAACACTCTTGTCTCTCTTCCAGGCCTTTTCTCTCAAAAGCTTTGCATCATCTACTGATATCTTGTTTTCAAGTGCCCAACCATCAATTAGAAGCAACAATCGACTCCAGAATTCCCACGGCATATCTTCCACTGGTTCATCCAGCGCCCTTCTCTTGCTTTCTTTTTTCAGAAGATCGAGTGTATCTTGAAATTCCTTCACTGACTGCTGATACAACTGAACATAAGAGTTTATATCTTCATCTGATTTTTGTAGCTGGTTCTCCAATAGTTTTATCTTTTGTTGCATTAGTTCATTAGATTTTTGCAATTTATCAGATGACAGCTTATAGATGTTAGCTTCTTCGAGGGATGCTTCCAATTTATCAACCTTCCTTTGAAGATCCTGGTTTTGTTGTAGCACTGTAACAGCTTGGTCGTCTTGTTTGGTTGCTTTGTCTAGCAGCAATTGCAAATTTTCAACCTTACCCGACAAATCCTTGCATTCAACTCTAAGTGTAGACAGTTCAGATACATCTTCTGGATATATTGACAGTTTTGATTCCATGTCTTTTAGGGCTGATTGCAAAGATAGGCGTTCCTTTTCCAATACCACTAAACGTTCATCATTGTTCGCGACATCATTGAGCTGTGTTTTAAATGATTCTATGGCATTCTTCAAAGAAGCATTTTCTTCTCTAATTGAATTAAGCTCCTTGGTAAGGGAATGGATCCTATCATTATGACTTAGATTGTTTGTAATTGCATCACTCAAAACTCCATTTTGAAGTTCATGCAATTCAGCATCTCTTCCTTCAATACTGCCCTTTTGCGCCAACTCACTACGCAGTTTCTCCAACTCGCTCTCCAAGAGTTCAACACGTGTCTTTTCCTGGGCAGCAACTTCAATCCGCACATCAGACTCGGCCAACCTCATCTCTAAGACATTAATTTCTCCTTGTAACACTTCCTTTTCGGCAAGAATCTTTTCAAGATCTTCAAGTGCATGAACTCTAGCCTGATTCAAAAGAAGGATATCTGCAAAAACAACATACAATTCTTAATAAGAGGTAACAAGACATTTAACAGAAAACTGTGTATTAAAAAAAAGGAAACCCATAAGTATTCAAGAAAGATATCTTACTTTTCTCTGCATTTTTTATCATGGCTAACAAATGGTCGAGTTGACCACCAGACAACTGTTCAGCTCGCTCTGCTCCGTTTACATTCAAGGCCTATTTCGTAATTAAATAATTAGTTAGTAGCAAAAAATCAAAGTTTTTAACCTCTTGAGTTTTTTCGACAAGTAAGTTTATACATGTAACAAAATCAGAATAACAACAACGGTGTTCAGAAGCACTTATTTAAACTTATATTATAACATAAAGTATAAACACTTTTTTGAGTGGCTTTTTTAGTAATGTAATGAAAATCATTTACTTGTTTAAGTGTTTAGAAAAACAATGAAAGTAACTTAGGCTCTTCTTGGATATAAATAGCTTAATTAAGCTTTATAGCAGAAATGCTTATCATCTAATTGTTTATGTATAAGCTGTTTCTATAACAAAAAATAAAATAAAGTCATATTGGTTTCTATATAAGCTATAAATAAGTTGTTTTCATAAGCTATCTATCTACATGAGCTTATAAAAATAAGATGAAAACAACTAATGATCATGTGATAAGTTATTTCCCTAAGCTCTCCCAAATAGTCTCAAAAGTACTTATGCATGTAGATAAACTCAAATAATCCAATCTAAAGAGCCCTTATTACCCTCATGTTCAGTTCAATTGAAAAATCAGGTCATGCATAAACACTTGATGAAATTGCTAATCGAAACACGCAAGACATTCCTATGTAACAGAAGTAGCATATGTAATAAGAGAGAATAATAAATTGATAGGTACCGATGGTGTGGAATTATTATTATGAGGCAGTAGAATTGGAGGGTTAAAATTGTGGAGAGAATCATCATCAGAATTTTGATTTTGATTGAGAGCTCCATCAATGGAAGGGTGTGATGCTTTCTTGATATATTGTCTTTTGTGGCGAGAACTGCAGAGAACAAAAAAGAATACCTAAAATCGATGGAAAAATGAAAAAAGAGGAATGAATGGAAATAGATATTTATTTACCTGGGAATACGGTGTCGCATTTTGCAATAAGGTTGAAAAGGAGAGTGCATTACGCGAGTATTGTTATTATTACAGTTGAAGCCGTTGTTGCTATTCAGATTCCAGCACATAAAACATGTTGTTAGCTTCGAAGCCATTTTTGATCGTTTCTTCTTCTTCAGAATACGGACGCAGCCTCGTCTTCCTTTGGGTTCACTGAGTCTTTTATTATTACGGTTTCTTTCATTGTGAAAAAGGAATCTAATTTTAATTAATAGCTAATTATCTCAAGTGTGAAGACAAATACTAGTATTAAGGGTGGTGGTGTACTTAATTGAGCTGAGAGAGGAGACTGGAGCGTGAAGTGTACGTATGTCGATGGTGCTTTGCCACGTCATTTGTGACCTTATCTTATAGTCTTAGGACAACGTCTCTTCAATTTATTTCAGCTTAGTTTTGGGGTCCCCTCTGAATCTAATAGTCCTACTCCTCACTTTTCATCTCGCTTTCACAATATTGTTAGACACATATTAAGTACACACAAATAAATAAATATTATTTTTAAAATAATTGAATAATTTACATTTTTTTAGTGTGTGTCTACATGCATTGTGACTATACATTTTTTGTTTGGGTGTAGCAGCAATGTGCAAAGCCCATACTCCGCTCCGGATGCAGTGCAATGTTTGTCTGTATCTAAATCTCAATGCAATTTGTCTTCTTTGACCCAAATACAGGCTTTGTCTTGCCTATGGCTCATTTTAGTCCTACTATAAATGCTTAGCTGTTAATTTCACTATCGATCATCAAATTGATTTTAGTTATAAATAATAAATTTAAAGGTGTCTCACAAGTAGGTGGATTTAGATTTTGAAACTAACAATTTATATTTACTTTAGAAAACAACTAAATTTAAAGCTATCTAGAGTGTGTTTGCTTCATGGTTTCAATTATTTTTTAAATTGATATTTTTAAGAAAAATTTGAAAAAAGTGTTTGGATAATAATTTAAATTTATGGGATAATTATTTTGAAATTCCTAATAAATAAATAAGGGTTTCTTTAATATGAATTTCTTTAAAAAAAATTAAAAAATATCCTCTCTATTTTAAAAGACTATAAACAATTTTATTTTTTTACGTTTGTGTCCTTTCCTTCATCTTTTTCTCAAAATAGATGCTCTTTTCCATGTGATCTTCAAAAAAAAAAAAAATTTCTAAAGGGTGCATAATATTAAGGGCTCTAATAAATAAATCGTAAAATTTTATGTTAAAAAAATCATGCATTTTCATTGTTAATTTAGAAGTTATGTTATGGTGTTAGTGAGTTTTTTTTAAAAAAAAAATAATAGTACAAATTAACAATTAATTATTAATTTTATTATAAAGAATAGTTTAATCTATTACTTTGTATCTTCTTAACTCATCAAACTACCTTATGATGTCATATGGTGTTAGTGGGGTAACATGGTATCTTACCCAAAAAAAATTTATTCCAATCTACATGGGAATAAGTTTCCCACCAACATAGCTTGCAAATAAATTTTTTACCTTCATTGCATAAACGACGTTAGGTATAATTTGATTATGGGAATAATTTTTTATTCTTTTATAACTAACATGAGTTCATTTTATTTCCGATCTGTTATTCTTAATGATATGTTTTACAACTTTGAAACAAACACATTTAATTTGTTTCTTCTAAAAAAAGTAAAGTAAAGTAAAAAAATCAAAAAGTTAAAAAAATCAAAAAGTTAAAAACTTTATTTGAAATAAAACATAAACAAAAATAATTTTAAAAAACTGATGTAATTAGTCTAATTTTAATAAAACATATTAATATTTTAACTTATTTTTATTTATATTTTTTTATGAAAAATAAAATAGAGTGAGAATGATATTTTAATTTAAAATAAAAAAAAACTTTCAGATTTGTTAAACACTTACAAATAAATTTTCTCTCGTCTCTTTTCAATTATCCTATCCTGACGAAATTTCTGTTTATATTTTATTTTGAATGAAATATAATTTATTATAGTATATTTTTAATATTAATAATTATTAATTTATTTATCAAAAATTGATATTATTATCATAAAGTCTAAATTGAACTAATCAAATTTAAAATAAATAAATTGAATAGTATATCAATAATTGATAAGTAAATCACTGATATTATATGTGAATGCAAATAAATAATAAATTTACGTTATTATTAAAAGTATATTATAATAAAGAGGATGCAATAATGGGAATATTTTCTTCACAATGTGGAGTGTCAACAAGGAGAAAGAAATACATGCACGGCACATAATTGTCTTATTTAATTTATAATATCAAATGTTTGTATCATTGTTGTGATTAGAACAAACAATAGGGTTATTTTTTTTAATAACCCAATTAAAAAAAAAAATTAATATACTCTCCTTTGAAATCTATATATCAAATTACTTTTATTTATTTATTTAGTTAGTAGTCTTTATTTGCAAATGCGTTTTCATAAGGAAATTCGAGTTTGTAATAGCGATTTTTTTAAAGATTTATTTATTTTTTGTTTTTCTTTTTAATCGTACCAAATCGTCTTTTAGAATGGCGATTTTCCAAAGTACATCAAAGTCACCTTTGGAATTACGATTTTCCAAAGGTACATCAAAATTCAAAGAAAAAAAAAATCATTGAAAAAGTTATCATTGTAAACTCGGTATTCTTTAAAGAAATCGTCTTTGCAAATGTCGACTTCTAACTGAGTCCATAAAAATATAATTTAAAAAAAGAATATATTGATAATTTTTTTTAAAAATTGGATTATTAAAATAAAAAATCCCAAACATACGCTTAAAAGACACATATCACCGTACACAATGTTTACAAGAGATTTTTATAAAAGAATAATTCTGATAAATGTTTTATATAATAAAAAAACAAAAGTGAAATATTAGTTAATAATATTGTTTTAGTTGTTAAGAAGGTGATTCACACTTACATATTGTGAGATCACCTTTCCTTGTCGATTTGAGAATATTTTGTTAAGTTGATTAAGAAATTAAAATATTTAAGCTCTTGGAGATGAAAGTAAGGCGCCCAAATGAAACAGTAATTTATTTGGAAAACAAAAACAGAAAGGTGAAAATCAATTTCATTATTGCATTTATTTATCTGTATGTGATTTTGTCGACAAAAATGATGTAAGATTGATGATGCTCTAAGCAAGCACATAGATGAATGGGAGAACAATCTCAAGACTTGTCCTCCCAAAACAACATAGTCATTTGTCGTTCCTCTCTTTCTCAACCTCACACGACATAGGAACCTACATTACCTCCCTTCAATCATGCGCCCACAACACAAACCTCTCCAAAGGCAAACAAATCCATTCCCATTTGCTCAAAAATGGTTTCTTTGCATCCCCACTTGCCATCACCAGCCTCATCAACATGTACTCAAAGTGCACCCTTATCGATTATGCTTTCAGAGTCTTCAACTACCCAACCCATCATCAAAGAAACGTTTTTGCTTACAATGCAATCATTGCTGGATTCGTTTCCAACGGGCTTTCCCAATATGGGGTTCTTCTTTATAAGCAAATGCGGCATCTGGGTATTGTTGTTCCTGATAAGTTCACTTTCCCATGTGTGATCCGAGCTTGTGGTGATGCTGAGGAGGATTTGGAGGTTAAGAAGATTCATGGGTTGTTGTTTAAACTTGGGTTGGAATTGGATGTTTTTGTTGGAAGTGCTTTGGTTATTACTTACTTGAAATTTGGATTGGTGGTGGATGCATATGAGGTGTTTGATGAATTGCCTGTTAGAGATGTTGTGCTTTGGAACTCAATGGTTAATGGGTATGCGCAGATTGGCCACTTTGAGGAGGCCTTGAGGGTGTTTAGGAGGATGGTGGAAAATGGGGTGGTTCCTTGTAGATATACAGTTACTGGTGTTTTGTCTATATATTCTGTGATAGGGGACTTTGACAATGGAAGAGCTGTTCATGGGTTTGTGATAAGAATGGGTTATGATTCTAGTGTTGTTGTTTCAAATGCACTGATTGATATGTATGGGAAATGCAAATGTGCTAGTTATGCCTTGAATGTATTTGAGATTATGGATGAGAAGGATATATTTTCATGGAACTCAGTAATATCAGTTCATCAACGGTGCAGTGATCATCATGGAACTTTGAGGCTTTTTGATAGGATGCTAGGCAACAGGGTTCAACCTGATTTAGTTACAGTTACAACAGTACTTCCAGCTTGCACTCATCTAGCAGCCTTGATGCATGGTAGAGAGATACATGGGTATATGATTGTAAATGGGTTGGGGAAGGAAGGAATAAACAACGAGTTTGATGATGTTCTATTGAACAATGCATTGATGGACATGTATGCAAAATGCGGAAATATGAGAGACGCTCACATGGTTTTTGATAACATGATAGAGAAGGATGTGGCCTCATGGAACATCATGATCACTGGTTATGCAATGCATGGTTATGGTGACAAGGCATTAGATACGTTTTCTCGTATGCGTCAAGCTCAATTGGTACCGAATGAAATCAGTTTTGTTGGATTGTTGTCTGCGTGCAACCATGCTGGCATGGTGAAGGAAGGGCTTGAGTTTCTAGCTGAAATGGATTCAAAATATGGTGTACCTCCATCCATTGAACACTACACCTGTGTGATTGACATGCTTTGTCGAGCAGGGAAGCTCGAGGAGGCTTACAATTTAATGCTAACGATGCCATTTAAGGGCGATCCTGTCGGATGGAGGGCTTTGCTAGCAGCATGCCGAATCCACAAGGATACAGACTTGGCTGAGATTGCAGCAAGTAAGGTGATTGAACTTGAGCCGGGTCATTGCGGAAATTATGTGTTGATGTCAAATGTTTATGGAGTGGTTGGTCGATACGAAGAAGTATCTGAGGTGAGACACACAATGAAGCAACACAATGTGAAGAAGAGACCAGGTTGTAGCTGGATTGAACTCATGAATGGTGTGCATGTATTTATAACGGGCGATAGGACACATCCCCAAACTGACTTTATCTATGCTGGTTTAAATTCATTGATTGCAGTTCTGCAAGAGCATGGATATGTCCGGTCGGTTTAGCATTTTCCAAAGAAAGCTTAGGCATGAATGCAGGTTTCAGATATGACAACATCGGTTAGCCATCTTGTAAATTGCAAAAGCTTAGGATATAATAATGGTAGAGGATTTATTCAGAACAAGGATTTTGGTTAACACAACCACTTACGTCCTCCCTAAACTTAGGGCACCTTGTTTTTATCTCTCGAAACAATGAACAATTGCCGAACTTATGGCAACCATTGAACTTGGGACTAGATTTTTTCCATTCTATACATACATACAAAAGCACTAAGATGTAAATATGTCTCACATACAAGGCAGAATTTCTTAGTTTAAGCTTAAGCTTAAACATAAATAGTCAAGGTGCATAAAAAATACAACATTGAAGATCATACCAATAGGAATAGGAAAATAGACATAAAGATTAAAGACATTAACTGTTTTCACTATGATCCATCTCTTGCTAAATATTGAAGATAAGTATTAAAGTACCCGTCAGACAGAGTTGCACTAACGGGTAAATTCCTTTTTTAAAAAAAGTGCACCATCTCAATATTCATATAGATAATTTTTTTAATTATTATAATATCTATATAATATTTCTCATTTGAAAATTAACCCAAAAGCAAAGAAAACGCATTTGAAGAATGACTCATTTTAGAACAAATTGGTGTGATTTGAGGGACAAGTGGCTTGAGTCACTTAAGCGTGTGATCAACATTTTGATTTCTAACTCATGCATATGAAAATTTATCATATGAGAGAATCAACCCTTAAATGCACTTCAGATCTACAAATGAATTAGTTTTTGTAGTTGTGAAGGGGAAGTCACTCATTTAGGTGGAAGCTATGATACGCACGGTACTAAGTACCAATACGGTTACGACAACATTTAAAAAAATTAAGCTACGGCTACTTCAATAAAAAAACATGAATTTGTGAGAGTTTTTACTGTATATTTATAAATTAAATAGTTTTGATATATTTATTTTTTAAATTAATAATTATTTTTATTAATTAAAAAATTATTTGTTTACTTTTGTATTTTAAGAAAGATCATTTAATAAGATAAAAATTTATTTTATTGTTTATAAATATTATACTAATTATTTTTATATTTTATCATAAAAATATTCAATTGAATAAAAGTTCAGAAAAAATTAAATTTTATTTCGTAAACACTTTTTTATAAAAAATATCTAGTTCTTATAATTTTTTAAATAATAGAAAATTGTTTTTTTTAAAAAAATAGGTTCATTTACTATTAATTTAAATTTCAAATATATCTTGTCTAATTGACATGTAAAGTAGAATTTTTCAATTCACACTACAAAATTTCAATTAAATTATTCAATTCACACAACAAAATTTCAAATAGTAGTATGGTATACCGATACCGGGTAAGTGTGTTTTAAATGTTGCAATTGCCGGTTTTTGCTCAACAATGACTATTTATCTAGACCAACTATTCACATTTTTCAGCTTAATCAATGGTCTCGAGCAGAAAACACTAACACCTCCTCGAGCTACACTCAACCACAATTGGTACACTATTGATCCTCGCCTGATTTATATTTAGAGTCTAGTTGGTTTGTTGTGTTACAATTTTAGTATGATTCTGAACTTGTCCACTCCTTCCTTCTCTCGCCTACTTCATCACTAATTGTATTCTAGTCCTCCTTTAAACTCTCCTAAAACTGTTCCATTCACAACATTAGTGCTCCTAATCGCTCTTGAGATAGCCGCTTTCTCAATTCCAAAACGTTCAAGAGAGCCAAAATGAAACCTCTAACAACACCACCTCCAACTCAAATAAGTTGGCATCTGTTGCATGGTCTTCTCAAAGTCATGGCAGTGGTGGGTGTGTGCATCTGCTGAGAAACAAGCCAGAAGGTGGTAGAGGTAGGGATTCAAGATCTAGGGTAAGTCGAAATAGGAAGTCAAGAGATCATCTAAATCGTTTATGAAAGCTAAGGTGAGGGAAGTGGCATTGGGAGATTTCCCTTGGGAAAAGATGATGACGGAACAATTTTTACTTGAGTTTGAAACCGAAATTAGAAGCCAAAAGAACATCAAAATGGTTTGTGGTCACGGATGGAGAATGCAATGAAATTGGGTAATTAAGGGGAAACGAAGGATGGGGAAGAAAACAGAATCAGGTGTGTGGGTGGAGTGAGCATGGATGCCATGTGATATCATGATTTTTGACACTGGAGGTGGAGGTCCAGTTTCCTGTAAATTTGATGATTGTCCACTAATAAATAAATATTTTTATGGTTCACAACGAACCACCTGTTCCTAGTATTGGCTCACAATTAAATGGTAACACTAGCAATAATGGCTATTAAAACAAAACTATTGTTACATGGGTATGACAACGCGTTTCCGCTAAGATTGTCAAAATGAATATACATATATTTCCTTATCCTTCACAGATGTAACCAGTCAAAAAATGATAATAGAAATTGAACATCAACAGGCAATGAATCTTGAATTTCTTCGAAGCCAAGACAACACATTTGTAACACGATCCTACTCTTTTCTCCTTTTTATGTGTGAGCACAAATGAAGCTACAGAAAATTGGTCTAAATTCCTTTGGGGTTAACCCCCTCATCATATGTCAAACACCAACACAAACCAACGCCAATATTTATATCTGATGCAGCGAATGGGGATACTACTTCTGACAACTAACGGAACATTGCCTCCGGAAAAAAAATGAGATCCCACATTCCCATGTATTCTTATTTTAAACCCACCTAGCTTCCTTTCCGCAGAGTCAATCCAAATTGAATAGTCTATGTAACTCTCTTTGGTGTTCATTTTCAAACCTATCAGTACCAAAGAAAAATCAGAAAATTGCAAATTATCCTTCTCCAAAATTTTCCACAAACCCTTCATGCAGCAAATATAGGCTTACCGTTGAATGGGGAATCTGGAGCAGAATAAGAGCGACACAATATAAAGAAATGGAAATGGCAACCCCAGTAATAAAATTATGCAACAGCCGCCGATTGTCTTTTGTGGGTACAAACACTGTCTTGAGGGTATTTGTTAATTCAAAAAGTCGATGAGATACCTGCAAAATTATGCCAAGATATGCAGCACAAAAAGTGCAACTTAATAGGGATATCTTTCCTGAAACTTGAAAATTAACTAAAAAATAAAAGATGCTAAAATTGACCTAAGGACACTAGTAACATAATTAAAAAGTACAATTTTCCTAAGTTATCAATGTATTAAAAGCTATACTTTTTAATGTATATTTTCTATTTTTTCTATTTGTTCACCGGTGCTCTTAGGATTGAATATCAGTAGAAGAAAAAAAAAAAGGAAGGAAGGAAGGAAAGGAAGAAAGGTCCATACCAAGACATATAGAGCAGTAGTAAGCATGAAGTTGAGCATAGGATACTCTGGGATAAAAGAAAGAAGCCACTTAGGCTGTCCATTTGGCATATTTGATCTGTATGTAAAGAGGAAATTATCAAGTACACATATTACTAAGGGAAAGTTCTTTCATAGGTTTTGTACCACATCCATACTGAGAAACAACAAAGGCACTAAACAACTTAGCAATTAAAAAAGGACAACATCCATACTGAGAAGTTTCTCTATTCATGCCAACTGCGGTCTCTGGCCGACTTCAACAACTATTGAAAACAAGTCATGATCTAGAAATCTTAAAATCAACTGTTCGGCCTATTGATTAGGGTCACCACTTAGGATCGTAATATAATATTTCAATTCATGGATTTAAAGTATCGAAAGTGGGAAACAAATTAATGATGTAATATATATCTCATTTGAGCACATATCTCAACCCACTAGATCAACTCTTTCACCATTGTCAATTACTGTATATTCACATCACATAACCCTCTTAATGTTATCTCAGATGCATCAAACGCAGGGAGAGGGATGATCAACCAAATGAAACAGAAACTATAGCCACTCCCATTGTTAGAACATAATTGAAGCCAAGTGAATAGTGAAAGAATAAAAAAGATTAATATGCATACACACCTCAACCAAATGTGGAACTGTGAAATGTAAGTCTCCAAAGTAATCTTGCCAAGCCACCTGATAATACATAAAAAAAGGGGGAAATTAAGAAACAAATGCTAGTAGAAAATACGTGTTACCAAATAAAAGAAAAATCTGTCAAAATCACTCAACATTGAATTTCAATAATTAAGGTAAAGAAAACGTACGCAAAGAGGGTCAAAGAGAAATTCCGAATCTTCTGAGTGAAATTCCTCAAGCAAATGTAAACACTGAAAGAAGATAATATTAAAAAAATACCAACAGAAGGAGCTGGAAAAATAAAGTTATCCTAAATTGTTCTAGAATTGCTATCATTCAAGCAGAAAGGGAAAAAACAAAGAAAACATGAAGAACAGGCAAAGATGTAAAAGAGAAATAGATAACACCCACGTGATTGGAATCCATGAGGTGTAAGGGTGAAGTTTGTTATATGAAACCTTGTCCAGCTTGTATATGTATACATACCACAAGTACCCAACCTAGAAAGAAAAAATGAAATTACATCGGAGCAAATTGAATTAATAAAATCAAAAAAAGAAGACAAAACCATAAATAATCTAAGCAAATAATTTTATAATGAGACATGTAACTCACAAATAAAGAAACTGAAACAATGCTGGTTTTGATTGTTAATTTCTTCTTGGTTTCACACTCTTCCAATTTTTCCATCCATTTCTCAACCTGAAACAGTAAAATACGTCAAATTCAAAATAACTGGATATCATTTAAAAAAAATATTCACTACCACAAAAGATAGTATACTAGATTACATTTGGATGGAAGTAGGCATAAATCATTCCAACTATCCAGATGTAGCGATCAAGTCCAGATCTGAAATGCCACTCATGCATTCGGGGTACATCAGGCTTTGCAGGATCAGTATAACCTGCCATATGAAGATTACTATTATAGACTTGCAGTAAAAAGCATGCCAGCTTACCATTCTTATAATAGCAAATCGATTTGAAACTTGCAAAACAACAATCAAAAGCATGCATTGTAAACAAATCTATGCTATTTTTTCTCTGATAGAATAAAAAGAAAACATTTATTATCTATATATATGTAGTAGTCATTTAGGCAGTAACATTTTATTTATCATGTTGGCAATAACTATTGTAAACAACATGAGGGGGTCTCCACAACTTGAGTCTTGAAAGGCAATAAAACCGTTCAATTCAAAGCATAAATAGTAGATTATGGAGCATAAACGTTAGATTATGTGACTCAGTAGAGTGAAACCAACAGGTAATCTCAGGTATGATGAGTTGGTTAACAAAAGTCACAACAAAAAACATAACTAAACTAATAATACGGAAGTAAAAATTACGTATATTACTAACCCAAAAAGAATGCAAACGGGCTCCAGAATAAGTCAAAGAATCCAGGAATTTCCCAAATCAAGATCACCACAACAAAGCAGGCCAGAATCTTTGCAGCCATCACTGAGCTATTTTCGTTGTGCTTGTTATATATACCCAATGCTCCATACACCATCAAAGTGAAAAGTGTGTGCATTGGACATATATAATAGAGCATATAGTCGTTGTTAAGCACAATACAACAGAAGGCCACAAAAAAGTTAAGCCGCCACATCATCTGCAAGGCACTTTAATGAGTTAGGTATATTGCTTATGCAAAAAGAGTAACAAGTTAATGATAGTCAGTGGACACCACCACCTGAGAAAATAAAAATGGTGTTCAGGGTCAAAGAATCCATATCACCTGTGCAAAGCGTGGAAGACTAAAATCTTTTCTGATATAATAATAGGAGAAGTTGCCAAACCCAGTCATCCAAACATATGCAGCAATGAAAACACGTATAGCATTGTATATCTCCGTTGCAGCAAAATAATGATACATTAGAAAAAGGACCTGAACACATGGAAGAAATAGTTAGAAGCAGCAGACAAATTCAAACCAAATTATAAAAAAGAAAGCAAGTTTGAATGAATGATGGCATTTTGAAGGCAACACAAACCAAGACTACATTGAGCTACATGAACTTTAGTTTCATTTTAATAACTAAAAGCCTCAATTTCCATCAGATATCATCAAATAGCTCTCAGTATTCCACAATTTCTTCCTGGCATCGGCTATGAAATAAATCATAATACATGTACTAAAAAAGTAACAAAAGAAACAAAAGTATAAGAGCAACAGAAGAATGAGAAATTCAAATGGAACTCAGATAACGTTTGATGTTTCACATTAGGCAAGTTGCAGCAAATATAACAATGACAGTTCAAAAATATAATATCAATGAGAAATCCAAATGGAACTCAGATAATGTTTGATGTTTCACATTAGGCAAGTTGCAGCAGATATAACAGTGGCGGTTCAAATATAAAATATCAATAAACAGAAAAGGTCAATTAAATACTTTTAACCATAATGTTGTAGGAGGCAAGCAAACATATAACATCTCTATTTACAAGTTTTCACGTCAACCAAAAAGGAGCACCCACCTGCATCCATCCTTTCCATTCTTCTGTTTGATGCCGATTAAGGTAAAGCATGCTTCTTCCAGAAAATGTTGATGTGTCATTATGTTTTTTGAAAGAAGTCATTGCTGAAACTATAACCAGAAGAATGAAGAGGAATATGAAAAGATCCCGACTATAACTCTGTCAAAAAAGGAAGGAAAAGCAAGTAAGAAAATAGTAACTGCAAATGGAAAATTTTGGATCATATGGTGATTTGAATATATAAAAGACTACTGCTCGTTCAATAATATATCATTACACCCAGTGGAAATAAGTATTCCAAAATCCAGCCTGTGTAGCAGCATATATCTAAACAAGCCTGATAGCTTTGATTAAGCAAAAAGTTGTTGCATAAAGTACATTGGTTATGAAGTCATGAAGTGTCGCCGAAGACTAAGACTAAAAATCTAAGGTAAAACATGTTACAGGATATCTCTTCCCAAGTCAATCCTGTCACAGAAAATCTTACAAACCCCGATGAAAAAGCACTAATAGAAATAGAACAAAAAATTGGTGCATAGAAGTGCATACAGCTAATTACATATTCGGAGGAGTGTTTGAGCTCCCCAAACCCACAAACGAAACATGCTTTTACATGGGACAAACGGAATTTTGTTAAAAAACTTATGAGATAACATCCTTTTCAATCACTTGAATAGTTACTTTCTAGGCACTCATTAGCGACAATCTCACAAAGGGAAAAATTCATATATACAAATATTCCTCATTAATAACAACAAAAAGTCTGAAAACTTAAACAACAAACCAAACAATTACAAACAAGCAAACAAAAATTGAAGTTGTCATAGAAGAAGTTCCTCTATAAAAATTACTTTATAACAATATTTCAAATTGTATATCGAAGCAAAAACAAGTGGAAATATAATAATTGGTATATGTTTAATGTTTACCTTGGTAGAATCTCCAAGTAAGTCTGTTCGATCACATATGTAGAAATAAAACAGAATCAACCCAAACTCAGCCCTGCAAAAAAATTATGTTTTCAGAATTAAGGAGTGGAACATATAATATTTTAGTTATTTTAGTAATTCACAGATCAATGACATACATTGCCCTCAAATTTGCACGATTTTCTAGCAAGAAAGAGTCGTCCATGGTCAAGAACCTAAACAGAACAAGTAAGAAGGAAAGGATCTTAAAATATAGAAGTAGAAAACTAAAAAAATCCCTTGACATTGCATATCATAGAAAATTACCGAATCAAATTCAATTTGACAGATGATGTGTGGAGTTTTGCTGATGCTGTTCTTGTAAGCCCAGCTTCCAGCAAAATGGCCCGATCGTCTTCCTTAACTGCATCCTTCCCCAACTCATCAAGACTCGTATCTGAATGACTGCAGTCCACCAAGAGAATTTGTTAAGAATCAGAAAATATTTGCAGATCAATAATTGTCTGCATTCCATATGTAAAAAACTTTGGAGCAGGAAATTCAATTTTTGAATGTAGGAACTTCAATCAAGTGATTACTTAAATCAAGTTTCGTCGTTTAAACAAATACTTAAAAATAGATCCAAGATGGGAAACATATCATCCATATTAGTTGGTGTTAATGTTCATTGTTCACAATATGAAATCTTCTGATACAAAATTCTCAATATGATTGCAGGATACTAAGTAGTTTTAATGCCCACACGAAACATGAAGTGTTCACGTATGTTTGCTCCACATACACCAACTAACTTCAAAGCATTAGTCAGCATCTAATTGTTTATTAAATCCTAATCTCAAGGTTTGCTAAATATTATTATATTTTAAAAATAAGGGCACAAGTGCAGTTTCAGAGCTGTAAGTAGCACGGGGTCATAAACTTGATAAGTAAACACTAAATACTGCTACTTGATTTAAGAATCACTGTTGATCCCCAAAGACCTCATCTAAGACCTATTTAACAGATTTTATCCTTTACCAATGCCAATCACACCAAAATTGAAATACCATCAAGTGGCATCACAAGATTTCAATGTGTAATAACATAGTTATCTAAAGTATTGTGATAAACCCTCTTCAACTTCATCAATCCAATCACAAGAAGAAACAGCCAAACTGAAGAGAAGAAAGTTGTCCTTTACACACACACACACACACATATATATATTCCACAAACAAACCTAATACTTGATAAAATCGAATCAGTTGAAGTCAATAATTGGCTTTCCCATGACAGTGCTAAAAACTTACACTTTAGTAGGAGATGAGGTTTTCTTGTACTCTAAGTATTCTGAATATATCCAAGTAACAAAAACTGGAATAACTCCAAGCAAGAAAGACACCTGAACTCGTAAAAAGCAAAGCCCCACTAGAAAATTAGCAACATCATACCAAATACTAGCATATTAGATATAATACAATTGACATGAATAACATAAAGTAGAAAGAGAAGCTCATCACATCATCCAAACAATTAGAGGCTTTAGATTGAATTTTATTATACTCCACATCGATAAGCTCAAATTTGAGTTGCATATGATATATTTTTCATAATTAAACTGCCATTCACATTGAAGTTAAAATTGATTTTCCCCAAAATATCATAAAATAATGCTTCAGATTTAGCTACAAAAAACTTACATCAACTTAAATAACAAATTTAAATAACTTTCCACACTATCCTAATCGAATTTGACAGTTATCTGAATTATTTTTCAATAACCCTGCCACTTGTCTAACACTTAGATGCAAACAACAACAAA
Source organism: Cicer yamashitae (assembly GCA_037974755.1). Lineage (NCBI taxonomy): Eukaryota > Viridiplantae > Streptophyta > Magnoliopsida > Fabales > Fabaceae > Cicer > Cicer yamashitae. Next base: position 10,823,558 of record JBBPBQ010020323.1, read on the forward strand.
AACAAACAGATCACGAAAATTACAACTAAGAAGTATCACAAATCAACTAAGCAATTCGAGATTTAACCTTGAAATGAGAGAATTATTACAGTAAGAGCACAAACACACCTGCCCCGGCGTAATTGGGCCCGAAACAACCATCCTCGATCTCAGCAACTGCTCCAATCTAGAAAAAGAAAAAGATTGAGATCAGCGATGAAACGCGCGCATTGAAAAGGAAGAAGGAAGAATCGAAATCTGAGAAAAATACCAAAGATGAAAAAATGGAAGCAGTAGATTTGGTGAGGGAAGCGTGTCAAAGAGTGATCATAAATAGCAGAAAGAGAAACCCTAAAGAGAGAGAGAGAGAGAGAGATCTGAAAGAAGAGTTTGCTTGAAGAATAGAGAAAATGTCGGAGGGGATGTCTCTCTCTCAGTGGTTGGATTGGAAACTTAGAAGAAGATGAACAACAAGCTTTTCAATCTAACTCAGTTTAGAATTTAGATAAACAAAATCAAAATGATTACAACACTCTGTGTGACGAGTCTTTCTGTCTCCGTTATGTGTCGTTTTGGCTTAAATTCCTTCCTGTATTTTGGTAAAAATATTCCAATATGTTGGCACGTTGGTTGCTACTTTGTTTTCTTAACTTGCTTAAAATAAAAATATTCTAGACTTTAATTTAACTAACACGTTAAAATAACCTCCAAATTCAACTACCTTTTCTACTCCAACATTCACTTCCTCTTTTTATGCTTCAAATAATCATGTCCCTATCATCAAATGGAATAAGGTTAATTACGTACAAAAATTATTACCGACTAACATGAAGAAAAAAAAATACAGACATTTATTTATACTATTTAGTTCTAAAGTTTTAACTCAATTAACAAATAATAATATTTTTAAATTGGATATTATATTTCATATTTAAACATGAGACTTCGTATGTGAATTTTTAATAATATTTATACGGTATTGATGTGTAAATTTGTGTCCAAATAACTTTTAAAGTCTAAAAAATATGGGCGTTTGATGTTTATTGCATAACTCACTAAGTTAAATTCAAGTTATTATTATTATTATTATTATTATTATGATGTTTCAACTAATTATTCTGTACACTAGTTATAGGTTCGTTTAGAATTAGATTACTTCATATATTAAATTATTTAAACTAATGATTGATCTGGTTGTCGAATACATTATTTTTTAATTTGAATCTCTTAATTTGGTTACCTAATTAACTTTTTTTATAGATATAAATATTTTAAACTTGATTTGAACAATAAAATGTTACTTGAAATTTTATTTGGAAACTTAAATCTAAAGAAATAATTAAATTTCTAATCTGGTGAGCTTGGCACAGGTATTTTACCAATTCAGACTATCCTATATAAGCAAAAAATAACACAACCTACTCAATGCCAGCGATGCAACTCTTATTTTCATTTATGAAAATCCTTTGGTCTTGTTAATTCATCTTTTTTCTTGCATTGTGATCATGTGAGTTGGATAAGGAATGGCTACATTTGCCCGGCCGGATCCTTCTCTGTTCCTGAATAAAATTCTGATGAAACTTTGCAAACTTGATGCAAAGTTGCTTCCATGATACTGATGTTAGGATTAAGCTAACTAAGTGGATCATTTGGCATCCTTCAAGGTTTAAATGGTCTTTTTCTTACTCTCGGTATTAATCTATGTTTTTCTCCTTAAGTTTCATGTACTAAAAAAATGTTAATTTAGATTAAAAGAGACACACTCTCAAATAAATTAGAGGGAACAACTCATTTTATTAAAGATTTATAATTAAATTTACGTATAATTTATAAATTATGAAATTTTGAATTTGAACCTTATTCACAACTGATGTGAATAAAATGATTAGACATGACAATATTATAGACCGAGTGCAAGTTCATGATCGAGTTTTTCCTAAAACAAAATTTATAGGCCAACCCACCGACCCGCTACCTCGCTGCACTCAACAATCATTTGCAACATGATATATTATTAAAAGTTCAAAAAGAATGAAAAAGCAAGAGGTTATGAACAAAAACCCGTCAAACAAACATTATTTAAAACGATAACAAAGGAGACATTTGTTGTGGAAAAAAAAATGATGTATATCACTCTACCAATGAAAGCATAAGAGGCCAATTTATCAGCATAGTGGTTTCATTCAGGAAGGGTATGAGACAAACATGACTCATAAGCAACGTTTTGTCTTTGGGTAATAGATTGTTTTTCCTTGTCATAACAATCATATCTTGTTATTTATTTGTGTTTTACAGACACTGCATATACAACACGTCTGATCATGGATGACATTTAACGTGAACCAATATTAAAGTAATTTATGATAGTCCAATTCACTTTTAACCACAAATTTTATTTTAAATTGTCTACACCATATATTTTTTTTACATTGTCTTCGACCTCAATGTTTCTCCGCTAAACAACACAATGCAATGTGTGTATGCACTAGGAATGTATACAAGTTTGGTTTGGTCATTTTAGTCAAATTTCATATCCCGATTAATTTTATTTGAATTAAGTTTAATTCTCAATATGTGATTTTTACATCAAATTTAAATCAAATTATAAGTGGAGTTGAGTTGGATTTGCGAATTATAAAAAAAAAATATTTTAAACAAATATAGTTAAATTTAAATACTTACACATCTAAAAAACAATAAAATTATATCAGAACATATCATTCAATATTTAAAATACATCCATAAACACAATACAACACTTAAATTAGCAACAAATTCTCAAATATAATTCAATAACTAAATTTTAACTATACATCAATAGTAAAAAAATAAATAAAAATATATAGATCATGTCAATAGATTGTATTCGTAGATTCAAAATCTTAAATTAACTACCTACTTGAATCAAACATCATTGAATTTAAAAGGATTGATTCAAATTAAATCTGAACTTAATTGAGTTGACTCAAAATACAAATTGAATTAATTTAAGTGAACACATTCGTAAATTTACCTATAACATCAACGCCCATAATATGCGCCCTTAACTCTAAATCATTTTCTTTACGAAACAGTCCTGATCAAACTTTCCAAATACATGCGGAGTATAGACTATTTCATTATTATTTAGCTTTACGCAAATACCTTAAAGTACACTTTATAGTTAATTATACAAACTATTGATATTAAGATTTGTTTCATTAAAAATAGAAACAAAATCAAGACTTTTCAACAAAAAGAATATAAATCAAAACATATGCAATTTTAAGAAATAAGAAGCAAGCTAAGTGGAAAATGAAGAGACCATTAGATTGTGCGGTTAAACTTGAACAGTCCATTATTAAGGTATTTTTGGAGTAGCAATTAATCAAAATCATTGTTAATTTAAGAAATAAGAAGCATTACAAGAGAGAGAGAGAGAGAGCACGGAACTAGTGTTGTTTTTCTTAGAGCTTGTTGGCAAAAAGAATCTAAGACAAAGTCATAGCTGTCTCTAACACTATCTCTTTCAATGTGCGTGTGTTTTGGGCTCAAAAATTTAATTGTAAAACTTAAATACTACCATATCTATATATAGGGAGTTATGTATATAATATAACACACAATAATATATAATGTTTTTTATTAGATAGGTAATTGAATAAAAAAACCTCATGTCTTTCACAACCAACCATTGTTAACAATTTATCAATTAATCATGAATCTTTCTCTATCATCCGACCTAAATTAGATCCATCAATATCTAAAAATGGACAAGTTTTTACTTTTTTAGAACCGTCAGTTTTCTGTTTACACCCCACTAAAAAAAAGAGAAGATGACTAAGAAATTAGACATGCGACCGAACTTTGCAGCTTTCTTTTACCTTGACAATTGAAGATATAGTTAGTGAAGTGTGAACACCAATTAAAGGTCAATAGTTTCTTTTTTATGGGAGGCCAAGAAAGGTATTGTTTCAAATTTTTTAAATAAACAAATAATTTTATTTTCTTTCTCTTTTCCTTTGAGATATTTTTATACTATTTTTACGTAATGATTTATAGTACTAATCTATTATATTATCCTTTTATCTTTCAAAAAATAATTCACCACCTTAACTTGGATATCAATTACAATTAAACGTTTTAAACATTGATTCAATCGCCAATCGAATAGCTACCGATAATTTTCCTATGAATTAATATGCCAATGCACATTCAAATACAATTTGATTTTGCATCTACCATGCATAAGGACTAAAAATGTCTAACTTTTCTATATTTGTTACCAGTCAGTATATATGCTACCATACAAGTGTTTCAATTATTTGGGCAACCAAATTTTTCTGAACTTGCGGGTATTCCATTTAATTTCTCTTACAAATTATTGAGTTATATACTAATATTTCACGGACACTATAAATAATAGTACTATTATATATTCCTCAAATATCTTTTAATTAATTTAGATTTCATTTCTCAATAACTCTTTTTCTTTCATGGAACAACTATGAGGGATAATTTAGAGAAAACAATTATTATTTTTTAATTATTTTGAGAAAATTAAACAACGTTAACTATTTTTCTTTAATGATGTGAAATTATTTTTGTTTGAGAAAATTAAACAACATTAACTACTCTTCTTTAATGATGTGAAATTAATTTGACTAATCATATAGTTTAGTCTATGTATTTGAGAACCTCATTTTGTAACGGATTTTGAGTATTTTTGGTAGTCACATTAATATATTTTGCTTATAAAAAAATAAAAATAAAAAAGAAGACAGTTAAATTAAAATGCAGTAAACATTCTCCTTCCTCTAATTAACCCATATAAAAAGTTATTAACTCAATGTTATTGATGGATGTTACAAAGTACTTATAAAAAAAATACAACTCCATATGCACATATAGCATGAAAATCCCAAATGGGCTACAAACTGCATACATAAAAAGATCAGATGTTTATGTTTCTCTAATAATTAACCTCTCCCTAGGGTTAATTAATTAATACATAATTAAGTGCCCGGTAATTTCTCCTTAAGAGAAAAAAAAAAAACAGTTCCCACTAACCAGCCACTATAGATAGCTATAGCTGTAGCAGATGCCATGATCATACCACATAGAAGCAAAGCACTCAAAAATTAGGTTAATTAGCAGGTGTTTTGCAGTTAAAGAAACCTCTAAAATTATTATAATATTATAATTGCAGACTGCAATTTAAAATCATAAATTAAACTATATGATGAGTGAGAAATGCATAAGTAGTAATTATGAGAAATCTATATATATACAAAAACAAAAACATATGAGAAATAATTATGGCAATAGAGAGATGGATCAGCTGTGGTTGGTCCTATTGAGGAAGATGGAAGGGACAATGTCTTGGAGAAGGCCATACTCATGATGAAGAAGAGAGTTGTTAATGATGTTGTTGTGTGATGGTTGAGAAGTGATATTGAAGGTGTTGTGATGAGAATGCATGTGAAGAAGGAGATCTTGAGAGAAGTTTGAATTAGAGGGTGTAGATAGCAAAGAGGAGGGTGTGAACATGATAGAAGCTGCAGCATTGCCTCTAAGAGATGTAGGGACAGGATGATTATGTTGACCTTCATATGTTGTTATCACAGTTGTTGGGTCTTCAAAAGATCTCTCTACGCGTTTCTTCACTGTACACTTCTGTGTTGTACACCTGTAATAGCTCCTACAATTTCCCATTCCATTCAAACTTTCATTTTTTTTTTTTACAAAATTATATACATAAGCTAATTATTATTTATAGACTTGTTTGTATTTATGTGAAAATATATACTATTTAAGTGGAAATAATATAAGGAGATCTAAGTAGGGTGATTATACCTAGGGTATGGACTATTCTTAACAGCTTTTTGTCCATATTTTCTCCATCTGTATCCATCTTCAAGCTGATCAACTTCACTCTTTGTCATGAAAGCAAATCTTGGTTCCTTCTCTTTCTTCTTCTCTCCTAATTTCTTCTTATCCTTCTTCCTGTAATTCATTTATATAACTACTAATTAATTAATTGCACCATCAATCGAATTAAGACAAGGATGAAAAACAAAACTTACTCATTTTTAGAGAGTTCTTGTTCTTCTTCTTTAATAACTTGTTTTCTCTTTCCTGAATCTTCTTCTGAAGCTGCTCCTCCGCCAGCTTCAGAAGATGAGCAAGAGATACATGAGTTAAGTGTAGCACCAAGGGTTTGATCCGCTGCAGCTGATGCTTTTTTATTATTAGTATTTCCTTCAACACATGAAAAAACTTCTGATGAAGAAGGAGATACTACTCCAAAACAATTTCCAAGTGATGATGAATTGTAGTGATCCATTGATCCACCTTGTAAACATTCACTAAAACTCATATATGAAGGATCAAAGCTAGGTTGTGATGAATCATATGGTGATGAAGCTAAATTAGGAAAGCTGGAAAATTGTTTTTCACAATACATATTAGCTTGATGATAATTAATATTATGATCTACCATAAAGTTTTGGTAGTAAGCTTGTTTAGGTTCATCAGACATGAAGAAAGAAATATAAGAGAACAAAGAAGAAGCAAAAGAGAAGAGTGTGTGAGTGAGGTTTGGTTATGGAGACTTTTGTATTGTCTTATCTCTTGAACTTATATTTATGTGTGATAATATTATATATATATATATAAGAAAGTCTTTGGGTTTGAAGTTTGAACAGAGAAAACTAGCTAGGGTCACTTTTAAAAAGGAGGTTGACAAAAAATATATATACCTCCAATTAGAAGAGAAGAAAGTGCTTTCTCACAAAGGAAATATTTTTTTGTCCATATCTTAATTACTTCTAATAAGGAAGCTCTCAATATTATTAGTTAAGGAGATAGATAGCTAGGGAAATTAATTAATGTCACTTTGCACTTGCAGCCTGGCCTAAAATAAATCAATTAGGAGTAATGTATGTTTCATTTCCAAATTTATTAAATCACTATCAACACTATGTTAAAATATGATATAACAATTCTTTTCATAAGCCAAAATATATAGTACTATTTTGCTATGTATTATAAGTATATAATATGGATGGGTATCAACTTATTATTTTAGGAGTAACCCTTGTTTAATAATTTTTTTAGATATTAATGATCATGCATTGCAAAAATTATAAAAATTGGATAATTGTAATTATATAATTTTATAGTTGATATTTTATTTGTATTTTAAAAATATAGGCAAAATACATCTTGCAGTCTCTTAATTTAATTTCAAGTTAACAATTTAGTCATTTATCTTCATTTTATTGATTTGATCTTTTATTTTATTTTAAGTTACGGATAAATTCTTTATGTCTTAAAATATCAACAATGTTATTATTTTTTAAAGAAGTATTTTAACAAAAATATAATTAATAACGTTGAATTGAATTTATTTGATAAAGTATCAAACAATTTTAAACTTTTTTATATAAATTTCCAGATTTAATAGGGCTAGATCAGTTAAATTCAATATGTATAAAAAATTATTAAGCAGGATAACTCTACCAAAAGTTATTCTTAGATTAAGTTGATAATCCACCCTATTTACATAAATATATATAAATTACCCTTTTTTTTTAAGGAAATAAAACACTCTTATGTAATCTTAATTAATCTGACAGAATATAATCTTAATTTAACCCTTTGAAACACTAAAAGTTGGCAGAGAATTATATTGATCATTTTTTTAAGAAAAATCTTGACGGTTCAGTCCAATTTAGAGTCTTCTCTCAAAATAATTTTCAAGCAAAAATAAGTTCTTTGAGTTTTCTTATTTTCTAAGTTTGCCGAAAACGTATATATTTATGCACTCCACAAAACATGAAACCAATAATTTTATTTGTAAATAACATATGGTATCGTAGAATCCTATCCCATGTAAAATCTTCATTGTTTCATTCAGTTTTTTCCAGAATGGTTGACTCTATTATGCTATTTTTGTACGTACTCTTACCTTTTTCCAATAATGTCAAATTTTTATAAATAGGGAACATATAATTGATAGTTTTGAGTTGATATATTTCTTTTGGTAGATGGTTTTTTTTTCTTCAGCAATTGTTGTATATATTTTGGGAGTACAGTACAAGACTTAATAATTTAAATTACTTTCTGAAGTAAATTAAAAAAATGTCTTCATTAATATCCTCATCATTAAACTTTTTGTTCTCCCTATTATAATTATAAACAAAAAAGATATCTACATTTTGTTTAAATAAAAACATCTACATTTTTTAGACTCAAATATAAGTAAATATTTGTAAACTTATTATAACACATTTGATGTTATTATTTCCAAAAAACCGTAAATTAATTTTTTAATGTTGCAAGGAGATGACAATAATAATTAGAAGATAGTTAGTAATTTATTTAATTTTTTTATATGAAATCAAAAAATTAAATAGACTTAACTATTTTTTAATAAGTTTGAAAATATATATTTTTACTTATAAATGAGTGCAAAGGAACTAATATGATAGTAAAGTAATAACACAGACAATTTAACATGCATTACTAATTAATGTCTAAATGATAAAAGTTAAATTAAATTTAATTAGATTATAATATTCACATCATATAATTTTTTTTGATTTGGATGGTATAAGTGGTTTCAGTTAAGAGTTAAGAGTTGAAGGTTAAAAAAACGAAAAAAACTAATATATTTTTTCTAAAGATATAATTATAATTTTTTTATGGAACATAATTGTAATTAATATATAAATATTTCTTTAACAAAAATATTGTACAATTTTTTTATGTATCGCATATAAATTTTATAAAATAGTTACTAATTTCATCGTAATTAATAACAATCTTGTTTTTTTTTTTTTTAAAAAAAAAGAATAAAAGAAGAAGCTTCACATTAACATCTGTGTGCTTGAAGAGGAGCGTGAGAAAACGTCGATGAGCAAATTAGTAGTCAAAGATTCAAACTTTTGGACTTAATAAAATTGAAAATACGTTTGGGAATAATAGAAAGGTCACACGTGTCTAAGACTGGCACTGGCATTTGACCGTAATATCAAACTATGTCAAACACGTGCGAAGACGGTTTGTCACTTTGTCCTGATGATGGGGAGCTAACATCAGCATTTTTATTAAAAAGTTTAAATGGGTTAGTTTTTGGAACCTCGTTGGGATGAAGGTCTCAAAGTTAACATCTACTCTTTGTTGCATTACAAGTTGCAACCATTCAAGCTTTCACCGTCATTTCAACATATTTTCCACCTATCAAAACTCCATTTAGAACACATGATTGATTTCAGTTTTCTAATAAGCAATGAAGTTTATTTACAAGTTAAAAAGTGAATATATGAAAGAGATAATAATATTTTCAATAAAATATATTTATTAAGTATCGGTATATTTACTATTATTGTTGATAAAAAAAGTGAAAAATATTGAATTAAAATATATGTATGTAGTACTAATTAAATGATGAAATTGAGAAAAAAACAGTTAATATTATATATATTGTAAATTGAAAAGAATTGTTCATTTTGAAACTATGTTTTTCTACACATGAATAACTAATTGTGAGATTAAGAGAGTAGTATACTAGTATTAGATAAAAAAGATTAAATTTTTCCAAAAAAAATAACAAAAGTTTAGTTAATTAAGTTTTTATCGTTACTCCATCTATCTCACAATAAGCTATTTATTTGCAAAAACAAATTGTCCTAAAATCAATTATCCTTTTATTTTCTAATGACCTTTTTTCAATAGTACTTTTTAATTTATACTATTTGCATAATTTCTATACAATATTTTTCATTGTGCATTTATACAAAGATAATTTAATGCAAGTAATATTATCACTATTTCATTTATATATTTTTCTTAATATATGTGAAATAATCAAATACCTCAATTATTATGGAGACAAAAGAAGTATAAAATTACATTATTTCATTTTTAGTTCATGTAAAAAATATAACCCTTACAAAATTTTCATACAAACAATTTTATTCCATGCTAAGACGAAACATGTATAATTGTCCTTCTACTTTTAGAACTTTTATAAAAATATTTGCAAATTGCTATTGAGGTCGATGAGTTAAGGAGTCAATGAGCGATGTTTTAAGGAGGTTAGGGTTCAATTGCTACCCTCAATATAATTTCAACAATTACTAACAATATTAACATAATATTGAATGTTTCACAAAAATTACAACTTGAAAAAATTTAAGTATCATAAAATCAAAATAAAAATAACAAAAATATAAATTAAAAATCAAAATTTAAATTCATTTTTTATAGAAGAACTTTTTATAATGTATACATGCCTAAAAAAATTAATTCAATATATATATATACACACACAAATTCTAGCAGAGACTAAATTTTTTTGCACCATTACTTGGAACTATAATATATGTAATTGTTTTAAAGGAATTTAAACGAAATTTTAGATTTTTGTAAAAACTAAAAACTTATTTAATATTAAATAAAATTATATTAGTTGTGTTTAAATATAATTTAAATTTTATATATCATGATTGAATTAATACGTATTGTTAGGACCAATCTAATGTATTTTGAAGTCTAAAGCGAAATTTGAGTGAAATCCTTTTAAAATATTAATAATACTTCTGCAAAATATTGATTATTTAAACAAAAAACCATTATGCGCAAAAAAAAATATTAAAACAAAATGATGGAAACTATGATTAATATAGGAGGAACATAATTCATAAAAAAAAATATGGGCGGAACATAAAAAATAGTTTGATTCATTAAGAATTTAAAATACATAAATATATTTGCTGCTTTTGTAAAATAATTTTTTTTTTATTTATTTTTTATTAACTATTATTTTAACCATAATATCTCAAACTACTTAGGAGGGTGCGCAGGGATTCAACTCAACATAGAGGAACCCAGGAAATGACTGAACTTCATAATTTTATTGAAACTTTAGAGCTTGTGGATGTTCCTCTAATTGGCACCAACTATACCAGGAAACATAAATAAATAAATAAATAAATAAAATATTCTAATTTAAATTTTGAGTAATTAATTCAATTTAAACAGATCTAATAGTCCTGAATTTAAGTTGCGCGTTGAATAAGTTAAACGAAACTAGTTAAAGGAATTAATAAATGAAATTCAAATAATACATAAATATCTCAGCTACTTGTGTCCATGGTACCTTAAGCTATTTGACTGTTTGGTCCTACAATAATAATTAAACTTTTGGCCTTGCGAGCCACCATGCTTATTCCTAATCATAGCAATATGTTGAGGAGGTTTGGCAATATATGTAGTTTACGTTATATGAAACCATATTTATTATGGCCTTTAAAGTTAACAATTATACGATAGATGCCGGTGAAGATGTATATATAAAAATCGTGGGAATAAATAATCGTTAGTGTTTCTCGAATTTAGTGGAGTCGCTACTAAATTTTATTTTAAAATAGGAAAAAGTATTAGAAAACCTTAATAAAAAGTCTATAATATTTGAAATTAAATTTTGAGTTTGGAACTCGATTATGTGTATGGAAGATATTAACACCCTACGACACTCGTTAAGATATGGCTACTTATAATTAATTGTATAAAATTAATGTTAATTTATATATGTTTATTTCTCCTTTTAAAATGCAAATATACTTATTTTTATGAAAATTCACTAATGATAAAAGTATATTTAAAATACAGATGAAAAGAAGAAATTTTATTATTATGCTTAACAAGAGTGCGATCTTGCTCTTACGTATCTCCCGGTGAAATGAAGAAATCAAAGTTACGTAGTTCTTAAGTAGAAAATGCAGATGTGTTTATTGCTTTTAATGAAAATGCGTTTGGTTACAATAAAATGATTGGGTAAAAAGAATTGTTGATTTAACGAATGAAAAGAAAACCTTATGTCTGATAAACTGATTTTGATGAGAATGTTTGGTTGTTTATTTTGATTTGGTTAAGAAAATTTAATATCACCAAGTTGTAACAACTCAAGCGTCTTAAACTATCACTGACAAGATATTGAATCTCAGTCGGTCTTATTTTATTAGAAGGATAATTATTACTTAGAGCTTAAGATCATCAAGTTTTCGCAACTCAGACGTCTTAATACTAAATTTGATAAAATGTAGCATTTCAAATTTAGAAATAGTTACCACACAAGTTGAATATTTGTTATACTCCTTGATTTGCTCAAGTTGTATTTTGCTTTTGTTTTGAGTTTTTGTATTCTTCCTTAACTCATTTCATACTTCATTTATCTTAATAACAAAAATTTTTACTAGCTTAAAAAATGAAAACTGAAAACTCTCAAACTACCCCCCTTTTGATTTTTTTTTCCTCTCAATTTATGGACTAAAATGATGAATTCTTGCATCCATGAGATAAAATTGAGTTCTTGATTATTGCTTGTTTTTGCAGAAAAATTGGATTTGCTAAGCTAAGTCATGAAAAAAGAGGATACACTTTTTAACTGCTTGTATACATGGTAAAAGCTTTAACCATTTTAGGAAAAAGAGAAAAAGCAAAACGGACTAAAAAAAATGACATGCACACAAGGAAAATTTGCAGTTGTTTTAGGAAGGAAAAAAAAAAGCAAAAAAGGCTAAAACGAAAAGATAGAAAGATGATGTGTGCAATTGTAAAGGTGAAAAGCAAGGAGGCTATGAAAGGGAATGCTAATGCTGCCGCAAAAAAAAAAAAAAAAACAAGAACTTAAAGGGAACCAAAATCAGAGGATACCACCAGAGAATACCAGAAGATAATACCACCAGAGAATACCAGAAGATAATACCACCAGAGAATACCAGAAGAGGATACGACCAGAGGCAGAAGAAAATCAGAGGAAAATACATGAGGAAGCGATAAGAGGATACCAGAAGAAGATACCACCAAAGGCAAAGGCAGAACCAAAACCAGAGGGAGAACTAGAACCATAGGCAGAACCAGAACAGAACTAGAGAGAACCAACACTAGAGGCAAAACCAAAATAATATGGAACTAGAATTAGAGGTAGAAACGACAACAGAACCAAAAGGAGAACTAGAATCAGAACTAGAGGCAGAACCAGAACCAAAGGAAACCATAAGCAGAGGGAGAACTAGAACCAGAATCAGAGGTAAAAACAGAACCAGAACTAGAGGCATAAATGGAACCAGAACCAGAGGCAAAACCAAAATCAGAGGGAACTAGGAACTAGAAGGAACGAAGGGAACTAGGAACCAGAAGGAATAGAGGGAACTAGGAACCAGAACTAGAGACAGAAGGAACCATTTTTTAAGAAAGTAGTAATTATGACAAATATTAAAATTAAACTTATAACTTATTTTAAAAAAAAAAATTAATTGACCGAACAAAACTGAAGTACTACAATTATCTATCTTTTCTTAAAATAAATGAAAACCTTTTTTTTTACGGATTTTTCAATTAAAATCTATTCCAATATATTGTTCATGCATTAGAAATCGAGTAACTCAACTAATTTAAAGTAAAAATTAAAAGAGTAAAAATATCAAAATTTAAACTTTAATAAAAATGCAAAAATACTAACTCAACTAACTACTATTAATACTTACCTATGTAAAAAAATTGTTCATGCAATGAAAAGCCAACTTTAAGAAAACTTTTCGTGGTCGGTGATAACATATAGTAGTGTAAATAATTTACCGAATTCAAGTGTTTATAAGATAAACTCTTGCATTTTGAACCATATAAAATATAAATAAAATATAATTAAAAAATTAATATATTTAATATAAAATTTAAATTAAATATATCTATTTTTAATTGATTTTTATTTATATTTTAATACAGATAAAGTATTAATAATAGTAAGTACATACAAAAACGGTTGATTGAATTAAAAGTGCAGTTAGCTTCACTTCGGCTCCACTTTTTTTGACCTTTTGGTGTTATTTGCAATTAGCTTTTTTTTATTTTATATTTAAATTTGCAATTAGCTTTTACATTGACTACTTTAGCACATTAGATGGGCTGTCTCCTTTCTTTTTAATTTTTGTAACTAACAAAATACTCTTGCAATTGCACAATGCGTATCGTTGGTTACTTTACTAAAGTAGATGTTAAAATATTAAATATTATAAATTATTATCTAATTTTAATAAAATTATTTTAAATATAATTTTTCTTTTATACATTCAGGCCCGTTTCATGGACAGGATAACGAGACACGATACGATACACGTATCATATCCCTCCCTAATCCTTAATTTGAAGTGGGTTAAAATAATCCGTTCTCAAGCGGATATAATTGTTAGCGTTTCTCTCTTCCTCTAGCTCAACAAGTCGCAGCCGCATCTTGTTATCCATAAGTGGGTTAAAATAATCCGTTCTCAAGCGGATATCATTGTCAGCGTTTTTCTCTTCTTCTAGCTCAACAAGTCGTGTTCGAGTCTGTCCTGTGTCACTCTTCCATTTTTTATTTTTTCCAATTTTTATTTTTTTTCATATTTGTCATAATTTTGGTGAATTTAAATTGATTTCCTTTTTTAGTATATGATGTTTTTGATTGTTTTCTTATTTATTTTATTGTATAACAATATAAAAAAAATTGATGAAAAATAATAATTATTTTCTAATGTTATGATAGTAAGGGTTTGTTTGATTGTGTTTTACTTATTAGTTTTTGAAAACTATTTTATAAATAAATTTTAAAAAATTGTTTTTAAAAAGAAAATTTAAAAAAATTTGTTTGCTAACTTTAATTTTTTAAAACAGTCTTTGACTAGAGAATTAAAAAAACTGAAAAATAAAAAGTAAAACACCATTTATCTGTTTTACTTTTTTAGTTTTAAAAAGTATAATATTAAAAATAGTTTTACAAAATAGTTTTTAAAAACAAGTAATCCAAACAAATTGTTTAGGTTTTAAATTTTAAAATACTAAAATAGAGTTTTTGGGATTTGAATCAAACAAACTCTAAGTCATTCTTCAATTGTGATGGATAGAGAAATCACAATTTTTTCAAGTATATAAAATTACTTCATAAATTATTTACATTTTTTAGCATTTTTGTTTATTTATAAAAAATTATATGAATGTTATTTTAAAAGAAAAAAATTAAATAGATTATAAGGACAAATTTGTCATTTTATCAAAATATAAATCATATCATCTTGTTATCTGTTATGTATCAAACACTGAATATGATAAACTAATTTTATCAAGTTTGTTATCATGTGCACATCAAACACAAGACAAGATAACTCTTTATCCTACCCATATCCTATCCTGTCTCTATCCTGCTACTTATCCTATCCTACGTCTATCATATCCGGTCCATCAAACGGGAAGTGAAATATTCATACGCATCATATTAGTGTACTATAATTTAAATTTTACGTGACAATATTTTTTTAATTAAATTTTATGTAGATGCATTAAAGTTTTGTAAAATTAATCCATATCATGGTTGATTCGGTAAAAATGAGTATACCTCATTGTTAACACTATTAAAACGAAGAGGGTGTGATTTTTGTATAATGTTAATGAACCAAAAAATGTATTTTCAAATTAAAGGATTAAAATCGCCAAATTATGTAATTTGGGAGACAAAATGCACATTTTAGCCTTTATAATTTTAAGTGATAATTTATTAGATTATATACATAGACAAACAACTATTGAGATAAAATCATACATATTTTAAAATTTAATTATTAATATTTTTTAAATTTTAGTATTAAATTATATTATTTATTAATTTAATTTATATTTTAGTATATTTTAATTTTATATATTTTAAATTATATTTTATATGAATAACTGAGTAAATTATTGTTCTTACTCCATCTCGATGATTTCTAACACCATTTATATTTAATATAAGGATTTTAATTAGAAAAATAAAATATGATAGTGTTTTGATTAACTTATTATATTTTGTTGTTTCATCAAATATTTGATATATAAATTATGATAGTTATTTTATATTTTATCTCTTACCATGTCTATAAAATCCATCTTTAAATTATTAGTTGTTAAAAAAATGGTAGAGAATAAATCCAATTGAGGCTCAGCACATATCCACGAAGAAATTACTGTAGACTTACTTTCTATGAGGTGTTTAAGCCTGTTATATTTACAAAACATGTTTTTCTTAAAGAATTTACAAAACATGTTTTTTTTAAAGAATTTACAAAAAACGTGTTTTATTTAAAGAATTTACAAAACTTGTTGAAAACTTGTGAACTGTAAAGTCTTGTGATATATTTAATTAGTGGGAGCAATACATTTATTATATGTATTAATTTTTTAATTTAGAAATTTTTCTCAATTTCTTTTGGTTATTATTATTATTGTAATCATGTTTGGCATATATTTATATTTTGTTGAAATTTTATTTTAAGATTGTCTCTGATTTTTTGTGTGGAAATGATACATATGAAATATGATTTTAATCTCCTTAGGAGATTGTTATTTCTTTATTAAAAAATAAATTATTCTACATTATCAAATGGTTTTTAATTTTAAATATAAATCTTTTTAGGGTCGATTGGTCAACATAGTGGAAGAAAGGAAAAACGAGAGAAATTCTTTTAATAATTTATGTTCAGTTCAAAAGAAGAAGAGAAATTTTAAATAAATTTTTAATTATATAGAATTCATTCTTTTCCATCTAAATTACTCCAAAATAGAGGAAAAATAAAATCAATTTAAATGAATTAATAAATGAAATTCAAATAATACATAAATATCTCAGCTACTTGTGTGTACATGGTACCTTAAGCTAGAAATACGTTGGACTTTGCCATCTCCTTTTTATTGCTTTCATTTTCATTCCCTGATTTTCTTTTTTATAGCACAACAAGATGCTTTACGTAAAGGCAATCTATTACTGTTTGGTCCAACAATAATAATTAAACTTTTGGTCTTGCTAGCCACCATGCTTATTCCTATTACAGCAATGTTGAGGAGGCTTGGCAATATATGTACTTTATCTTATATGAAACCATATTTTATTTCTTAAAATAAATGAATTTTTTTAAATAGAATTTTCAATTAAAATCTATTAATAATATACTGTTGATATAATAGAGATCAAATAGTTCAACTGATTTAATTAAATGTTGAAAGAGTCAAACTATCAAAATTTAAATTCTAACAAAGATGTAAAAGTACTAACTCAACTAATACTTACCTATATAAAAAAAATTGTTCATGCAATGAAAAGCCAACTTCAAGAAAGCTTTTCGTGGGCTTGTAATAGCATATAGTAATACTAGTAGTGTTGAATATGTAAATAATTTACTGAATTCAAGTGTTTATAAGATAAACTCTGGCATTTTGCACCGTACTAAAATATAAATAAAAAATATTTAATATTTAATATAAAATTTAAATTTAATATATCATTTTTATTAATTTTTATTTATATTTTAAGATAGATAAAGTATATATAATAGTAAGTGCGTAATAAACGTTTGCTTAAATTAAGAGTGCATCAATTAGCTTCACTTGGCCCCGCTTATTTTACGTTTTGGTGCTATTTGCAATTAGCTTTTTTTCTTTTTTCTTTTTTCTTTTTTATATATATATTTAAATTTGCAATTTGCTTTTACATTGACTACTTTATGTTGGGAAAAACCAGAGATAATTAGAGATAATTATCTCAATAATGCGGAATATTTTTTCCCCACCTGTGCAGATAAATGGCCAAACAGAAAATAATAATTGGCAGAAAATTAAATGAGACAAACACAATTTTTAACGTGGAAAATTTCCCTCAAATTGAGAGAATAAAAACCACAGGACCTAGTCCAGTAAAACCTTCCACTATAATAATTAATGGGTACACCAGAGTCTTCCTAATAATAATAGGGAATATCAATCAACAACAATAACCTTATAACAATCTTCCACTAAAGTGGGTATGCCAAAATAACTCTCAGAGAAAGTAAAACCTGAATTCCTTTCCTTTTCTCTGGTTGTCGTTGGTGCGTTCCTTTTGCCTTAGGGATTTGAGATCCCTTTCCTTCCTTTTATTTTCCTTTACATGGGTCAAGCCCAATAAACCATATATTCCTTTTTTTTTATTTCAATAATAATAATAATAATAATAATAAACTTGGTGGGTTCCACTTGGGGAGTGATCCCACCCAACAAATCTCCCCCTCACGACTCAAGTGGGAAGGTACTGCTCAACCATGTCTGCCTTCTTTCTACAGTATATCATCTTTGACACAGGCAAGGTCTTCGTCATCATATCTGAACCATTCTCATCAGTATGAATCTTCTCAATTAGAAATGATTTCATTTCCAGTGCGTCTCGTATCCAATGATACCGCACCTCAATATGCTTCGACTTTGCATGAAAAGTCGGGTTCTTGCTAAGATGGATTGCGCTCTGACTATCACAGAATAACACAAACTTGTCTTGCTTGAGGCCTAACTCATGTAGGAATTTCTTCATCCACAAGAGTTCTTTGGAAGCTTCAGTTGCTGCAATGTACTCAGCTTCAGTAGTAGATAAAGCAACACACTTTTGTAATCTTGATTGCCAAGACACAGCTCCCCCTGCAAACGTCATCATATAACCAGAAGTAGATTTTCTAGAATCAAGATCACCTGCCATATCTGCATCTGTGTAGCCATCCAACGCAGGTTCACCACTTCCATAGCATAAACACACTTTGGAAGTGCCTCTGAGGTATCTGAGAATCCACTTCACTGCTTGCCAATGATCTTTACCAGGATTAGAGAGAAACCGACTAACGACTCCAACTGCATGAGCAATATCTGGCCTTGTGCATACCATAGCATACATCAAACTACCAACTGCGAATGCATAAGGAACCTTCTTCATCTCTTCTTTGTCTTTCTCACTTGTAGGACATTGATCAGAACTCAATTTAAAATGAGTAGCAAGTGGAGTAGTAACAGGTTTACAATTGCTCATGTTAAACCTCTCTAACACTTTCTCAATGTAATTGTGTTGAGACAACCACAATTTATTATTCTTCCTATCACGAGTAATTCTCATGCCCAGAATTTGCTTTGCAGGACCCAAGTCTTTCATTGCAAAAGACTTGTTCAAATCTTTCTTTAAAGATTGAATCTTTTTAGTGTCATGACCAACAATCAACATGTCATCCACATATAACAGGAGAATAATATAATCACCATCAGAGAATTTCTTGACAAACACACAATGGTCAGAAGTAGTTTTACCGTATCCATGTTTCTCCATGAAAGAATCAAATTTCTTGTACCATTGTCGGGGTGCTTGCTTAAGCCCATACAAGCTTTTCTTCAATTTACACACAAGTTGCTCTTTACCTTTGACTTTGAAACCTTCTGGTTGCTCCATATAGATCTCTTCCTCCAAATCACCATGAAGGAATGCAATTTTCACATCAAGTTGTTCAACTTCTAGGTTCAAGCTAGCTGCTAACCCAAGCACAACTCGGATAGAGGACATCTTCACCACGGGTGAAAATATTTCATCAAAGTCAATACCTTTTCTCTGATTAAAACCTTTCACAACCAATCTTGCTTTGTATCTTGGTTGAGAACTATTCTCTTATGCCTTTATCTTGTATACCCATTTGTTCTTGAGTGCTTTTCTGCCATTAGGCAACTTAACCAAATCAAATGTGTGATTCTCATGCAAGGAATTCATCTCTTCTTGCATGGCCTTCAACCACTTTTCTTTATCAATATTTGTAATAGCTTCTTGATAGTACTCTGGCTCTCCACTATCAGTGATCATCACATACTCGTGTGGAGGATATCTTTGAGAAGGTTGACGTTCTCTAGTAGATCTTCTCAACTCAAACTCGTTTGGTGGCTCAGCTGGTACCTGCTCATCTTGGTGAGGTACATGATCATCAGTTACATTTTCATCATCTACCTGTGTATCTCCCCCATCAACAAAAGTTTCTGCAGGGGGCATAGGCGCAACATCAATGTAACTTCTGGAATTTGGTTTCTGTTTCTCAACTTTATCAAAATCTTCAATAGTCTGGTCTTCAAGAAATATCACATCTTGACTTCTGATAATTTTCTTGTCAACCGGATCCCACAATCTATAACCAAATTCTTCATCACCATAACCGACAAATATACACTGTTTGGATTTACTATCAAGTTTGGACCTCTCATCTCTTGGAACGTGAACAAAACATCTGCAGCCAAACACTTTCAAATGACGGTAAGAGACATTTTTCCCCGTCCACACTCTATTTGGAACATCACCATCAAGTGGAATAGAAGGAGAAAGATTGATCAAATCCACTGCAGTTTTCATTGCTTCACCCCAAAAGGATTTCGATAATTTTGCATGAGAGAGCATACATCTGATTCTGTCATTAATCGTACGATTCATTCTCTCTATTATGCTGAGGTGTCTTTGGAACTGTTTTCTCAAACCTGATTCCATGTTCTCTACAATACTCTTCAAACGGACCTCTGTATTCGCCACCGTTATCTGATCGAATACATTTCAATTTCCTTCCCTTTTCTCTTTCAACACTTGCGTGAAAATGCTTGAAAACTCCAAGTACCTGGTCTTTAGATTTCAAAGGAAAGGCCCACACTTTTCTAGAGTGATCGTCAATAAAAGTAACAAAATATGATGCACCACCAAGGGAATACTATCCATCATACAAACATCAGTATGAACTAAATCAAGAATATTTTGCCTCCTATGAGGACCAGTATTATGAAAAGAAACTCTATGTTGTTTCCCAGCAAAACAATGAGTGCAAGTTTTTAGAGACGTACCTTTCACAGGAAGAAAATTTTTCTTCGCAAGTATATTGAGTCCTTTCTCACTCAAGTGACCAAGGCGAATATGCCATAAATCAGAAGAGGCGTCTTCAATTGCATTCACTTCTTCCTTGCATAGCTTCGTAGGCATCCTATAGAGAGAAGTGGAGCTTTGTTCCTTTGCAACCACTAGGGACCCTTTGGTGATTTTACATATACCACCACCACCAAAGTAAGTGTGATAACCCTCAATATCCAAGGCTTTCACCGAAATCAAATTGAGACGAATATCAGGAACATGTCTAACATTCTTCAACTGAAGCTTGCAGCCAATCCCAGTTTCAACCCAAACATCTCCCATACCAATAATTTTACATACTCCTTCATCTCCCATTTTTACCATGCCAAAATCACCAACATTGTAAGATGAGAAGAAATCACGCCTAGGAGTAACATGATATGAGGCACCCGAATCAATAATCCAAGTTGAATCCTGACATGCAAGGTTTATGGAATTACCATCACAGACAATGTAGACATTACTAACAGATGCAACTGCTGTTGTATCTTTATCATTTTTCTTCTCTTTATCTTCATCTATTTCCCTTGATTTATCTCTCTTAAGGAACCTGCAATTTCTTTTTATGTGACCTGCTTTGCCACAATGATAGCATATCACTTCTTTTCTAGTCCTCGACTTGCTTCTTGACTTGCTATGACTTTCAGAGTTGTCGCGTCTATGGAAGTTTCTAGATTGACTTCTCCCTCGTGACTCTGTAACGAGTGCTTCTGACTTTGAGGAAGAACCAACCAAACCACGTTCCTTTCTTCGGGCTTCTTCATTCAACATACTCTCTTTAACTGTTGACATTTTCAGCTTTCCATTTGGAGCTGAATTGGTCAATGTCACAACAAGGACTTCCCAATTATCAGGCAAGGAACTCAACAATAACAACGCTTGCAACTCATCATCTAATTTAATTTCAGCGGTTGTCAATTGATTAACTGTATTCTGAAAAATACTCATATGCTCTGCCATTGAATCCCCATCTTTGTAATTCATATTCACCAGCTTCCGAATCAAGAATGCTTTATTTTGCACATTCTTTCGTTCATACAACTCTTTTAATTTTTCCCACATCTTGTTAGCATTTATTTCAGTTTCAACATGTGGATATACACTCAGATCTAACCACTGTCTAATCAACGCCACTGCCTTTCTGTTCATCTTCTTCCAATCAGCATCAGATTTATCTGTGGGTTTAGCAGTGTCACCCTCAATAGGATCATACAAATCTTTACTGTATAGCATGTCTTCCATGAGAGTCTTCCAAAGTGTGTAATTAGAAGAGTTGAGTTTAATCATATTCGGACCTTTATTTTCCTCCTCCATTTAAATGCACAAATCAAATCAACCGAGCTCTGATACCACTTTGTTGGGAAAAACCAGAGATAATTAGAGATAATTATCTCAATAATGCGGAATATTTTTCCCCCACCTGTGCAGATAAATGGCCAAACAGAAAATAATAATTGGCAGAAAATTAAATGAGACAAACACAATTTTTAACGTGGAAAACTTCCCTCAAATTGAGAGAATAAAAACCACGGGACCTAGTCCAGTAAAACCTTCCACTATAATAATTAATGGGTACACCAGAGTCTTCCTAATAACAATAGGGAATATCAATCAACAACAATAACCTTATAACAATCTTCCACTAAAGTGGGTATGCCAAAATAACTCTCAGAGAAAGTAAAACCTGAATTTCTTTCCTTTTCTCTGGTTGTCGTTGGTGCGTGCGGTTACTGTCGTTGTTTTGCTTGTTTGCCTTTTGTCTTAGGGATTTGAGATCCCTTTCCTTCCTTTTATTTTCCTTTACATGGGTCAAGCCCAATAAACCATATATTCCTTTTTTTTATTTTAATAATAATAATAATAATACTAATAAACTTGGTGGGTTCCACTTGGAGAGTGATCCCACCCAACACTTTAGCACATAGATGAATTGTCTCCTTTCTTTTTATTATTTTTTTTTTCAAAATAAACAAACTAATAAAATACTCTTAGCATGATATTAGCGTATTATAATTTAAATATTCATAAGCATGATATTAGCGTACTATAAGATAATATTTTTTTAATTAAATTTAACATCCGTACATAGAAGTTTTTAAAAATTAATCCATATCATGGTTGATCTAGTGAAAGTGAGTCCGTGTCATTGTTGACACTCTTCAAATTAAGATGGTTGACTTTTACAAAAAAAGATAATATTAATGGACCAAAAAATATTATTTTTGAAAAACGGGATTAAAACAACAGAATTATGTAATTTGGAATAAAATGTACATTTTAGTCTTTTTAATTTTAAGTAATAATTTATCAAATTATATACACGGACAAACAACCTTTGAGATAAAATCTTACATTTTATTTTAAATTATATTATTAATATTTTATTTTAAATTTAATTTTAAATTATATTATTTTTAATTTAATTTATATTTTAATTTTATACATTTTAAATTATATTTTATATGAATAACTTAATAATTTATTGTTCCTATAGTATCTTGATAGTTTCTAACGCAATTTATATTCAATATAAGGATTTTAACTTGAGAAACAAAATATGATAGTGTTCATTATTAATTTATTGTGTTTTGTTGTTTCATCAAATATTGAATTGATACAAATTATAATAGTTATTTCATATTTTATCTCTTATCATGTCTATCAAACATATCTTAAATTATTAATTGTTCAAGAAATAGTAGAAAATAATCAAATTAAGGTTGATCACATATCCACCGAATAAATGACTATAGACTCAGTATGTACGAGGGACTTATTGACAACATGAGAATTGTTACGTCTTGTGATATATTTAATTAGTGCGAGCAAACATTAATTATGTGTATTAATTTATAAATTTTTCTTAATTTCTTTTGGTTATTATTATTCTTGAAATCATGTTTGATATATTTATATTTTGTTGAAATTTTATTTTAAGATTTTGTCTCTGATTGTTTTTTTTTTTTGTGGAAATGAGATTTCATATGAAATATGATTTTAATCTCCTAAAGGAGATTGTCATTTCTTTCTTGAAAAACAAATTATTTTATGTTATGGAATAGTGTTTAATTTAAACATGAATCTCTTTAAGTTTAAATTTTAGAGTCCATTTGGTTCAAAAGATAAGAAATGATTGGAGGAGAGTAATTTTAATGGAGGTGAGGGGAGACGAAAGAAGTAGAGACATGTTTGGTTCAAAAAATGAGAGGAGAATAATTTTTAATTATTTGTATTTGGTTCGAGGGGAGAGGAGAAGAGAAATTTTGAATGATTTGTGTTTGGTTCAAGGGGAGTAGATAAATTTTAAATGGATTTTTAGTTATATAGAGTTTCTTAACAAAATCAATTTAAGTAGGGATTTTGCTTTGTTCCTCTCCCCTCTTAAAATTTGAATCAAACACTAAAACTTACAAATCTTTCCTCCCCTCCTCTCCAATCACACTATGATGATCACAATACACTATGATGTATATATTGGATCCTCCCAATCATCTCTATTTCTCTTTATTTTATTTTATTTTTCTAGCTTTTTTGTTTGAGTTGAAAATTTATATTATATATATATATATATATATATATATATATATATAATTTTACACCAATCTAAATTTATTTAATATGTTATTAAAATTGATCAAAATTAACATTTTATATAATTTTATTAATTACTGTTAATCTTCATTTAGCAATATGATTGGCGGTGAAAGCTTATACACCTCTAGGAAAACTATTTAAAGAGAAATGACAAAAAAAAGAGAGGTTCGAGTATATTATTTTAGAAATGATTTTTCTGACAGAAAAAAAGAATAGAGTTAATTGGATGGGAGCGGTTGCTTAAAAGGGACAACGTGTTTCCCCTTTTTATCTTTAAACAAAATTTCAAATTGACAAGATCTAAATCAAAAAGAATAAAATGAAAATGCAAAAAATGAGGTTGTTGACCAAAATTTGTTTATACTATTTAAAGTGTGGCATAAAAGTATTTAGTGGTAGCTGATAATGGAAGTCGCTGTCAATATTGAAGAGGGCAGGTTATTTGTTAGGTTGATGAGATAAAGAATTTTTATGGATGTAGACGTGCTTACTGCTTGGGATGCCTCAAGTCCCCCAATTTAAGGTACGGATAAGTCACTTTCATGCTCTACATTACTTTGGCTTCAACAAAAAGAAATATAAATGGGGAATCAAAATTAAGGTGAGCTATATTTGTTCAATTTTATAACATGCTAAAAGTAACGTGTTTGTTTTGATAAGTTATTTGATGGGACTACTTTTAAAAATTATTGAAAATTTTAACTATGAGAATACTTTTTAAAAGTCATAATTTTTTATTCTTTCTATTTTTATGAATAAGACAGTAATTTAATTAACGTCGACTCAACTCAATATATATATATATATATTTTTATTGATTGATATTATTTAAGTTATTATTTAAATTATAAAATTAAATACAACTAACAAATGAGGTATATAATTATTGAAATTTTAAATATTTTTTAAAATTGATCTATGATAAACCATGGTCGATGTAATCATAATTTGTCATTTTTATGTAATATAAGTTTTTACCACTAATCACCAGTCAATATTTTACATTTTTTAACACAGTACCTAGTAAATTCTTAATTAAATATAAATAAATTTATTTATTATTATAATTATAATATTAAGTTTTATTTTTTGTGTTAAATCATAAATTTGCTAACACTTTTTATAATTTAAACACATTGCTCTGTATAAATGTTTAAAATATTTAAAAATATTATTTTAAAATAGAATTAAATTATGATTTAATATAATGTTATATACTCTAAAAGATAAGGTTAGATATTAAAATATAAACTTAAGTTTGTTGTGATGTTAACTTGTTCTTCTATTTATAAAATCTTAAAAGTGACTTGTGTAGATTTTCATAAAAATAATAGTTACAGTAAAGTAGACTTTTAAACAAGTTTTTAAGCTTTGTCGAGCTTTGAAAAGTCCACGTCAAACCTTAAAATTGAATATTTGACGATAATATATTAGACTTGAACCTAACAGTTTTAATATAAGTCAAACTCAAATCTTGCAAAACCTAGTTCGGTCTAAAACCTTTTTCCATTATCGGTCATTTGAAAGGAAAAAAAAATCTTAAATATAAACATATTTTCAAATTATTAAGTGCATTCATTATTTTTTTCTAAATATTTATCATATCAGTAATACTTTTAATTTATCTTAAAAATAAAAAATCGCTTCAAAGTATAAAACATATTTTAGTAAATTAATATATAAAATTAACGCATTAAATTTATTTATTTTATAATATACGTACAAAATGCAATGAGGTTTCTAATTTAGGTCATAGGTAGTATATGGTTTCAAATTTGAAGAGCTCACGGGGTTTTATGTTAGAAAAAATCGTGGTCAATCATTTTTTTTAAGTTAATTAAATTACTCCATTCAGTCGTTATTTTCATGAGTATTAAGAAAATATAAATAAGTGCAATTCATTTTTTTGATTTTATATAAAATATAAATTAAATTTACTAAATTATCTATTTTTAATTTGAAGTCAAACATTCAACTATCAACATTAAATGTTTTAAAATAAATGATAGATGTATTAAATATGATATGATTAAATGATTCAAAGGTACTCTCACTTACTTTTTGTTTATAATAGTAACTAAAATTGAAGTGATTTTATTTTCCTTACAATAGTGATCAAATGGAGTATAATAAATTACAAAAATATCACTAGCAACATTTTTATTAAAGCTATTTTTTTAATGCTTAAGGTCCGTTTGATGGACATAATAAGAGACATGATAGAAATAAGTTATCGTATCTTGTTTGAATCCAATATTTAATGAATCAACATTATATGAAAAGTTAATCTAGAATTTTATCATATCATATCTCTTTAGTTGAAATTTATTCAATTACCTTTATAAAATATAATTTAAAATATAAATTAAAATATAATAAAATATAAATATAAAAATAGTTTATAAAATATAATCTAAAATATAAAAATGTAAATCTAATCAAATAGAAAAATAATTAATAGAATTTGATATCAAACTTAAAAATGAAATATTAATAATTAATTTAATTTTTTTATGATTTTACACAAGGGTAGTTTTGTCTTTTTATATAATTTAATAAATTAGTATTCACAATTATAAAAATATGAAAGTTAATTGAAATTTTAAAATAAATATAATTTATTTACAAGGTATTCTTGCCATTTACATATAATACATATCATATCTTTATTTACATTCTAACAAATAAAATATAATTATTTGGTTACTCATGATTTTGTTTTTAAAATTTAAATTGTTTATTTAGTAGTGTCAATGGATAGTTTTAATATAAAATTATTTCATTACTTATTTAATTTTTTTTGTTAATTTATAATATTTAAAATATAATAAGTTAATTTTAAAAAAAACTAATATGTAATTGTTCACAATGGTAATTTTGTTATTTAAATATAATATATATTATATCATATCATGATGAGATGTGTATCAAATATATGACTAAATAAAATGTTATCATATTGGTTATCATATGTATATCAAACACATGATATGATAATGTTTATTGTGTCACTATCATATCATATATTATGTTATCCTTATCCAGTTTTTTATCTTATCATGTTTCTTTATATTATATGCATCAAACAAATCCTTATTTCCTTATTAATGATATTTATATAGAGCTCGTCACTTTATACGACACTTATTTTTAAAATGGTGGTATCTACCTGAATTTTACTAGAGTCAACCTTAAAAAAAAAATGTTCGTAACACTACTCAAGTATAGTGGCAAATTAGGATAAGCTAGTCTTTCTTCTTAAATAAGATAATTGAGCTTGAAATGACCAATAAAATCCCAAATAAGGCAGTAACATTTATAAAAATCAGATTGCAGTTATTTTTGGTAAAATTAGTTTATAAGGCAGTAACATTTATAAAAATCAGATTGTAGTTATTTTTGGTAAAATTAGTTTATAGATTATAGTTGATAGATGGTAGTTTATAGTTTATGCTTGGTAAAATCATATTCTTAAATTAATTGAAGTTTATGTTTGGTAAAATCATATTCTTAAATTAATTGAAGTGTTTTGGTAAATTTAGTGATTCAATTAACTTAAAAATATTAAAATGACATAAAAAGACATTCATAATTCAAAAGAAATTTTATCAATTTATGATTAAAATATTTTAAAAGTATTTGTTTAAAATTTATTATTATTAATTTAAAATTTATCAATATGATATATTTTTTATTAGTTTATCTATTTTATTTATATTAAAATAAAT
>JBBPBQ010020323.1:10851786-10896893 GCA_037974755.1 Cicer yamashitae
TTAAAACAAATAAATTATTTATTAATCTGATATATATTTTTATTTATTTAGCTAGTTTATTTATTTTAAATTATAATAATTAAATTACTTTAAATTATTTTTTCGTTAAAATTATTTGACATTATATAAATTATTTATTTAAGTTATTTTAAAATTATTTATTGAAAATTATAATAAATAAATTATAAAGAATAAAAAATAATTTTAGTTTAATAATAAAATTAAAATAAAATAAAAAAGATAAATTATAAACTATTTGAATTAGTTTATAAAAAAACAGGTACAAACTATACAAATTATAAATTCATAAATAACTATTATTAAACAAAACTTATAAACTATATATAAACTATAAACTTGTTTATTGATCTTACTAAACATATCAAAAGACCATGTAGCTCATATAATATATGATATGAATTTATCATAATACTCCCAAGGGAGAGAGACAAGCACAAACTTTTTCTTTAAAAGAACAACATGCAACATAGGAGTATAATCCCCTGCTTTATACTTTATGATGCATACATAATTTGCATTTTCTGAAGTTAGTTTGTTTGTAGAACAAACACATTTACAAAGAAAATCACAAGATTATTTTTGTCTGATAATCAATCAATTCTCAAAAGCTAGGCCGGTGACCAACTTTAACTTACAACCTATAATTTGCATTTATAATGGTTGCATGAATAAGTAGAAATATGTGATTGTCACGCAAAATACTATACTAATACATTATATATATACATCATTATATTTAACTGAAAAGACCGTGAAAGTGCTATCTTAACACCGTTTGTGGTGGAAACTACAATTCATTTATCTAAGAAACGGCACCTTTAATTAGTCCAACAAATTTGGATAATGAAATTGATTCTAGCTTGGACATCAAAATTTTGATGTCAAAATTCAAATACACTGCTTTTAGTTTTTGTGTATTGTTAAAATATGTATTTTATATATTTTGAATATGATTTACAATTAAAAAAATCTGATTTTTAAGAATAATAGTATTGTTTCTTAGTCTATTAAAAAAATGACGAGATTTATAATTTCTCATATTTGTCAAAAAGATAATCAATGTGTTGACATGATTGTTAATTTGAGTCTTCACATTGTTAATAGTCATTGGTGAAATATTTTTCCTCTTAATATTTCAGATATTTTCCATATAAACAAGATTGGTCTTTTGAATATAGATTTTGCTTATTTATGTAGATGTTTACTGCACTTTTTTTTTTCCTTCATCGTAGTTTTATCTCTGAATTTTCCTAATAAAGTTTTTAATGAAACAATAGTACGGATCTCTTAGGATTGTTTTATTGGATTTTAATATAGTCCTCCAAATATATTTATTTTAATTTTAATTTTTAATAATAATTTAGAATAACACAAATAAAATGTGATTGACTTATGATGCCAACATAATTAAAATGTGAGACTAATCATGCATTTACACTCTATTTTTTCTATAAAAAAAACGTGTAAACATTGCTTTTTTTGTGGGATGTTTACATATGTTCCATCAAATATTTTTTCATATAAATATTTCAGATATTTTTTATATAAACAAGATTGGTCTTTTGAATATAGATTTTGCTTATTTATGTAGATGTTTATTGCACTTTTTTTTTTCTTCATGGTAGTTTTATCTCTGAATTTTCCTAATAAAGTTTTTAATGAAACAATAATATGTATCTCTTAGGATTGTTTTATTGGATTTTAGTATAGTCTTCCAAATATATTTATTTTAATTTTAATTTTTAATAATAATTTAGAATAATACAAATAAAATGTGATTGACTTATGATGCTAACATAATTAAAATGTGAGACTAATCATGCATTTACACTCTATTTTTCCTAAAAAAATACGTGTAAACATTGCTTTCTGTGTGGGATGTATACGTCTATTCCATCAAATATTTTTCGATATGTGAATTAATAACAGAGTTTTTTCAAACCGGAACCACCCAAACTTAAATTATTTAATTAAACTTATATTAGCTATGTTAGTGGGTTTTCTTCCTAAAAAAAAAATAGATGAGAGTGAGTTTAATTGAAGATGCTCGGGATAAATTATTTTCAAATTCAACGAAACTTAAAAACAATGGTAAACTAAATCAAACTTGTAGGGGTATTAGTCATTTCTACATTTTTTATGATTACATGGTATTAATCATGTAAATTAGAATTGATAAATATAAAAAGAGGTAATAAATTTATTGAAAATAAATCCTCCTTTTGAACATACTGATGTAATGTTAGAAATCAAATGTGATATTATTATTTAAAAATGAGTTAAATGAAAAATGTATAAAAATGTGACTTTTATATATATATATATATATATATATATATATATATTCATTGTACTAGTAAGAATTTAAGAAAAGGTATGATTTCTTGAACTTTTAGTGAAGTTAATTATTAGGTCATTGTTGTTTCAAATTCAATCCACACGCCTGGACAGAAAGTTATGCATATTTTTGAAATTTTATCTTATAAATCACATAATGCACTAAATTTAACTTAAATAACAAGTTTTCTGTATTCAAAAAAGTCTTAATATATGAGCATTGCCTTGTCTTGCAGCATAAGTATAAATTTTATAATGTATGCTACTAAATCAATCCACGTCACTAATAACTTTTTGGCCTCTAATAATTCTTTTTTCTTTTGTGAATAATGATTTTCCAATTGACTTGAAGGCTAAAGTCAACATTTCACCAATCCATACACTAACCATTCGAGCCACTTGGAATGTTCCAACTTGTTCAAATTTTTTAATATATATATATATATATATTGTGATTTAATCGATGATATAATAATATAAATATAAATTTAGTGTATTCGGCAGCACGGCTTTCGATGCTTCCACACTATAGAGTGGTAGAGTTTTGAAGTTTTTTTTTATTCAAACCAAATTTTGAAGTGTAAATTGAGTCTTTTTAATAATGTGAAAGGTTCCTCTTTGATTTGATTCTTTCAAAGTCAAGCATATTATTGACTGTTTTACCTACTATAATAATAATCCTTTCCACTTTAATGTTAATAATAATTTAAGATTGTATTCATCCTCCTATTCCATGACATACCAACTCAGCTTATTAGTAAACAACAACATAGAGAAAGAAATATCATCTTTTATTTAATGAAAATGCTAACGTATTTGTTCACTTGTTAAACAATTAAAAAATTATTTAAAATATTTAATGTATTTAATTTTAATTTTTAATTAATATATTAATTTTTTAAATATAACTTTTACTTATATTTTATGGTAGAGAAAATACTTTAGAAGTAACATTAGTCAAAATTGTTAATTTTAAAATATTGTATAATAGTTAAGTTTAATTTGACATAGTCAATGTCTTGTCTCTTTTTGTGCATCATATTTTCTTATCATATGTCTTTCTTCTTTCACATATGTTATTTGAACACACACAAACTGAGATCAACACCGTGTACCAAAAGTATTATTTTGATGTCTAAAATGAAAGAAAAATAATAAAAATCTTATAAAAATACAATTTTGATGTGAAAATTTGTGTCAAAGAATCATTTTGCTCATCATTTTATCTCCAAAAGAATTGTCAACTTTTATTCCGGTATATGTTATATGCAAATGTTAGACCCATTTAACACATTGTAAAACATTATGTATCCTCTTTATTATTTAACAATTGGTTTTACATTATTGTTTGATCAATATATTTTCTTTTTAATTTCCTTTTTCTGCAAATTAAGGTATCTATTACTTATTTAAAAACAACATTGAACTGAGTGTTCAAAAACTCTAGTACTAAACTTCCAAAACAGAGTGACAAATTATGTTCCAAAACAGAGTGACAAATTATGTATGATCATGGCAATTGATCAGATTGGTTTGATTCTTCCAAAAGACCAAGACCCAAAAGAAGCTTTTGAAATTTACAATGGTTTACCAAGTCACAGATGTAGTAGTAGTATAATAATACACAACTTTTCCATTCAATTCAACAATGAATTTGGTTGAATTCTTATAGACATAATTACCCGCTATCATTACCATTTTGTTTGTTTTTTCCAATATGGAAACATAAATAATCATTGTTGCTTATACAAAAACAAGCTAAACAAAAAGGTAAAAGTAAACATAATGAAAGCAGCCTTTTGAGAACAAAATCAAAACCACACACACACCTAATGAAACAGAATGAAGACCCTTTTCATACTATGAAAACTAAAAAAGCACAATCTATCACACCTAATTCCAACTAGCCTACTTTATGCAAACAATCGCTCACAATCACATGTTTTTTTTTATCACTTAAAACTATGAACCATTCATATAAACACGAATATTAAACGAGATAGTAACAGTATCATATATATATTAGTAAAAATTTATAAAAATAAAAGTGATTAAATATAATTATGAATCAGTGTTGGACATTAACACATGTTAGATACGAGTCCAGTATGAAGTGTGTGAATAACATAGGTTAAGAATCTTTGACTTGTGTGTTTTATCTTACTCAACCTTTTCCAATTGTGCCAAAGAAAACTTTGTCAAACAATGTACATGGAGAATGCTGCCAAGGTGAGTTTACCTTACCATGAGCCCTGTTGTTTAATGTGCTTTCAATTTTTTTTTCTCTCTAAATGGTTAAATAGACTGCACAAGTCTTAGATAATGTGTAGCTTTGACTGGCACTATCTGTTTTTTGTCATTTTCTTTTTGTTTGGTGGCTTACTTGATGCTTCTTTCCATAAAAAAAGCAACCATAACTTAAATATAGGTTGTGTAACTTTTATAAACTACTTCTAGTAGTTGTGAAAAAATAATCAAGTTGCTCAAAAGTATAGCTAGAAAAGTCAAAAGGTTTATTAAATTTGCGAAGATTTATTAAAACTTGTCAAAGATGTCAGGCTTTTTCAGATAAATTTTTTAGCCCAACACTGAAATGCACTCACTCACCCGCCAAGTGAATATTATTGATAAAAAAAGTACTTAATTATTATTCCCTGAGGCTAAGTGTCAGGGAGGAATATAAAATGAATCTATATCCTAAGTTTTTGTCATAGCTTATGTATTTGGCCTAAGAATATTTTTCTAGCAGCCCAATAATGCATGTTGCCGCGTGGTGTACAGTGGATCTATCACAATAGATCTATGACAATTTTTATATATACTCCCTAGTCCCTACATCTCAATCTCAAAGTATAAATAAAAATGTATTAAAAAAAATTTTAATATATTTAATCTAAATTTTAGATCAATTTCATCAATTTTTTTAATTAATTTTTGGATACATTAAAAAATTACAATAAATAGAGAAATAAAATAGTCATTTCATCAAATTATCTTTATTAATTATTGATATGTTTTTTACTATTATAAATGTAAAGTAAAATTGATGTTTTAGAAATAATGTACATAGTAATAATTACATTAAAAATTGAAAATCACATTTGTTTATGAACTTTTTACTTTTAATCTTTACAACAGTTTGGTCAATTTATTTTCAATTTTTAGAATACTCTCCACAAATGAACATTAAGGTCACTTCAAAACCCAAAAGGCAAAATCAAAGTTGCATATTACTTGCTTTGTTAGACAAGTTCACAATCTAAAACATTCAAAAACAATTGCAACTGGTAGTGTTATTATCCAGTGACTTAGAAATATATGAATGCAAGTATGAGCAACTATATCTTTACTCAACTCAAAACAGGTCTATACAAAAATGAGAACTACAACCTTGTCTAATTGAATCATCTTGGCAAAAACAATACCAACATGTTCCACATTGATTTGCACATTTAACCAAGAGATAGTCTAAAGAATCAGCACATTCACTTTCAAAAAGACTATGTACAAAATAATTATTTAACCAACCAAAATTGTCTCCTCCATTACCATAAGCCATCTCATCAACCTAACAATACTCTAACTAATTCGCAAAATGACGGCAAAGGAACCTAGAAATTCACCAGCATACCGTGCCTCAACAAGTTGCTGATCGCGACACAAGGATGCAACTTGAGAATCTAGCACGCCGTTCTTTATGTGACAAAACTGGATGTACATATATAATCCCTTTGCTCCTTTGATAGCTGCGCTGATCGAGCTCATCAATTATGACCCTCCATGAGATCACCAAGTGTTATTTTTCCACAGTTGCCAGTATCTAGTCGATCAAACTTCTCGCTGATCTGCATGATGTCCTTTTCTGACACTTTTCCCATCTCCTTGAGCTTGTATATAACATATTCTGATTTACTGCATACCCAAAACTTAGTATATTCAGCAAAAGCACAAGATCCATGTGTTATCAAATTCAATCAAAATAAATCAACAAGTCTTTCTAGTTTTAGTATAAAAATTATAGAACATGATTCAAACCCCAGAACACCTCGAGTGAAATGCAACAAGTGATTCACACATAAACATTTGTTCTTCCTCAAGTCATACACTGTGGCAACCATAAGAAAAGGTTAAGTGATTGTTTGGTTCTGCGTTCAATATTCAAATCTCCCGTCCCAATGTCAGTTCCACCGCAAT
This sequence comes from Cicer yamashitae, assembly GCA_037974755.1. Classification (NCBI taxonomy): domain Eukaryota; kingdom Viridiplantae; phylum Streptophyta; class Magnoliopsida; order Fabales; family Fabaceae; genus Cicer; species Cicer yamashitae. The sequence continues at coordinate 10,858,339 of JBBPBQ010020323.1, forward strand.
TTTACAAAGTTATATATTCTAGATTCATACTCAACGCATGGCCGCTTTTACCCAACTTCCTGAACAAACACTCACTAAGTGTCAATGCTTTTCTGTCACTCCCAACCCAAAACTTCTCTGCATCATACACCGCAGAGAAGCCCCTGGTCAAGGGCTCATCGCAATCATACACAGCAAGGATTAAAACTTCTCTAAATCCACCAAGAGAAACATCTAGGAGCCTTAAACCGCAAGAAAAATTTCTATTCCGATCATAATAAAGAAATGGACAGTCATGGATAATTCAATATGGCATGCCATATCAATAAAATAGGAGAAATTTCCATTTGTATAATTCACAATGGGACAATCATATGAACTACGGTTAGTTCAACACTAATCTGCACTAGCCAAGGCCAAATTACATCTAGAAGAGTTCAGGCTGGACTGAATTTGGAATAGTTGGGATCAAACTTCATCTGGGATAGTTGGGGTCAGATTTTATCCAAGATTGTTGGAAGCTTCTGAAAGAACCGAAAGTGAGAGCTAAGTTAAGGCTTTCGAGAGACAAGTAGAAGGCAAAAAATCAGCTAAGAAAGAGAGAACTTGTGAGATAAAATGTGGTTGAGATTTGGGCTCAACTAACAAGAAAAGAATAATGGAGATAATGACATTATTATGTTATTATAATTCCAGATTTCAAGAAACTCGGGACGATACCACGCTGAGAACATGTTGTGGTTATAAAGTTTTAGATGAGGATGGAACGAAGAAAAGGAATGAAGACTTTGAATTTGTGATTATGATTTTTTATTTTGCTAGACTCCTAATCCTAATTAAGTAAGGAAACAAATTATGAAATATAAACACAGAAATTAGTCCTAAGAGAAAACTTCAAATATTCTAAAATACTCCACCCTTATTTTATGAGATTTTTTTTATATATTCTAACAGATAAATCATGTGTTGTCTCCTTTTCCAATGATCATATAGTTTAACAGATTGAAACTTCTAACATTAGACCTCCAAACGTGGTAATCCTACTAATCAAATACCAGAATATACAACCACTAACTAGTAACTGAATCTACTGCTTTTTGAAAGTAAAGTGAAAAGGGGAAGCTTCATCACCAACAAACCAAGAACTACACGCAATAATAACTACTTGCTGCCAACCTTAAAACAGAGAAGTTGGATTTATCCTATCGACAAAACACTATGAACAAATTCACTTTCTATTTACCTCTCAAATTTAAACTTTAAACCACACCCTCAAGATACTATTTGCTCTCAAATGCAAATCTCTAATCCCAGTTTTCATACAGGAACCTGTAGTGTATACCGTATTCGTAGTACTTTATCTCTAAGCTTAAACTTAAGACATGCAACATAATGAGAGGAAAGAACTCCGAAAAATTATAAAATGTGTGACAGTTGAAGTTTTTTGTTACTTCATGACAATTTGCGCCCTAAGAACTTTTTATCATCGTGCTGCACATCTGTAATGTGCTCTATGGTAACAGCAGGTCTCATATGAGCTAAAGATTATAGATTCAGTCTCACTAAAAACAGATATTCAACCACAAACAATTACTCTGAATTGAATTAAATAACAGACATTAAAGATACCGTCAAATCTGTAAAAGAAGGAATGGAATTCCTGTTGTCACATCATGTTTTATCTTGTCGAATCAGAATTTTCAACTAAGATCTTTATTCATTTATGCAGATACCAAATTCATACTTCAGAAAATAGTATATTGAAAATCTAAGTAGTAAATAAATTCCATGTTCTACTCCCACAAACAGAAACGTCTATTGATATCGAAAATAACAGCCTTTATGCAATAGAAAAATATTGATCCATACCTCACAAATCCATTATTGTCTATGTCAGCAGCAAGAAACTCAGCAACAGTCATATCCTGACCAAGAATCCACTTCGCCATCCTCCTATGCCGCTTATCCACTCTCGCCTCAGCCAAATAAAGGAACGCTCGGGCCACCGCAAGCGTCGAAACAAGCAACCAAATTGCAGCGAAGATACGACCGTGCAAGGTCTTAAAAGCATGATCGCCATATCCAACAGTTGTAACAGACATAACCGAAAGATAAAAAGCATCTACCCATCCAAGACTTTCGACAAAATGCATAACCCCAACACCAACTCCAATACAAAGTACCACAACCCCTAATGCGAATGCCACCTTCATCCTAATCCTCATCCTCCCTTTCTTCACATCAACTATATATGACCTACCATCTTTCTCCCCTCTTCCTTTCACAGCCCTCAACAAATGATTCTCTTGTAAATCAAGAACATAACTAACCATCCCACTAAGCAATATATCAATAAAACCAAAACCAACCAAAACAAACAATATAGAGAAAATTTTGGTTGCAGTACTATTAGGAGTAATATCACCATAACCTATTGTGCACATTGTGACTATACAAAAATACAATGCATCCACTATAGGATGAGTTTCAATAGCTGTAAAATCATGACGATTGAACCAATAAATAACAACACCTAAAGCCAAATAAAGAACAAGAAGAATAACAGCTTGATGAATAATAGATTGGCTACCAAATTGAGGTCTTTTCACAGATTGATGATTGAAATCGCTGATTACAGCCATAGCAGGTGCAGTTTTGGAGCGATGAAGATTTGTTTTTCGCCATCGGTAATTAGGATCAATGAGCCAAGAAGATAATTGTTGTTGTTGAGAATGTTGCGATGCATCAAAATCATGTGGTATAGAAGAAGAAGACGAAGAAGAACATCTTGGTGAATTACGTGAAAGTGTTAAAGCTTCAGCCAAAGGTGAAGGGTCAATGGGTGAGACACAAGAAGGACCAAAGATGAGACGATCTTTGAACTCAGAAGGGGTAACAGGAAGAACCATTTCGTCATTTTCTGGTAATGGAAAAAGATGAGATGGTAATGGCGAAAGCTTCTTTCTGGGGCTGAAATATGGGAGCAGTGGCTCCTTTTCCATGTGGGGTTGTTGAAAATCAATTCAATAGAACGAAAGATTTTGGCTTTTAAGGATGAAACAGTTTTTTGTGATGTGGGTCGGTTTCAAAAGAGACAAAATTTGTGCGTAGAATTTGAAATCAATACAGAGAAAGTTTTGAGCGTTTCTTTTATTTATTGAATGAAAAAAACGATGAAGGTGTTATGTGCAGAGGCGAGTAAAGTGGAAATGGAAAGTTATGATATGATTGCAGTAAGGATGCGTTGCGATGCGATTCTCCTCGTAGGTACAAATAAATGGGGACGCTGTTGACGTTAGGGGTGATAATGTGTGTGTTTTCTTTATGTCGTTCGTTCATTTTATTGTGCTATGGTCACGCGCTTATGTGGCGAGTGGGATTTTCATAGAAGAATAACGTAGTTTACTCAGGTAAACAAATAACGTCGTGTGAGTCGTGAATGGCGTAACTTATTGTGATTTAAGTGGATAATATGAATTCTTGACTGCTACAATGCTCAATCTCATTTTACTTCTCTGCTTTTACTCAATGCCACCATCTACTTGTACAAGTTTTAGGGTTTTTGGACCTGCGGTCAAATCTAGTTTAACTATATGAGATAATTTCTACTACTATACTCTGGCAAGAATCCGCAATATTTGAAGTCATTTAATGTCTTTTGTCTCCAAAAGATTGGAGTTTCAATTTACATAAATAATGTCTCTAACGTTAAGGAAGGTGTACATTTTTTATTCTCTTATTTCGCACTCTCCTCAAACAACTGTTTAGTTAAGAGTGTTTGTAAATATTATCCCACTATCGGATACGAAACACCGTTCGAGAATCCAAATCGATCATCCAACTCGATCTAGTGCGAAACACGGTTGGTAAATAGTTTATAATCATTTGAAATTTTAACAACGATTGATTAAAAGTATCAATTAATTGTTATCTTAGTCTTTACGATTAAGAAAATAATTTGATCGATATTCGATAAAAATAAATAGGTTAAATACCATATGTGATCCCTTAACTTAATTTCAGTTAACGATTTAGTTCTTTATCTTTTTTTTTTTTCCGAATTGGTCCTTTATGTTTTTAAATAATTTCAGCGTTACCTTTTAAGTGGGGTTTCATTAAGAAAAAGTTAAAAAAATCCCTCCTCCATATTTAGAAAAAGTTATCCTTTGTGTTTTGGAAATATTTCAGAAAAATATTCAAAGTTTGTTCTAAGTTTGATAGTATGATTGATTCGTTAAAACTGAAGCTATGGGTATTTATACTCCATAGAAATCACTTCAGATCAGTGGCAATCGTTCCTAGAGGTTTGATGAACATATACAATGATCTAGATGAGGGATTTTTTAACTTTTTCTTAACGGAACCCCACTTAAAGGGTAACGCTGAAATTATTTAAAAACATAAAGGACCAAATCGGGAAAAAAAAAAGATAAAAGACCAAATCGTTAATCGAAATTAAGTTAAGGGACCACGAGTGGTATTTAGCCAAATAGATAAATAAAATTATTTATTAATTAAAATTTAACTCATTAAATTGATACTAATTAAATTATTGTCTTAACAGTAAAAATAATAAAAAATTGTCAATTTATATGTTTAAGAAATATTGTCATTCATGATTAAAATGTGAATGATTTTTTTACAAATGCGGTCCACCTTAGATTGGTAACAAGAGAAGATAAAGTATCTACACTTTTTACTTTAAGGAAATAAAGTATCTACTTTGGTTTCATAATTAATAATCAGATTTTAACCCCAAAAAAATCAGCTAGAGTTAGAAGAAAAAAAGGAAAAGAAAAAAAAGAGGACACAAAACATATGTCGTGGCAGGTGCTTGTGTTTTGCTTCATTCTACTGAGTTTAACTGTTGAGAGTAATAAAAAATTAATTAGGGAATTGAAAACGATGGATACGACATTGTCCAATATATTTAATGCGACGTGCTTAGATTAATTAATTTCATTCATTTATTTTTAGAAGAAGGAGATTTCTTGTTTGTTTATTTATTTTGATAGAAGAAGTAAATTACAAAAAGACTACACGTGCAATCAAGAGTAGTGCCCCAAAAAAATTAGCAAGAAGCTCCCATCTAGCTAAAATATTTGTACAAATGTTGGATAAATACTAATTTCCATCTTATTGTATTTGTAGGAATTCATTGAGTAAATCACAATAAGAAAGTTTGTAATAGTATTAAATTTGTTTATATTGCATTAGATAAGGGTTAAAGTCTATCTCACTTACATGTGTTTCTTTATTTTGTGGTTTCATCTTACAATTACAACATGCGTTTTATAGTAGTTTGTAAAATTGCCGAAAATACTACACCAGTATGCTTTATTCATTTTTTTTTAGAGAATATGCTTTAATCATTTATTGAATATACATGTGTATAAACTTTTATTGAGTTTAGATACTGGTTAAGTCTATATATATTTTTATGGACATATTCACTTGTCAACGTATTTTTATTTATCAATGAAGACAAAGACTAATACCATCCATGTATCATGCTTCCACATCAATTAAATCAGACATTAGGATGCATGGCTTTGTTGTTTTTAGGGCTGAGTACAAAGTTCGTTTTCTTGCCAAATGATTACCAAATTTTAAAATATTTGTTATCCTCCAAGTTAGATGTAAAAAGTTTGTTCAAGGAAAAAATCACCAACCACAAGCAACAGTCATTATCAAATAACACAAATTAAGTACATTTTACAAGTAGAAATCAATGGGGCAGAGCAACACATGTAGTAATCCCTCATCACATGACCCATTGGATGAAAACCACTCTCATACATCTCATCTTATATATTTGAAATAATTTATTTAGTCTCAGTAAATACTTCTCAGATGATAATTGCAAGAACATTTGATACGTTAAAATTCGATTTTTTTTTCTCTACATTTAGTGTGCGTGAGTTTCACAATTAAACTCTTTAGAATAAAAAAAAATGAAATAATTTATTTAATTAATTAATATGCATAATATCATAAAGATCTTTTATCATGTGAATCAATTAAAATCATTAATTTTTTTATTATAATTATTTTAAAAGTGACACCTGATAATTGTTTTGATTACTTGATAGTATATAAAAAGAAAAACGCCATTCATCGCGAAAAAGTTTGTCACGAGCGCATCAGAATTGAAGAATAATAACTGCAGCATGATCTCTTTTACTTTTTATCCACCTATGTTTTCCAAAAAAGTCAAGATCTTCGTTATTACTTCATGATAGCTTTATCCGTCACAAATAGCACAGCTCATATAAAAAAGTCTAACCCACCTTCTATCAAAATTAAATCCTTACTAAAATAAATAAAAACAATAAACAACTCAAAACAAAACCATTCTGAAAAAAAAAGGCTCAAAACAAAACCAAATTTTAAGCCATATAACATCAAGTAATTAAACTATATAATGCAGAAATCACAGGCACGTCAAAAGTAAACATCAAAAATAGATAATAAGAGAAAACAACCCATGTAAGCAGAACTTCATTATTTGTTCCTATTTGCTAAAGATTAGGGCATTGATACATTGTTAAGGGATGAAATAAACATATTAAATTAATGATAATAATGTTTTACTAATTATTAATAGAATTGTTGTCTTTACTGCCTTGGTACTTAGTAATATGGCAATACATGTTCAAAGGTTGTTCATCCGTCTACCGTATTTGTTCACTCGCTCCCAAATACACTATCAGAAACTAAGATTCAGTAATGTATTTTAATTAATTTTACACTACCAAAAATTAAAATCGAATAAAAAGTCAAAAAAAATGAACAAATATAGAGAAATGGATGTGACGAAATAGGATATCATTAATCCAAAGAGAGGGCTATAAATGAGATTGACCCACATCTAGCGTTATGATGCAATCCAATTTTATGGAGATAGCTATTCGTTGCATGGAATCACTTTGGGAAAAAAAATATCATTATTATGATATAAGAGGGAAATAACTTCAGTATCAAACTACCCAGATGAGATTATGGACCCACTAGAATGACATGAGAAATGAGACCCACCCATTAGATTGGAAAGTGAGATACTGAGATATCAACAAAATGAAGTTGCCTTAAGTTCTCCCATCTGTGATCAAGTTGTTTAACACTGAAGTTATATAATTTATAAGTAATCATATCTCAACATAAAATATATTTTTTATCAAATGAAAAAACTACTAAATTACAATTTCATTTTAATGCATGTTACCATCCTCTCGAAACATCTTTCACTTTCAATCAATCGCACACATAAATCAAATATGTAATTTAATGTGGAGGCCAGGCAAGACGCCCAAAATGAAACATATTTCACAACCCACTTATAAAATACATTGTCCATAAAATACACCATAATAAAACATGGCGTCCATAATCAAGAAACCAATTAAGAGTCGGTGAAAGCTAATCATCATCCTCAAGAACACTTCGACGCCTCTGTATCTGAAAAAGTAAACAAAAAATGACAGTAAATAAATAAACTGGTAAATGAGAACCGAACTATGCAAGTAATATTTTTACAACTTACTGTGACTTTTGTCTGCCTTGCTGTTTGGCTGTTTATCTGCTCCAGCAGTGATATGAGTCTTTCTTCAGAAACCTAATAATTCCATTTAATGAATGAGGAATGGAAGATATCTTGATACAATAATGCTTTGTATGGGCTAATTACTTAAATGTCCACCGGGACATAATATCAATGTATGAGCAATAACAACAAAAACAATTCCAACTAGTAATTACTTAGTTTCAATTTTCGGAAGGAAAATTTAATTGCTTTTATTTTATTATTCAAGGAAATAGGGGGGATGGGGCTTTACAAAATAAAACCACCAATGAGAAATCAGCTTAAAACCATCATCCCATAGATTATATCCACACTAACATTATTGAAATTTGGAACTGTCAAATAAATTGAAACTTCCAGTGACCTAAGATTGGCTAATGTAAGTCGCTATCAAAAAACCAACCCTTTGCATGTAAACACATTGTAGAAAATCTACCTAAACAACTCCTTCTCAACCAATCCTGAGACTGCCTAACTGATATCTTCGGACAAACAGGGTTGTCATAATCACAACTCTATGTAGAATTGTTTGACTGTTGGTGCTGATATAGCTAGAATATCCAATCCCAGCAGGAAACTCATTCTGCTAGGAGCATGCTGTGATCACGTTTAAGGGTAAGGTAGGACTGTAGGAGGATTCATTTGGTCTATCCTTTCCAAATAGAAGATGTTTGACACTCAAAAACCAGAGGGTATCAGACAATCTAAATGTATACCCTGAAGCTACTGTTTCAGCACTCCTTGCAATCGAAAGGCCGTTTCCCTTCTCCGAGACAAGGTGCTTCAAACCTGCTACTGATTCTGCCTCTACATTCCTTCTACAAAGCCTCTACTTGAGTGGGCATTTCAGTATTTCAAGCACCAACTTCAGTTCGCATGAGTCGGTTTTATTTACTGTCAATATTTTACTAGGTTACAAGCAAAGACACAAGATTTATTAGATAGTTTTTGATATGTCGGTTGGCAGTCAAAAGGCGCTTCCCCATCACAGACTGCAAATTTAAAGTTCCCTTTACAATCCTAATTGTAGCATGGAGTTCTGAAAACCTTTCACCAAATATCACTATAAACTAAATTATAGGGTTTTACAAGTTACATGAAAGGTGAGAACACTAAGCCTGTAATATCGGAAAACCACATTAGGCCATTCAAGGAATTGTTAACAACAGTTTTTATAAATCGTGGATAGAGGACCTTTCTTGGACCAAAGATTGATCAAACAAATAGATGTTATAATTAGAACCTCGCAGATAAGATGACAATAGATGCAATAAAGTATTACCAACACCTTGTTAAAAGAATGAAAAAGGTTGCAGCACAAGACAAGATCCAATATACCTTTTCAGTTATCTGACCCATTTGAGCAGCTCTCAATATAACATCTTCGACACCTTTTGCTTTCTCTGGTTTCACCAAAGCAATTCGAGAAACTGCACATAATGATATCAGAAATTTTAAAAGAATGAAAGAAAGCCAACACCGTGTAGCCATATACTTCGTTCCTTCCCATTTTCATAGGAAAATTCAGGTACTTGGCAAACATGTTCTTTCGATGTTTAAATATATAATTCTGAAATGCAAATGTGATTTATCTTACTGTGTCTACAAATAACTAAGACAATTACATTCATGATTCATACTTCCTACCCATACAAGTTCCAGCTAAAATAATTCCCAACCTTACTATTCATAAGTCAACTTATAAACTCCTAAATCCATCTTGCTTTTTTTAAAAACCCAGATCTCAGATTAACAAGGCTGTAAAAAATCATACCAGCCCCCAAGAAAATGCTACCATCCTACGAGGCTACGCTCGCTAATGCTACGAAGTGAAGTGGGCATAGAGACCAACCATAGGGTATCTATCCTGTGATCCAATCTGTTACTCAGAGGGTAACTATCTAGAACACAGGAGTGTGCACACAGGGAGAGAAAGAGAACAGAGGGTAGAGGGAAAGAAAAATTGCAATACATATCAAACTACAAGTATCAGAGCCATCATCATAGTTTCTTTTTTCTATTGTTGGGTCAAAAATCATCAGGTGAGTTAGAGACTCTATTTGAACTTTTCCAAGACACACTTTAGAATTCAGATGTACCTTAAGTAGAAACTTCAGTATTTATTTAGGCCCAATGACTTCATAATAACACAAAAATATACTAATATTCTTTATTAATTTTGATACAAATTCTGGGGGAAGACTTTAGTCACATAGCAAGATTATACAAGTAAAACGGGTACTTCGTAACATCTTATATATTCTGACATACAATCTAGGTAGTTAATGCCGGCGAGATCCCGTTGTCCCGGTGCGGTGTAGTGCTTGACCACGACGGCATGAAACAAGATCCCGGCGAGATCCCTCTGTTTCGTTGTTTCTACTTTCACGTAGGAAGAAGAGGAAGAAGAATATGCTAATAAAGATGATGCTTCTCTTTGATTCCTATGCTAGAAGCCTAGAACATGCATTTGAGTTTTAATATTTAGTTATTTTATTACTCTGTGTTAAAGACTTCAATATGCATCATCATTATTTCCTTGACTTATGTTGGTATTTCAATGTATGTTTTGACTAAGAGTAAGACTTGTGGATTTTATTGCTAATTATGAGTGTTTGAGTCATTTGTTACTTTGTAATAAATATAGGTTTATATTGTATTATTCATGTAATTTGTCCAAAAAATAGCAGTTATCCCGCCGATGCGACACACCGCTATCTAGGATTAACTACCTAGCATACAATGTCTGTGTTCATGATGGTGAACAACTTCTATGTATATAGTTTGGTTTGTCAAAATATCTTACAAAAGCCCGATGATACAAATACTATATATGGAAGTTTAAGAAAATACTAGCAACTAAGTCCTACAAACTTTCTATACTCGATAAGACTGACTGAAGACATGATTGAAATTTAGAAATACTAACTACGCAATTGTAAACGACCAAAGTTTTTCTTCTACCTTCTTCCAGAAGAAATAGTACAGCAAAATATACAACCATGTTATTTTAAGACGATCATTAATCAGACTAAACTTTAAAAGGAAAAATAAGAGTGCCATAATAGTTAAAAAGTCAAATAACATCTAAGAAGTAAAGATTATTTATGCTATATACTTACGTCTTTCTCGTGCTTCAGCAGACAATATCTGACTAAGCATCATTTGTCTTCTTTCCTCTGCCTCCCTAAATTAATCATTTTACCATTCAAATAATAAACTGCCCTAGTTCCAGGGAAAAAATTGATAAATGGATGAACAAGTTGCTGAAACTAAATCTATGCAACAGAATTGAATAATCAGCATAACCATTGCACAAGAAATTTATATTCATAAACTAACCTTTTTGCATCCTCCTGAGCATTCTGCTGTTCAGGGTTCGGTTGATTTCCCTGCAATATCAACACAATCACAAGCAAAGTTTCAATCTCTAATGCGAAAGAAATTTGATAACAAACACATAGGACAATGATAGCTAACTGTGCCATGCCGAGCCATAAGCTCCTGCATCCTTCTCTGTCTGATTGCTTCCAGCTCAGGATCAGCCTGAAATTAGCAATTAAGATAAATAAACCATAAACAAGCCACTACTATAATACAAAAGGACAAAAAAAAACACTGCACTGTAAACATTATCCAACCAAATAATTAAATCAGTGCATAAAAAGCTTAAACGCAACGCCATTTTGAGCACCAGAGAACCCTAAAACACAAAATTTGCTATTTAAACGGGATGATTCTTCCGCTCAAAGCTTTCTTCTAAATTCAAAAACCAAAACAGTGGCGAAAGGAAGGTTTCATTAAAAAATTCATCGACGATTCCCATTCGATAATTAAAAATTGCGCAAGTTGTGTGTTTGATTCGTAAAAACATTAAATAATAAAGAGGGAAATGGAATGGGAAGTTACCATTTGGTTACGTTAGCAGAAGAAAGAAACCCTAGCTGGTCTGTGAATGGGGGGTTTTGGTTTTGCTGCGTGATCCTTATGCACCACCACCACCACAGATCGCGTTTGGAATAAGCACTTGTTTACGAACTAAAAAGTCTGATCTATTTCTATCGGGAAATTCTGATTCTGTTTCACCCCCTTCTTTTACTTATACACGCTCCTTTCACTTTATTTTAGGGTAAATACCTAAACTGAAAAAACATGCAGATTTGTACTAAAAAAACATGGGATCTATTTAGTTTTGAAAAATAAAAAACTTAATAAAAAATCGACTAAATGTGAATCAAATGAATACTAAATTTTGTGAATTAGTAAATATTTATATGAAATTCTAAAATAATAATTAAAATAGTTTATATTTAAATATTTATCATTAAAGATAATGATGTGATGTATTAACTAAATATTTAGTTATTTCGTGTTGATCTCATATCAATGTTATCACATTGTTGACTAATTTTATTGTAAAATTTAAATCTTTTATGAACTAATTCGTCCATAATTAATTTAGGTACAATTACTTGCAAATTCATCTATGAAATAAAAAGTTTTATTGATAAATTGTCTTCGAAAAAATGACATCAATATAATATTAACATGGATAAATTACATATTCAATTATATTGCCGCATCAAAATATCTAATGACAAAAATTTATAGATTGACTATTTTACAATTTTAAAAATGTTTGTCAATTTACAAAATTTGAATATTAATTTGGTCAACCTATGCGATCTAATGAATAATCTATCTATTCACTCAAAATTAAAAACACAAATATACTTTCTAAATATTTTAAATATCAGTCAAATGTCTTGAAAATAATAATTCTTAAGGATATATTGATTTATATCTTGGTGAATTTTATCATATTTGAAATTTTTAAAGATTAAATTAATAGTTTCTCAAAATATAAATAAGTGTTGAGTGGTTTTTCGAATATAGTTTTCAAAAATACAACTTAAGTCTCGTGCAAGGCAAAGATTCATACACTAGTATAAAATAATGTCTTTAATTGATGTGTGCATTAATAATACTAGTGTATTGAGATTCATACAATAGTATAAAATAATGTCTTTAATTGATGTGTGCATTAATAATACTAGTATATTGAGCTCGTGTATTGTACGAGGTAAAAAAACGACTATTTATATATAAATAATTGTTTTTATTATAATAATAATATTATTACAGAGTTTAATAAATATATAATTTTATATTAATATTAATAAAAGTTATTTATTTTGCTATATTTAATATTAATAATTTACAAAAAAAAAATAATATTAAAATATTTTGCTCGATTTGTTTAAATGACTCGGTGTTAGTGTGACATAATATTATATTGTTTAAAACACGGTTACGAAATATGATCTACGGTGGGTATTATAAATAATTATCTAATAAAAGTTACTAAAAGTGTGTCTATTTTCTTTTTTTCTTAAGTTATTTACCGATTGTAAAAATTTCTTAAACATATACTTTTTCATTTACCATTTAGAATATTTTGTCGTTGATTACATTTTATAAGAAAATTGAAAGTATTAGTATAGTATGATTTAAATATTCTGAATATATATTTGTTTGATAAATAAATAATATTTTTTTTCACTATATGTTGATTTGAGATATTATATTTAATTATAATTAAATATTATATTTTTTATATTTTTAAACTAAATTTTTATAAGTATACTTCAAATTATAAGGATCACATTACAATTATAATTATATTTATATATAATCATAGAAAATCAAACCAAATCTCTAAATATATGATATGTTCCAAGTAAAATATTAATAATATTTTGGCGAAGACATAACAAAATAGTTAAATCAATTATATATTTATAAATATCATAGTTTAAGAATTATAGTTAAATCATTTTTTTTGGTTTCATATATAAATAAATGTTTGAAATCTTCTTCGACACCAAATTATAAAAAAGTCATATATTTTAATATCTATTAATTGCTTATATTATTTTATACTTAATTTATTTTTGATAGATATTGTATTCTTGTCTATTTCAAACAATCAATGTTAACATGTTAACCAATAATTTGTTGGGATGTGAATTGAATTCGAGAACTTCAGCCAACAAGTCAAAATATATATGTTCTATATAGTAAATCTAATCATTTTATAAGATCATATTTAAAATAAAATGTCAAAATTGCATTTAATTATTTTTTTTTTTAAATTGGCAATTCTTGTCTCTACATCTTATAAAAACTAGAAGTAGTAATAAGAGTAGTATTACTTCTTGCAACTACACTCCAATTAATAGTTGCAAAGACATCAATATGTAGGAGGTATAAGTTTGTGATTCCCTATCTTTCTATATTTTGGGTCCGAATGGTTGGAGGTAAATTGAAGGGAGGGAAGTGAACATTTTCAAGTTTGAGTTTGGTTGAATTTTTAAGAGGGGTAGAAGGGACTAAAATATCTCTTAGGACTTACTTCTATCTTGCTCCCTCTCTATTTTGGAAATTTAGAGGGGAGCTAACAAAATAACATAAAAACAATTTAAAATCTCGTTTCTTCTCTTAAACCAAATACATAACCATTGGGAAAAAAAACTATTTTTTCCTTTTTCTCTTTTAAACAAACATATCTCTATTATCTTTCTCTCATTGAAAATAAATCAAATATACTATTAAAAGTGTGCGAGTATAATCATTAAACTATTTAAAAACAATAGTATTAGTATTACAAATAAGGAGACATCTTATTCCATTTTTTCAAGATGGTAAGATGTGGCTTGAAAGGGCGCATTTTTATGTATGTGTGATGTTTATCGCATAAATGACGAGTTAAAATTGTGACATATTTGCGTCTATAAGGGCCAACTCTGATGCAAAAAGTCTAACTTTTGTATCACGTTTGACCTATCTTTATTTAATGATTTCCCAACTGAGGCAAACTTGTCTTTACTCACCAATTGTTATTTTTCCAATTAAACTTAAGAAAATGTTCATCTGCCTTGATTTTGTCTATTTACTTATACTATTGGAAGTTAGGAATCGGTAGTATATTTTACATTACCGGAAGCTTAGATTTGGTAAAAAAAATATAATTGGATGAAAAGTCACCTTAATCCTATACCTATTTTGTATTACTACTTTGATTTGATTGGTTACTTACACCACTTCTTCAAACAAAGTTAACAATAGTTTATGTTAAAGATTATCGAGTTGATGGAGATTTTTGTCGTTCTCTCGCTCTTTTATAAGAAATAACCATAGGTTTCTCATTTTCTTCATCAATTAGAGGGATGATTTAGACTATTTTTTGTCAGAAATTACTCCTTTAAGTTATTTTTTTTCTTTCATTTTATTTAAATAAGTGGATTTTTACATAGATTTAGTTTGTCTTTCGTGTTTTTTATTTTTTAATTTGTCGTCTGGATGTGATGTTTAGTTTGTTCGTCATCATATTCTGACGTCGTTTGTTTTCTCGTCTAAGTGCGGTATTCATAGAGGCAACATATTTGTTAAGTCAATAACATACTTTAAGTAAGAAGTTTACGGATGCTATCAATAAATTCAACACCCTATTAGTCTTATATATTATTTGTCAACATATGGTTGGATTGGTCATGTCAAAGACCATCTATAGTCGATATGAGTGAATAATAACAAATATTTTTTTCGAAGACCAATTGAAATAATGATTGTGAATCTTGCATTATTCTTAACCATTACTCGTATGTGGAAGAAATAAATTTTTTATGATTAAGATTTTAGTTTGATTATCTTTTATTAACTTGTGAAATATTTATGTGTATTGTTGATCTACTTTATAGTTTTTTAATTAATTTTGATATTAAAATATAAATGAGAAATGTTTGGTATTATGACGAATTTGATTGTACTTCTTTCGTTTGCATTTAAATGAAGTGTATATATGAGGAAAAAAAGGAGCTTATGTTCAAGAGTTTCCAATTAATCGATAACCCAAAAATGAAAAAGAGTTTCCAATCAGCAAAGTCAGCACAAATTTAAGAAAGAAATAAAGAATATTAAACGCTCTAAACAAGATTCATGTCGACGAAATTCACGGGCATCCCGTTGTTTTGCCTTTTTCCGTCTCTCCTATTTCTATTCAATAGAGGTAAAAGTTATTTCCCTCGATTTCTAGTTACAAAATTGACAATTTAGAAGAACATATAGAAAAAAAAAAAAAGAAAGAAATGCAGGAAGACCTTTTTCTTTTTCTTATTTTGCAAAATCTGAAAATCCCATTCTTTCGTCTTCATCGTTCACTAGAAAAATAGAAGCTTCCATAAATTCTAGATTTAGAATTACTACATCAAAGTCAGTAAAGTAAACACATTAAGTAAACTCACTGGTCCCACATATAGAATAGATTCATAACCAAACAAGTAAGCATCACGGATCATAAGTGTTAGCACCAGGAGATCAAATTTGACACCACACGACACTACACTACCGATTCTCACAAATCACATGAAATACTCCTACTCTCTCAAATCCTTAATTAATCAATTTAGTAACCCCACTTGTGAATCTTAAAATAATCATATTTAGCTTAACAAATCCCAATTAACCATAACCAAAACCAAATAAGGCAATGACAGTGTGAGACACAGTGATATGAACTCTGACTCTAAGCTTAGCAGAGAAGAACAAAAGAAAAAAACTAAATCCAAAATGGGTTTCACATTCAGCACCATGACTCTAAACCTTCTCCTCCTAATAGCAATGGTAGCCACCAACATTCTCTCACTCTACCACCTATCCACAACACTTCAATCCCCTAAATCCCCAAACCCACACACACTAATCCCCGACCAACTCCTCCGTCAACTTCACACCATACGCGCCACCATTAACCACCTCACGCGCCTCCAACCCTCGAACACAAAATCATCAATCCCTTCAGATCTATTACTATACTCACACCTCTCTCCAATTGCTTCTTCATGCCATCACCACCCTGATCTTCTCCACAAGTATATGACTTACACACCTTTCTCTCTTTGTCCTTCCGATTCCGACCTCGCCGAATCCCTAATTCTTCGCGGTTGTCACCCTCTCCCTCGCCGGCGATGTTTCTCCAAAACCCCCAAAAAACTATCAAATTCGCTTCCTCAAAACCCTTTCCCTAATTCTCTCCCTGATTCCTCCGTAATTTGGGATCGTTACTCATGCAAATCATTCGATTGTCTCAACCGTCAAAACCCTAATCTCGGTTTCGAACCTTCACGTGAAGCTTCCAAGTTTAACACCTACAGTTCTGAATTAGATCTTCCAGTTCAACAGCTTCTCCAGATCGCGAAAACCGCGAAATCGGTTCTCCGACTCGGTCTCGACGTCGGCGGTGGAACTGGCTCATTCGCCGCCGCGATGAAGCTTCGTAATGTTACGGTGGTTACAACTACCATGAATGTTGCTGCGCCTTATAGTGAGACTGTTGCGTTGAGGGGGCTTGTACCGCTTCACGTGCCGTTGCAGCAGCGATTGCCGATTTTCGACGGTGTTGTGGATATTGTTCGGTGTGGGCGTGCGGTGAACCGGTGGATTCCGGTGACGATGATGGAGTTTTTGTTGTTTGATGTTGATAGGGTTTTGAGAGGTGGAGGGTTTTTGTGGTTGGATCATTTTTTTAGTAAGGGTGTAGATCTTGAGAAAGTGTATGCGCCTTTGATTGGGAAATTGGGTTACAAGAAGGTGAAGTGGGCAACGGGGAATAAGACTGATGCTGGTGGTGTTAAGAATGGGGAACTTTACTTGACTGCATTGCTCCAAAAGCCTCTCTCAAGATGAGGTTGTCACTCAAAAGGTAGGAACTTTTATTACTCATGCTTGAAAATGTCGATGATTGAATATTGAGATATTTGAAATTGGTGAATGGTTAGTGCATTTGGGACTTGGTCAATATGTTTGTTTTGATTTTAGAGAAATAGTGTTGGTAATTTATATAGTCCATCATGATTTTGACACACAAGTTTTAAGGTGGATATATTGTTAGCTATTGCTTGCAGACTCTGGGTTTTTTTTTAAAAAAAACTAATTGAATTGATTGTTAGTTTAAATTTGATGCATCTTTTAACGATGTGTCAACACATTGAAATTTTTTTAGGGTGTCAAACATTTTAATGATTTGACTATTTTTGATTCGATGATAGTTTAAAATAAAATTTGCCACTGACAGATTGGTTGAATTCAAGTTTTGTACATTAAACAATGTTGAACCTAATCCTGGTTGGTGGAAGAGCCAAATGTTGTGTTTAATCAGTGATTTCACTGTAAGCATGGAATATTACTCGGGGCTCTTGAGGCAACTTCCTTGCTTCATTCAGCCCATACCACATAATGCATCCTACAAACACTGTTTGAGCTAGTGGAACTGGACCTTTTCATCGTAGATTTTTCACATGAAGAAGAGAGACAACAACAATCACTGAATAAAGTCCTGTCGTCTTATCCCACTAGGTGGGGTTGGGTACATAAATTAGATCATGCATTAAGTTTAAAGATAAACTATTTACCTCTAAATCTCTCTTAATAATTTTACCTATAGTTTTTCTTGGTCTCACTCAATCCCAAGCTATATTGGTATCTCGTGAAGAGAGAGATAGACACAAATGATTAAAATAAAATCTTATATGGAAGGATCCATTTTTAGAAAACTAGTAGCTGTATTATCTTTCCTATAATGGAGGTAGTCTAAATTCCAATACAATAGAGGTCGATGTTTACTAACGCTGATGAGCATGAGCAACCATTTATGTCTCAAACAGAGTTTTGGCTTATGAATGAAAAGCAGCTGCCCATTTTCTGTTTCTCTAGATAAAAGGATTTTTGAAGTCATTGCCTCCCTTTGAACTTTCCCACACCCTTGCATTAGATTCTAGCATCAGAAGAGTTGAAATGGTGGTTCTTTCTCAATTCCAAAAGCATCTTGAATAGTCGTCTATTACCCATTTTTCCGATATTCAATGAAATGAGCTCACTATTGCAGAAGTTGTATGCTCTCATTAGTTTAAAAGCAGATCCTCAAAATATTTGAGAGACTTACAGAGATGATATATTTTTGCTAATATTTGAGGTTAGGTACAAGGGCAGATAACACAATAAACCAGCTTAATAACCCCTTACAAGAATGAGACGCTTAATAACCCCCCATAAGAGTAAGATTAATACATTTATAATATATGTACAGAGACACTTCATGTCTCCAACTTTGCCTTCCCAGTAGGTGTTCCTATTGCAAAGATGAAACCATTCTACATATAGTGCTTTTATTATTGTCTGGGTGCGATCTAAGCATTGAATATTCTAAAGATTTAAACTGTTTGTAACATGGATGACAACGTTACGTCGGATGTTTACCACCATGTGCTGGGACAGGGTAGTAAAAGGACAAGGCGGGGATGGCACGGTTGGATGCGGGAAGAAGTCAGATGGAAAGGAACAGGAGAAAATAGAAAATGAGTAGATCTTTAGGTTGTTTGAATTGTTGGGATAAAAAGAAAAGTAGTAAAAGAGAAAGAAAAGTTAAGTGTTCTCTTTACTTGTTTGGTTGGGTAGAAAAATTGAAAGAAAGGAATTAGTATTATGTGAAGACATTTTTGCTCTTTTACAAAAAATTCATAAGAAATCACTTTGTAAAGTAGTTCTGAATTCAAAAATGTGGGGAATAAATTTAGTATTCAGAGTAAAATAGCTTATCAGCTCATTCTCTGTTTCATTTTGGAAACTTTTTTGTATCATTGAAGCCACTATTGCAGTTCCATCTCCAGTGTTTTCTCCTGCAAACCAAATGAGAGAATTGCTTGTTTTTGAGGGCCTTTTTTTATTTGATATATAAGAGTAAGAAAATCAGTGCTTATTTGTTTAGCTTATTAAAAAAATGCTTATACGTGGTGCTGGGTTATGCCACACACACTAATAATAATAATTTTAGAAAATTAACCCAATCCTAACATTTTGTTAAAATGTTTAGGTATTTAATTTTCAAGGGAGATATTTAATCTTTTTCATACACATGGTATATATCCTTTTTGGTAAATACACATTTACAAGTACTTTTAATAAATATAATCCAACAAATTTTATTTTGTCAAACATATGTCGAAGATAAAGTATCCAAACATAAATCATGTTAAAGAAAACTCAATTTTAATCAGAAGTATATTTGCGAAATGAGGTTTAATCAAAAGTTCATTTGCAAACTTCAATCCAAACACACAATTCTTGCAGCTGCAAACGGTCATTTGACCAGTTTGGTGTCTCAACGTGTGTTGTGCCACTGCTCCATTAGATGTTACTAAAATAGGCTAGTAGGATATACTGCCATATAATTTAAATCAAACAAGTTAATTGTGGGCATCAACTCTAATTTTAATGTATTATTACAATTTCCTAAATTCGGTTGGATGTGATGTGTTATTTCTTGTTTATAATTCTATAATTCTGCAACTCCCTCTCCTGACTCTGATCCAGTGGGATATTGCAGGTTGATATATGTGCTGTAAGGAAGATAAGCATGCTGGTTTATCCCGATTTCCTTGCTCTGGAATTTTTATGGGGCGCTTAATGAAGCAGTGTTCATGGCCAATGTGATCCATCATCCCAATGTTGTAGAAAAAGAATCATTAACGCATGGGAAGAAAGCTAGAAGGAAGTCAAGCACAGGTCTATGTATATCCATGTGGACTTCGGGGAACTGGTGGAGGAAAATAGTGTTTATGATCGTTTTTGCTTCTTCTTTGATTCAATTGTACTATTCCAATTATTTGTTTGGAAATAAATTCAAGGAATGTTGTTGCCTGATTCGTGTTCACTCTTCACCTAGTTTTCATTATTCTATTTGGTAACCATGTTATTAATGCAAAATATCTATTGGTTTTTACTAATGACTAATCTCTGCCAGAGAATCTAGTTGAACATCTCTTTTCAGTTGATGCTATTTCGTTAACAATTCCTACAAAACTACTATTAGTGTGTTTGGACATATTGGTTTTCACGGCAAAAAATCATGGCCAAGTCAAAGCTACAATAAAGTAGCTTCACTATCACCGCTCGTTTGGGTGCTCCGACCACTTTATCAAACCTAAGCTATATTGCTATGAATTGCACAAGATAATGGGTCTTGTGCAAACAATTCTTATTTGGTTTTTAAATTATAAAATACCATTTTGTTTCTCACACTAATTTTAAAAAATAAGGGAAAACTTGATAATTTTATAGTTAAAAAATAAAGTTGAAAATGTTCTAAAATCAAACTGCTCGTTCCTTTTTTTACGGGCAACCTGTTCCTACCTCATTATAAACAGAATGTCAAATAGTCAAACGTTTTTAATTTGTTTTAATTATATTAACTTGACAAATGCATTTGTCAAAGTTTGAGTCTTAAACTGGTAATATATTTATTTCATCCTGCAATAATCTACGTATTTGTCAAAGAAATTTGTCCCAATTTTTTTTAATTATTTTTAGCTTTCGAAACAAATTTTAACTTTTTTCTCACTCTAATTGTACCATTTAATTAATATTACATAAATCATTTTCAAATTTATATTTTCGACTTTGTATTTATGGTAAATATAATACATTAATGATTAATAAGAATAATTTAGTAAAATTATTATTTAATTTTTTTCATTTATTATATTTTTTTAATTTGTATAAAATAATCAAATACGATAGCTATTTTGAAACGGAGAGAATAAATATATGTAAAAATTGTATAATATTTTATTTTCACCGTAATATTAGTAATTATTTCAAAATCAATACTAGTATGTGTGCATCAATTTCAACTTTATTATACTTAGTATTCGTTTATAACAATGATTTACACCATCGACTTACAGAGATTAATTTGTAAAATAATTAGAAATTTTATTTATTTATGATTTTTTTTATGTAATATAAAATGATTTACATTCGATAGAAAGTACTAAGAGTACATTTCAATACTTTAATACCGTATGATAAAAGAATTTCATGGAACAAGATAATGACGTAGAAGAACTAAAATCTTCCACTATTTAGTCTAATAATATTATCATTCAGCGATGGATCTAAACCTTAAAAAAAAAATGGTATTAGTTTTAATATTTTTTACTCTGTATTTATTTATTAATGAGCATGATTTCAAATTCTCCAAAGTACCGGCCGACCTATTATCGACAAAATCTCTAGTATCGAGTAGTATTTTAAAGGCAAAACATTACTACTTACCTTTCCGCTGTGGCTGTAATGCGTCATGGGTGACCCAACAATCTACAATTTCGTTCCAAAATGCCCACTCATTTAATAAAAGCCAAACAATGAATACTACGCCACGAGTGTGTGAATGAATGAAATCAACGTTCTCACGTCACTCTCTACACTTTCATTCATCTCTATAAATACTTAGTTGCTCATATTTAACCAAAACTACTCTCACACGGCCACGTTACCTCCTAAATTTATCGCCACACAAATTCCAAACTCTCTCGTGTTTCTCCTCTCTCTCTCTTTTTTTTTTTCTTTCAGGTACGCAACTAACTGAACCCATTCCATCTTAACCTCTTTAAATTTTTCTCTGTTTCATCTATCTATTCACCATCTGTTGCTAATTATACCTTTTATTTTTAAAAAAAATAGTTGCTTGGTCATAGGTTTATTTCATTATTAAGGTTTTAAATAATGTTATGTAACCGTAATTCTATTCATAACATCAAGCTCGTTATAACTTCAACTGTAGCTGTGTCACGATGTGATTTTAGTTTAACATGATTCTGTTCAAACTATGTATGTCTTTTCATGTATACTTTCTGTAGTTTATTTGGTGAATATTCTCTTGCCCTTTTTAATATTTCTCTCCAATTTGCAAACTCTCTCTTACTTTGCATTTGATCGTCTAATTTCAGAATTCTCTTGTACTATCTAATATCTTGTCAGTAAATTTTATGAAAAATAGTGCATTTTTTACAATATGCATCTGTTTAATATATTTTTAATCAACAATTAGTTAACTTCTATTCAATTTTTTTTCTGACAGCAAATCAACATGTGGTTTGTATATGGAGATTTTTTATTTCCACTAGCAATACTTCTGCTGTTGTTAGGAACACCATGTTTTGGTTCTTTTGTCAAAAGTGAAGATAAGATAAAATCAAGTGTTTTTTTGTCCCCAAAGTTTGAGCTAGGACCTGGTTCAGTTATCAACAGATATTATTATGATATTGATTTTCCAAGAGGTCATATAGCAATCAAGAGTTTCAATGCTGAAGTAATTGATGAAGCTGGAAATTCTATACCTCTCCATGAAACTTATCTCCATCATTGGGTTGTTGCAAGATATCATAAAAGTAAACATGTGACACACACAGAGTATGATAGCCATAGGATGCTTCAAAACTCAGATAATAGTGTTCTTGTGAGAAATAGTGGAATATGCCAGGAAAATACTCTTGGACAGTACTTTGGACTTGGTTCCGAAACACGAGGAACAGCCACGGATATTCCGGATCCTTTCGGTATAGAGATAGGTAATCCTGCAGAGATTCCAGAAGGGTTTGAGGAGAAATGGTTGGTTAATGTTCATGCCATCGATACGCGCGGTGCGGAGGATAAGTTAGGATGTACTGAGTGCAAGTGTGACCTTTATAATGTTACAGTTGATGAATATGGAAGGCCTATAAGGCCAGATTATAAAGGAGGTTTGTTATGTTGTTATGATTATTCACAGTGCAAGTTGAAGGAAGGTTTTGAAGGTCCAAAGAGAAGCCTCTATTTAAAATACACAATAAAATGGGTTGATTGGAATGATTTTATAGTGCCTGTTAAGATTTATATAATTGATGTGACTGATACATTGCTGCAACTATCAGATAGTTCAAAAGGATTGAACTCAGATCATAGTTGTAAGGTAAATGAATTCATCAATGATCATGTAGTTTGTTTTTGTCTCATTCTCAATTTAACTTCTAAAACATACATAACACTAGTCCATAACATGGATTTGTTTGTTTTAGGTTGAGTATCTAGTTGAATCTTGCAGCACAGATTATAAGGAGGGTAATGGATGTGTTGATGTGAGGAGGACAAGTCTTCCACTGCAAGCTGGTGGTTATGTGATCTATGGTGTTGCTCATCAGCATTCAGGTGGAATTGGTTCAACTCTGTATGGACAGGTAATTTGCAATAGTTAATTACAACTTATATTCATTCTTAAATGAGAAAAAAAAATGATATTTTGACATCCAAATTTTAATATCGAATACGGTGTCCTTTGATTCTTGTGCGTATTTTTGAAATGTGTGTGAGTTGTAAAAGATGAAAAACGAGATAGATAGAGATAAACACATATAGTGTCTGTAATGTGATGTTCAAATAACACAACTATATATTCTTGAATACTTATATTAGATACCACATCACTTTCTAGTTAGTAGCACACCTTTATTCAAAAAGTAATCAGGGAAGGGTCTAATCCATAATGATAGTTTTTCTGTTTTTCCATGTGATAGTTTTCAACTGATGGTAACATATGTTTTAGTTATAACAAGAAAATGGTATGGTTTATTTTGCAATTGAGGAATAACAATGCTTATTTTACTTTTGATGAAGAAATTAAACATTATATAGTAGCATGTTTTCTGAAATTTGTGGACTTTGTTATCAGGATGGGAGGGTTATATGTTCTTCTATACCAAGTTATGGAAATGGACATGAAGCAGGAAATGAGGCAGGTTACATTGTAGGAATGTCCACTTGTTATCCTCAACCAGGTTCTGTCAAGATAATTGATGGTGAAACTTTAACACTAGAGTCTAGCTACAACAATAGCCAAGAACACACTGGAGTAATGGGACTTTTCTACCTATTGGTGGCAGAACAGGTTCCATACCAACAACACTTCAGACATTCTACTCGTTCTTCATTTTTTATGAATGTGAATAATATATTTTTGAGTAATTAGTAAACATATACGCTAGTATAATTGGAATGCCACCAATGATGTCAAAGTAGTATATAATTGATCAAGAGGAATAAAGAATAAAGACAAGATTGGAAAGTGTAGCTGAATAATACACTTCTCTCTCTCTTCAGTTAGCTATACTAGTTTGTATTGTTGGTTTAATCCACTTTTTGTTTGTATCATAATTCATAGGGCTATGTGTGATAAGTTTGGTGTACCATATAGTATACTAGTATCTAGTATTACATAGTATATAGCTCTTGCAAGTCTACAAAGTCTAATATTGCCCCCTATTTCCATAGAGGTAAAGTTCCTTTTGTCGATTTGCTAATGCCATGTAATGTGTTGATTAATCCTCGTGGTTTTGTCATTGTCGTATTGTATATGTGTTAACCCTTCTAGTATTATATGAAAAAATCTCAGCAATTAATTAATTAATTTATATAAATCCAGTAGATGGCATCAGAAGTCAGAACCTGATATGAAGAAGGTCTTCTTCAACCAACAAGGCATGAAAGGCTAGTCAGGATACCCCTTGTTTGGTTTGATGCTCGTCATTGTCAGGCTTATTTAAAATTATATTTTTTTATTATTTATCTTATAGTTGCGGCAGTTTGGTTTTTTATTTTATTTATTTATTTTATTTTATTTTTTAAATTGATAATTTATCTCTTAAAATCTTTACAACTTAAACCTTAACTTCTATATTGTTGATGTTGCTTTAATGCCATTTGTTACATTTGAAATTTGGACAAAGGTCTCTCCAAATTTTGAAACATTGACTAAATTAAGGTTTTTAGGATTTGTGACAGAAGAAAAATGATTTTCAATTTTGGAAAAAAATCATCGTCGAAGGTAAAAACAATGAATCGATTCTCATCATTGAAGTATATACGAGGTATGCCGTATCAGAATTTGTCTATTAAATTTATTTTCGTTTTATGTTTGTGGTTCATTCTTCTTTGCATTCTATTTTTTTGTTTGAAATTTGGGACTTTTTTATCTGTTTTTTAATGTAAATATGGCGATCTCAACTTATCCCAACCCAAACTGTCCGGCCAGCCCCGAACTAGATTGTACAACCCCAAACTAGTCCTCACCCATACTTGCCATTCCCAACCCAAACCACCAGGAAAATATAGAAAAACTATACATTATCAACCATCACAAACTTCTTAATCCCAACCTACATATTCCACAACACAACCACCAAAACAAGTTCAAACTACAAAAAGACAAACCAAAATTAATACTCTTACTCCCACTCCCACTCCCACTCTCAAACCTAATATTCGTTCAAAAACTTCAACTTCTCAACCACCATCACCACCAAAAACAATATCTTCTTTGTTTTCAACTACAAACTATGAACCACCCGCTGTAACAAGGAAAAAGATGCCTACTAGGAGAGTCGAAGCAGAAAAATTATGACTAAATATTTTGTTGTCTATTTTGTACTTGAAACACAATTTGGTTATGTTTTGTATGAATGGATGTATGGGTCTCTAACAGTTTGGTTATGTTTATGGATGAATGCTTAGCAACAATTATGTTTTATGACGGGATGTATGGATCTGTACTAATATATTTATGGATGTAATAATTTAAGGATTTCAATTTAAATAGCAACATCAATTTAGAAAATGGTACATAAAACTAACTATGAATTATACCTAATATTGATTCACCATAAACAACTTACACATAAATTTAATACAATAAGTTAAAAACTTAAACTAAGATTAGATCAATCAACGTTGAACAACATACAACTTAGACTAATTAGATCAATTTTTCTCTAAAATGAACATCAACATTGAACAAATTACAATTAAGAGTAAATAAATAACAACGACAAACTTCAAATTGTTATTTGTCGATTTAGCATCCTCATGCATCTTCAGTATAGTCCTTCTAAGTGTTGCATTTTCCATATCTCTTTAGACACATTCTAAACATTGCGTATATACAATTTGTTGTTGCTGAGGTGCATAGTCTAACACCCAATAAAAAAAACTGCATCCACGGTTAACATCACTACTCTGCAAAAAACAAACAAACAAACAATGCAAGCTCATAATAAATAAGATTTAATTTGTAACGATCATAAAATTCAAGAATCAAGAAATAGAAAATGCTAGTTCATAACTTTAACAAAATTACTTTGGTAGAAAATGAGAAGTCACCAAAAAGTTTCTACAGCTCCAAATTTTTCTACCTCTGCTTGGTCTAAATTTGTTGATTGTTCAAATAACAACGTTCATACAACAATGGCATTGTGGTTCGTATCCAACTTGCATTCCACTCAAATTGAAGGTAGGGGTTGTTATGGCTTCTTGAATTTGAAGAACTGGCTCGGTTTGGTGTCATCGTAGACATTAATTTGATGAAATTGATTTTTATTGGTAATTTGGGGGAAAACAAAAACCTATTTTATAAAATGAAGTAGATGAAAACTAATTGGCTAAGTGGCCATTGCAACTACATTTGCCACGTCATACACTTTTTTACACCTCATACGTTTTTTTTACAACAACAATTTTTTTGAACGGAAAATTAAAAAAAAAGGTAAACGCTGCAAACGTTTAATGAGATAAAAAACCATTTTGAAAAGAAGATAAAAGACCAAACTATCACAAATAAATAAGATAAATGATTAAAATGTAATTTTGTCTTGTTTAAACTATTGTTTGCGGTTAGGAGTTCGGACCACAATACAAATTTCGTGCTTTCAAACAAAAGGAATACAAACAAAATAAACCAATGACTTCGAACTATGTTAAGTATTTTTTGTTGGCACTACTTTTTCTATGCAGTTATTTTATCATATAATTTGTTATATTTTTTTTGGTATCGCTTTCTTGGCCCATGTAAAGTTCACTTAAAATGCAACTTCTCTCTCATTTCCTACCACATTCTTCACCGTTTCCTAGAACCATTCTTGATATACACTTTTCCCCGTCTCTACACCATTGTATCTTGCCACCATGTTGAGCTATATCTCCCCCTCTCCCTAATCCCAACGTCTCTCTATCCATACCTATCAATGAGACACTCATGTCATAGATTGATTTTCTTGCATCTCACTCTTCAACACCATTTATCCAAAAACGTTAGATTGAACGCCCTTAAGTATTTAATCCCTATTTCCTCGCGTTCTATATTCGTGCGCACCTTGTCCCACTTAACCCAATTCAATCTCCTTCCTTTCTTACTCCCACTCCACAAAAATTGTTTAAACATAGATTCAACTTTAGTGCGAAAGAAGACAAGTAAAATACAAGAAATGTAGCAATGATCGATCGTAGAAGAATAATTCTCCTTCCCATTGATAATCTCCTTCATCGCCATTTTGATAACTTGTGTCTCACTTTGTTAATCACACAATATCATATTTTTCTAAATCTTGGGTTAACTCCCGTTGATAAATAATAAAACATATAGGCTAAATGTATCAATTGGTCTTTTAAATAATTTATTTTTAACTAATTAATTTTTTAAGTTTTTTTTAATAAGTTAGTCATTTAAAATTATATTTGTAAC
Organism: Cicer yamashitae; assembly: GCA_037974755.1. NCBI lineage: Eukaryota > Viridiplantae > Streptophyta > Magnoliopsida > Fabales > Fabaceae > Cicer > Cicer yamashitae. The sequence goes on from JBBPBQ010020323.1 coordinate 10,886,340, forward strand.
AAATTAGTTCTTTAAATCTATAAACATTTATTTAGTTAACCTTTTAAGTACATCATGTTACAAAAAAAACTCATGCGTTGTTGAGGATAAAAAGAGAAAATTCAAAAAACTCATTTAAACTTTAAAGTAAATATATTATTTTGTCCATTTTATGGACATATTTAACATAACACAAAGTTTTGTTTGTAATTAAAGATTGACATTGTACAGAATTTTTTTTTTATAACAGATTTAAAAAATTAACTACATAAATATTTATAGACTTAGAAGACTTCTTACTCATGTAAACTTGAAAGATAAAAAGATGCATTTAACTACAAATATTTTTTGAGTTAAATTAAAACTAAGAAAGTAACTTGCAAGTATTACGACGCGCAAACAAAAAACATATTAGCATATTATCAAAAACAAAAAAACTTGCTAGACACAGACAGTTTTTGCAGTGAGAGTGAGTGACCCAAAAACACTCAAAAAACCTTTTCATCTTCGCCTTCGTCTTTTTCCCCCACACTTCATTTCACTGCTTCATGTTTTTTTGAAGCCTAATTTCTACGCACTCAACTATACCAAGCTTAAGGTACATTCTCTCGCTCACGCCTTTTCCATTTTTTCAAAAATAAATTGCTTCTTACAACTTTTACATTCTTCAACTTGCTTCACATTTCTGATTCTCTCCCTTTCCGCACTCGCTTTATTCTCTCGCTCCAAATTTCATTCATATCGTTTTGTTTTTAGCTTGTTTTACTTTATCTAAATCAACGTCATTTCAAGAATCTAACATTTCTCTTTATGCCTTATGCAACTCAAAAATGTTTTGCTTTTTGTTCATCAATTATGCGTTTTAGGTTTTAAGTGTTTTATTTTCTTTTTTGTTTGTTGATTATATATTTCAAATTTTCTGGAAATGCTGATTAAAAGATAAATTAGGTTCCTAATTAGTGCATGCATTCTGCTTTATTCCCTTCAAAAAATGGGAAGGCTAATGTAGGTTCATTCCTAGATTTTATGCTAGTTATTGCCTCTCTACTGTCGTCAATAGCGCACCATAGTGGCCTCTACTGGAAGTATTTTGCACGACTATAGTGGCCAAAATCGCAACTAGTAGGGGCTGCTGCCCAAACACTGTATTAGGGATATTTTAGGTATTTTATTATTGTAAACATATTTTTTTTTTAAACTTTTTGGGTGTTTACTTTTATGATTTGCTTAAGAACTATTACTTTTGATTGATATTTAAGAATGTTTTATGGATTTTGAGAATTATTATAATTTTTCAGCATTTATTTGATTATTAATATGCATAAATAATTCAGAGTGACAGTCATCTCGCTATGCGCTATTCCACTATATGGTTTTCGAGGTCGGCTGCTACGTTTGGCTTTCTAGCATTGCTAATTATGGCTATTGCTTAGATGTACTTCATTCATTGTTGATCTTATTATATTAAATGTCAATTTGTAGCAGATTGACTTGTTTCTGGCTGATGTATTTTTAATTGTTGATTTTCAAGAATAGATTGTAAATGTTCTGAGCTTTCTCATGGAAACCAAAGAACATCATGCTGTTGCACCGAAAAAACCAACTCTTACACCTAAGGCTATAATACACCAAAAGTTTGGCAAATTGGCTTGTTACGTGGTAGAGGAAGTGAAGGAGGTCTGTCAAACTGAATGTCCAGGGTTAAGCATTCCACAGACAGGACCCTGCCTTTTCCGTTGCACATTGCAGCTTCCAGAAGTTACGGTTGTGTCAGGGACTTTTAAGAAAAAAAAGGATGCAGAGCAATCTGCTGCAGAGATGGCTATAGAGAAGGTATTACTCACTTCCAATCAGCACGGAAATTATTGATATAATAATTAATAATATCATTGTGCTTGTACTCGATTATCCTTTTAATTAGATCTGTCTATGCTTGCTGTTATAGGCTGATAGCTAGCTCACTTTTTCTTCTGTCACAATTATCTTAAATCTAGCCAGAACCTCGTCTCATTGTCTCATTGATTTCCATATAGTTACAAAGATGAAGTAGAGCCGATAAATTGCTTACTTTTGTTAAATTTGGTTGTTGATGATTATTTGTAATTTTAGTCTTGCTTTAAAGATGATAGTGGCCTAAGTGGAACTGGAAAGTTGAGTTTGATTTCTTGCGTTTGGAGATGTCAATGCCAAGAACACTCACACTTATATGTGAATTTGACTTTGTTGAGCCTTTTCAGTAATACAGTCATGCATTTGAAATGTTACATCTTACAGTGTGCGTACCTTTTTATTCTATAATAATTTTAGCACTATCTTATAACGCTATGGTAGACACTAACTTTCATTTTCTCGCTATTGTCCTCATTCAGCCCAACAAACGATTCTTCATGGAAAGTTGGTTTGAACTAGAACATGAGTTTATACTGTAAATTGTCCAATTTTGATGAGATGAGCTTATTGAAATATTATATTTCACTGGAATTTCAAGCCCTAAAATTTTTTACGTGGATTTCTTTTTTGCGGTCAATGTCTTGTATTAGAGGCATTTTTAATGTGAGTTTCAATTGTATTTTATACTGACTCATTGTTGCAAACTAATTATTAAAATACTAAGAATAGACAAATGGATATTTTCCTAGTGCCCATTCTACAGACAATTTATTCAATATGTTACCTATTTGGATTTTTGTGCTACGTAGGAACTGACTTTTTGTTGTATTATATCTACTATTTCAAGTGTTTACCCGTCTTTAGGATTATGTCATTTTAACTTTCACAATGTTACCACTTATTAATTACTCTCCTGCAGCTTGGTATCATTCCAGAGACCATTGATCTCACTCCTCAGGAAGCACAGGAAAGTTTAGTTGCTCGAATCGCCTATCTATTTTCAGAAAAAGTAGGTAATTTTTTCTGCGTTATTGAGTGATGCCTATTTTCAGTTATGAAAATAAAGTATATTAAGAGCACTACAATTCCTTTTGTGTAATAAGAGGGTGTTTGGAAGAACTTATTTGAGCTTATTTTGTGACATAAACACTTATACAAGTGGACTGAACCACTTATAAAAAAGTCTATGATAGCTAGCTTACAAGCACTTATCTTGTGTTTTCCGCTTGTACGATAAAGACCTTCTATTGTAGAAACAGGCTATACACAAGCTCTAATATTAAGCTGTTTTTCAAACTCAGCCTAAATTATGTTATTGTGTTTAGTTGGATGATCAAATGATCCTTCAGGTTTCTCATTTTGTTTCACCTGGTCGTCCTTATGATTTATTTTTTCTAATTGCTAGAATGGTCTGTATGTTGCCAGTTCTTGGTTGAGCTGGTAATGAAGACATTTGGTGATAAAGTTTGAGAATAGCTACCTCACTGATGTTGCTGTCTACTATTTAGTCTGTAGTCTGTTTCCAGTTATCAAATATCAATGTATGCTGCAGTGAATGTTAAGGATACACTGCTAGAAATGACTATATTCTTATTGCCCTGCATTCCAGATTGTTTGATGGCAAGCAAATTATTCTTATAAAATTGGTCTTGTCTATGAAATTTGTTGGACATTTATCGGTGGAAAACATCAAGTTTTATGAAGTCCATTTTCCTACTTTTTTCAGCTTTTTCCCATTTCTTCTGCAATCCTGTATAAACTTGCTGGTCATCACATTGAAAAATTAGTCAAAAGGATTTATTATGATTTGTTTTTTCTGGCTGATGTTCCAATATTATATGTGGCTGTCAGTGAATTAAATTCAGACTGATGCCATTTTTTTTTCCATTTGACACTCATACAGTTTCTCATATCTGATCATCCACTCAGTGGTCACATTCGAGCTACTTTGAGGAGGAAAGGCGATCGTTGTGGATCGGTTCCTATTTCTGTCATTGCTGTCTGTGATGCAAAGATTTTCAGTTTGTGTAAATGTATTAATCCTGAGGTGGAGTTAAATCCATTTTTGGTTCTTTCATATGTAGTATGGGCCACTACAAAGTTACATGAGTTTCTTGCTACCTCTGAACAGCATCTCTGGATTAGAAAGCTGAGTCCATATCCACAAGATATTATACAGTCATTAATGAAAGAAGGTGATTCACATGAATGCATTCCGGTTGCGGCCATATGCATTCCTAGTTCGATGGAAAAACATGTTGAAGCAGTGACTCTTCATATATCTTTAAGAGAATACTACCTTGATATCATTGCAAATGAACTTGGTTTAGAAGATTGCGCCAATGTTCTGATTTCAAGGTATGGTGAATTTACAGAGAATTTTCATAGACTGGATAATTGTTTTCTAACTTATTCTTGATCTCTGAGGCTACAATAGGAATATAGGTAAAGCTTCTTCCGAGATGAGACTCTTCTTTGCTGCTCAACAATCATATCTACTGGATCAGTCTTTGATATCTGGAAATGGAAAAGAAACGGAGGGATCTCTAAATGTTCGGGCAAGATACTTGTCTGGGCAAGATATAGTTGGTGATGCAATATTAGCATGCATCGGATATACTCGGAAATCTAGAGATCTTTTCTATGAGGATGTAACAGTTCAGTTGTATTACAGGTCTCTTTAAATTCAAATGTTTATTGAAATTTTAATTGTACAATGGTCAACCTTATATTACTTTCTTGCCTAAACTTATTAATAATACTTGATTGAAAGAAGGTGTTATGATGTCATGCACTTTTGCTATATTATGGTCACATGGCGGCCAACTGAAGTATTTTTTATTTTGGTAGACCAACTTCTATAACCATTTACTGATAATTGTGATTAAATTTTGTAATTACTCCTTGATCATAATTTAAAACTTAGAAATGATGTCCTTAAATTGATTGTCATCTAAAAGTGCCAATAATTGTTCACTTACATTGGAATTTTCTGTCCTGACAAAATTGCTGGGCAACCTATCTAATCAAATGATTTCTCCAGGTTTTATTAGGCACACCACAGTTTCTTAGGTTAAGAAAGATAAAATAACCTCTCGATGTTGCTGCAAACTGAATGCTCATAATAAAAGTAGAGAATATTTTATTCTTTAACTCAAGTTTTCTGTTAGACCTCTTATAAAAATTGTTTATAAGAGGAGAGGACAAAATTAATGAGCAGTTTGTGGCAGTTATTGTGTAAGTTATTATGTAATAATTAGTTATTAAGTTAGTTATGTATTGTGGGTGAATAAAAGGGGAAACTGCTGCCCATTGTTGGTTATTCTGAAAATTATATTTTCTTATTTGGTACCAGTTTCTATCATTTTCCTGATCATCCAACTTTTGTTTCTCATTTGCATGATACTTTCTTGGAATGATGTATACTAATTCCGTCCCGTGCATTTTTGCATCTGTTGAATATTTTTAGATGAACAACATTTGTCTTTTTTGTTGATTAGAAATATTTGTTAGTTTCTGTTTGTGTTAAATTACACAACTTTGCATCATTTAGTGATTGCTAGGTTTTCTATACAGGATGCTTCTAGGGAAGACTCCAGGGGGAGTTTACAAAATATCCAGAGATGCCATACTCACAGCTGAGTTGCCTTCAAGATTTACCACGAGGGTTAACTGGAGGGGTTCCCTTCCCAGAGACATACTTTGTATGTTTTGCCGCCAGCATCGCCTGTCGGAACCTCTCTTTTCTATTATAAGTCCTCCTTTCAAAATACTAACCGAATCATCAGAATCATGTTTTAAAGCTGCAGACTCAGGCACAGATGTGATTGAATGCGCCAATGGAGCTTCTAAAAATGCATGCCCGAAGCAATCAGATTCAGAAATGTTTAAATGTGAAATAAAGTTACTTTCTAGGTGTGAGGATGTAATACTTCTGTGTTCCCCTGAGGATTGTTATAAGAAGCAGAATGATGCTATTCAGAATGCTTCATTGAAACTTCTATCATGGCTGAACAAGTATTTTAATTGTGTAGCTGTTCCTTTTGACCGGCTTTATGAGACTGCAAGCAACTCCAGCATCCACATTTTTTCCAAAAACCTTTTCAGAGAAATTTTAACTGGCCGATCGATTCAGAATTGTCAGCTTTATGCAATGCAATGCAATAAATTACTTGAATCAATTTGCGCAGATTCATCACAAGACATGTCAGGAAATGAGGTTTACTCATTAAAGATTGAAGGTCCAGACTCTGGTGTTTGTCCATGCAATGGATCTTTACCTTGTATTAGTTATTCAGCATCTTTGGTCGTGGAGGGTGAAAACATGAAAGAAGTTATTGAAGTTTGTAACGAGTTTGAGTTTGAGATTGGAGTTGGTGCTGTGGTTTCCTACATTGAGGAGGTTGTGATGCAGATGTCTGTTGGCCAGTATGCTTATTTCAATACGAACTTGGTCACTTCTGATTTGATTTTTGCTTCAGCTAGTGATTCAGCTAAAATGTTGTCCTTGTTATCTTCTAGTGAGTTACTTTCTCCTGTTATCCGCCCACCGAACACACACATCCATTGGTTAGCAAGTAGCTAAATTGCTGATTCTAAATTGCTTACTGTGTCAATGGTTTGATGTTCTTATTTTTCAGAGGCCTGCTATGTGGAGTATGAAATAAATTTGACCAAAGTTGCAGAACCTCCAGAGGAAAGAATGGAGCAGGCTCTTTTTAGCCCTCCACTTTCAAAGCAAAGAGTGGAATTTGCAGTGCAACACATTGTAGAATCCCATGCTACTACTTTGGTATGCAAAACTTTCTCAACTTTTATTTTCTTTTGTTAGTTTGAGTTGTGAATTGGAGGTTCTCTTTCATCACAGCTTGATTTTGGATGTGGATCTGGAAGTTTGTTGGAAGCATTGCTAAATTGCACAACTTCTCTGGAGAAAATTGCTGGTGTTGATATTTCACAGAAAGGTCTCACTCGTGCTGCAAAGGTCACATGCACTTTCCTATCTCAGTTTTCATTTAGTTTTTTTAAGTAGAGTACCTAGGGTTTATGTTTAGATGTAAGCAGTGGTGGAGCTTGACAAAAATATTTGAGGGGCCAAATATATTAGCTATTATATTAAATGGTTTCACTGAAATTTGCATGAAAGTTTTAGTGGCTTAGTGGTTAGTGATCTTTGTTTTAACGTTAGTGTATTCTGTTCAACACTTATCTCCTACTTTTTTTAGTTTTTTTACAAAGGACCTAGTTCTAAGTTTTGATGTATAGTACATATATACATCAATGTTAAAAACAAAGATTAGTAACGTTATCCTTAGTGGGTTTTGGGGGCCGGCCGCTACCCACTACACCGGTATAGCGTTTTGGGAGCCGGCTGCTACGCTACACTATATGGTACTGACTACATAGGTCCTAACAAAGCTCTGCCCCTAAATGTAAGTGTCTTCAATTGTTTGGAATGTGTACAATACCAGAGATGAGCTGTCTGAAAATACGCCAAAGTAATGACTGTTATTGTTGCTTGTCCCAACTTTATCAAGATTTTGAGGTGTTTATTATGTCTATCTTGTAATATGCGAGTCTTTTTTATGCATAATGGTGCCCACAACTTTTGAAAATAGGAAAGTAATTGGCCATACTATTTTATAATTATTACGTTGAATACCATGTAATCTTTAGCTGATGGAAATATGTTAATATTGGAGTAAGATGTCTTTGACGCGATCTTTACTGACTTGAGTTCTGTTCAGTGTGGAAATATTGTCTATGTAATGAATTAAAGGTTGTGTTGGACATGTAGTTGATGAAGGCCAGCCTTTTGATATTTGGATGTCTTGGTCTTATAGGACCTAGTACTTTGTGTGGGATACTGAAACCATAATTTTATTCTTGTATATGCATGTGAAATTTCTGTCTGTAAGCTGCTTGATTTTGTGTGCATGAATTGTGCAGGTACTGAATTCAAAATTAGTTGCAAATTCAGAAGCTGGTGTGACAACAAAATCACTTATACTTTATGAAGGCTCAATTACAAATTTTGATTCCAGGTTACATGGGTTTGATATTGGTACTTGTTTAGAGGTATTTCTTAATCCATATCTTATATTCCTATTATTGTTGACATCATTTTTGATATGGTGTGTTCTAATGCAAGATATATTACTTCTTTATTCCTTGTATTAAATCATCTATGATGTATGGTTTGTTTGGTGCTGAATTCATAGTATGCTATTCATCCGATAAGTAAGTTCACTTTTGTTGGAACACAATTGCACACCACACACTACTGATTGCACACATTGCTATAGCAGTATCACACACACTTGAATGAATAATGACAGAATTGAGAGAAGAGAAGGAGAATTGAAATGAGGCTCCAAGTTGTATTCACATCAGAGACAATGGTGTCTATTTATACATGCATAATGGGAGTCCCACATAGATTGGGCAAAACCAGAAAACGGTTACAACAACTAACCCCCTAACGAACTCACCCAAAACTGAATTAACCAACTCTAACAACTATCTGTAACTTGAGTTTGATATTTTAAATTGCAGTGTCTGATGATTTCATATTATTATGTGGGAATGCTCACTTAATTATACAAGTTGAACCTTAACTGGAATTGAATTTTCTTCAGGTCAGATAGGGCAGTAAAAGAGTTTGACTACTCTCGTAGATGAAAATTCCCAATTAGGTGAAATTGTGTTACTTCTAAAATTTTCAATGTAGCTCTTCTGTTCAAATTGCAAATATGGATGAGAATCATGCAAAATAGCTAGCTACTTGTGATGACATTAGTTGATAGAACTGGTGGGGAAGATGAATATTTATGATGACACCCCGTAACCATCGTATTCCAGTAATACACACATGCTTGTGGAATCAGCATTACTAAAGTGAGCAAATGACTTGAAAGGGTAAAGTAAGGGACCTCAACTGCTGTTAAAAAAAATGGACAGATGATTCCACATGCATGCACACAACAAATCATGATTAAATATAAATTATATCAATAATTTTCTTATCTAACACTTGGAGATTATGTACTTTACTCTCTAAAATGGGAGCTCACTTTAGAGGAGATAATCCCATACTTTCAAGTATTCATTCATAAACACTAGTTTAAGCACCCTTAGGTTGAAGAACTTGATAATCCTGCGAATGTCGTCTTGTTCTTTAGCCTGTGAACAAACACTTCTACATTATTTTCACTTGGAATAGTATATGAATACCTCTGCATCAATATGCTGGAATATACTTTGTACTAGCCATTTGAATTGATTGTGTATCCTGCAACCACTGTCATGTTCTTAAGGTGATACTATTTTACTCATGCAATGATGTTTAGATTTAGACCTATAAATCTGCATTTGTGCAGAAACCGATTATCATGGAACTGAATCAACTGATATTGATTGCTGATACAATGCAGGTGATTGAACATATGGATGAAGATCAAGCTTGTCTTTTTGGGGATGTGGCATTAAGCTGTTTTTGTCCAAGGATTCTCATTGTTTCTACACCAAATTTTGAATACAATGTAGTGCTCCAGAAGTCGAGTCCTCCTACCCATGAACAGGAAGATTTGGACGAGAAAACCCTCTTACAATCATGCAAGTTTCGCAATCATGACCACAAATTTGAGTGGACCAGAGAACAGTTCATACAGTGGGCATCCGAATTGGCTGCACGGCACAATTACAGTGTGCAGTTCAGTGGTGTTGGTGGTTCTGCTGATGTTGAACCAGGTTTTGCGTCACAGATTGCGGTGTTTAAACGGGAATGGAGACCTGAAGATGACGTCCAGAAGCATACTGATATAAAAAACCATTATAATGAAATATGGGAATGGAATAGTAAAAACAGATAACTTTTTTTTTCTTTAAAGGAAGCTAACAGAATGAGACTTGTACAGTTCTGATTGCTGGGCTTGCAAGAAGACAAGCAAAATAGAATGGATTCTAGGAGATAAGATTAAGGAAGGAAGTATTGGGAGGTTTAGTTAAGGCATGGATTTGGTTAGATCATGTCTTGTGGCCTCTGTTCATAGAGTCTGAAATTGGTTGCTAGGAGAAATGTTTTGAGATATATATTATATGGAGGTAGATGGTAAAAAAGTTAGGGTCTTCCCCTGGACTCTGATGAAGATTTAAAGAATAGCAGTATAGTTTTTGGAATAGGCATGCTAGTTTCTGAGGTGAATCCTTAACAGATGACATGTTTTGGTTATATTTTGCAGCCATCAAAACATGAGATTGTGTTTTGTTTATTTTCATCGATCCTCGCCGCGTATTCATTAACACTAATCAGAAGGTAAAAGAGTTACTTTTTTGTGTTTAAGTTTATACACACTTAAAAAAAAGATTATTGTGTTCTGAGATATATATTATATGGAAAGTTACTCTTTTGTGTTTAAGTTTAAATCGTTTTGAATTTTTTTTTTAATCTATTTTTTAAAAGATTCATTTCAAAATTTCAACCGTAGTTATTACATTTGATTTTAAATATATGAATTTTAAGTTTTTTTCCTTGTTTTTTTTAAAGACCCATTTCAAAATTTCAACTTAATCAATTATTTTTTTATTAATATATCTTTAATTATGTTACTTTTTTTGGTAATTTATAATAAATAGAATAATAAAACATTAACAAATTCTTTTGAAAGATAAAGTTGTGAAACTATA
>JBBPBQ010020323.1:10898083-10937885 GCA_037974755.1 Cicer yamashitae
AAAAAAAAAAAAAAGACTTACGCGTTTTACAACTGTAAAAAGAAGAAAAGACTACCCGTTTTTGGTATTGAAAATTTTATTAAATCTCCATAGATAATTACAATACCTTTCCACGGCTACCATTGTTGTTTCTGTGTTTTAGGAATTAGGGTTTAAAGATAGCTAGAGATGTGTGAGAACGGGAAATTTATCCATCGGCGATTCTATTTTTTCTCGTCTGAATTTTATCTCTTATTTTCCCTCACCACTCTATCTTGATTCAATTTCTCTGTAATGGATTCAACTGAAGCGTCACTTTCGAATTTTTATATCAATATATTTTGGAGCATTTTCTCGTTCTTGATATTCTTGAACATTCGATCTCCATGAATCTTGCTCATCGGCGCCCTAAAAATTTGATTCGATATTTGAAAAACTGAATTGTTACCCCAAGATTTCAATCACAGAGGTATCAATTTTCTGCCGCCTCTGCTTGCTTCGATAAACGCCGACATATCAGAGCCCTAATTCGGAGGTTTGGGATTCTAACCCTAATATGTCGAAAAGTGCTGCTGGAATTTTTTTTGGCATCTTGATTCGATCTCGATTTCTTCAGGTTTTCGTTAAATCTCTTTCTTTCATTGCACAGTGTGCAAAACCCCCGGTTGGCTTGAATCTTTTGACACAGTTTTTTCGTAGGTACATTGACTTGTTATTTTTTTACAAGATTAAGAATAAGAAATTATAATCTTGATTATTTGGGAACAGAAGCAACGTCTAAAATTGAAAATATAAATGAATTATGTTTTCACCATATGAAATTGGCTGTGCTATGTCTCAGTCTCAATGAATTTGAAAACCAGATTAATTCTTTGCTCAAATGGGGACATGCTATATGAACACTTTCTTTGGTGCTTAGCTTTATATAACTCTTAATTCATATTGTAAATTGGGGAAGGTATGCCTAAGAAATTATGATGCTAAATGAAGTTTTGCCATGAGTTTTAATTTCTAATATCACTTTCTTTGAACACTTTCTAGGCCTACAATTTTTCTGCCAGTATCATAAAACTAGGAGAAAGTAATGATCCTATGATTCTGATTTCGATGATATAATTTTTTGCCCATATCATGAAATTGGGAGGATATGATAAACCTCATATAACAATGTGATACATGAGAATTGACGGACCAAACTTGAGCCTTGAGTTGATGTCCCTAAAATCTATTGCAATATAAATTGTATTTATATTGTGAAAACTCAGTGGATGTGTATGAGAATTGATGGACCAAAATTTGAGTTTATGGTTGACAACCCTAAAGTAGATTGCATTATGAAAGTATTTATTCATACTGTAAAATCTCAGATGATATACATGAGAATTGACGGACCCGAATGCGAGCTTGATGTCCCTAAAATAAATTGCAATATGAATGTTCTATTCATATCGTAAAATTGCTCCTTTTAGATGATGACCCGTAAATCAATTTCAATAAGAATTACATATTCATATTGTAAAATTTGGGACATGAGAATTGACGGACTCGGATGCGAGCTTGATGTCCCTAAAATAAATTGCAATATAAATTTTCTATTCATATTGTGAAACTTGGATGGTATACAAATGAATTGCCCCTTCTAGATGATGACCCATAAATCAATTTCAATATGAATTTCATATTCATATTGTAAAATTTGGTACATGAGAATTGACGGACCCGGATGCGACCTTGATGTCCTTAAAATAAATTGTAATATGAATTTTCTTTTCATATTGTAAAACTTGGATGGTATACAAATGAATTGCCCCTTCTAGATGATGACCCATAAATCAATTTCAATATGAATTTCATATTCATATTGTAAAATTTTGTACATGAGAATTGACGGACCCGGATGCGAGTTTGATGTCCCTAAAATAAATTGCAATATGAATTCATATTGTAAAACTTGGATGGTATACAAGTGAATTGCCCCTTCTAGATGATGTCCCATGAATCAATTTCAATATGAATTTCATATTCATATCGTAAAATTTGGATGGTATACATGCAAAGTGACCCGAACCAAATATGAGCTTATAGTTGACGACCCTAAATTAAATTACACTATGAAATTCTTATTCATATTGTAAAACTCGAATGATGATATATATGAGAATTGACGGAACCCAATGCGAGCTTGAAGTAGATGTCCCTAAAATAAATTGCAATATGAATTTTGTATTCTTATTGTAAAACTTGGATGGTGTACAAGAGAATTGCACCTTCTAGATGATGAACCTGAAATCAATTTCAATATGAATTTCATATTGTAAAATTTGGATGGTATACATGCAAAGTGACGCGAATGTATGCAAAGTGGCGCAAATGTGAGTTGAGTTGATGCCCCTAATATGTATTTTATATTTATATTGTGAAACTCGGATAATGTACATGACAATTGATGGAATCAAACGTGAGTTTATAGTAGATGGCCTTAAATTAAATTATACTATGAAATTCTTATTCATATTGTAAAACTCGAATGATGATATATATGAGAATTGACGAACCCAATGCGAGCTTGAAGTTGATGTCCCTAAAAAATAAATTGCCATATGAATATTATATTCATATTGTAAAACTCAGATTGTATACAATAGAATTACACCTTGTAGATGATGACCCTTAAATCAATTTCAATATGAATTTCATATTCATAGTGAAATTTGGATGGTATACATGCGAAGTGATCAAAGGTGAGTAAGTTGATGTCCCAAAAATAAATTGCTATATGAATTTTGTATTCCGAATTGCAGGTTCTAGATGATGACCTCGAAATCAATTTCAATATGAATTTCATATTCATATTGTGAAATTCGGATGGTTTACATGCAAAGTGACCCAAATGTGAGCTATTAGTTGATGATCCTAATATTAATTTTATATTTATACTGTGAAATTTGGATAATGTACATGAGAATTGATGGGAATCAAATGAGTTTATAATTGATGACCCTAAAGTAAATTACTCGAATGATGACATATATGAGAATTGATGGACCCAAATGCAAGTTTGAAGTTGATGTCCCTAAAATAAATTGCTATATGAATTTTGTATTCGTATCGTAAAACTTAGATCGTATACAAGAGAATTGCACTTTCTAGATGATGACCCTTAAATCAATTTCAATATAAATTTCATATTCATATTATGAAATTCAATGATATACATGAGAAGAGATTGACTCAAATGTGATTTAAGAGTTGATGGCTTTTTGAGGTTTTATACATTTTATATTATGAAACTTAAGTGATATACATGAGAATTGATGGACATATGGTTGACGACCCTAAGGTAAACTGCTATATGAAATTCGTATTGATATTGTAAAACTCCAATGATGATATACATAAGACAAGAGTTGGTGGACTCAAATGCGAGCTTGAAGTTGATGGCCATAAAAAAAATTTCAATTTTGTATTCGTATCAAAAAGTTCATATGGTATACATGAGAATTGATTGACAGTGTGAACTTCTAGATGATAATCCTAAAACCAATTTTAATATGATTTTTGTATTCATATTGTGAAATTTGGATGGTACAAGGGAACTGACAGACCCAAATGTAAACGGTATGTATGTGAAATTGATGAACTCACATGGGAGCTTATGGTTGAATACCCTTAAGTAAATTGCAATATAAATGTTGTATTCAAATACAAGTTTGAAGTTGATGGATCCTAAAATTAATTGCAATACAAATTTTATATTAATACTGTAAAACTCGGATGGTACACCTGAAAATTGATAGATCAAAATGTGAGCTTCTAGATTATGACTCTAAAGTCGCAGGGTGGTGGTGGGCTGCTGCATTTTCGGTTACTCTTTGAAGGCATGTCATTTGGCTATTGTAAACCAATAGCCTATACACATGTAATAGTAATTGGATGGCTTTGGTAGTATTTGGTGGAATGGATGCACCAGGTTTTGTCACACCAGATTAATGTGGACTGCAGCAAATTTGTTTTAGATGCCAAAATCCTGAAGCTGGTAATGGTATGGGATGTGTAGAATAATTGATAAGTATATATTTTGTATGGGGAAGTGGAAATCGACTTTCTATGAGTTGATGACCCAAAAATAAATTTCAATGTGAATTTTATATTTATATTGTGATACTTGTGAGAATTGATGGACTAAAATGTGAACTTATGGTTCGTGATACTATGTAAATTGATACGAGTATTCATACAGTAAAACTGGAATGATGATATACATATAAAATGGATTCAAATTGAGTTTGAAGTTGGTTTTGTATTCTTATTATATAACTACATGAGAATGATGATATACATGAAAAATGGATTCAAATTGAGTTTGAAGTTGGTTTTGTATTCTTATTATATAACTACATGAGAATGATGATATACATGAAAAATGGATTTAAATTGAGCTTGAAGTTGGTTTTGTATTCTTATTATATAACTACATGCATGAAAAATGAATTCAAATTGAGCTTGAAGTTGGTTTAGTATTCTTATTATATAACTACATGAGAATGATGATATACATGAAAAATGAATTCAAATTGAGCTTGAAGATGGTTTTGTATTTTTATTATAAAACTACATGAGAATGTATAATGTATAGTTCCAAATGCGAGTTTTAAGTGATGACCCTAAAATCTATTTTAATATGAATCTTGTTTTGATATTGTGAAATTTAGATGATTTATATGCAAACTGATGAATTTAAATGGTCGATGATCCTAAAATCTATTATTATATATATATATTGTAGAACTCAAATGATAACACGAGAATTTCAATCGCAAACTTTGAGTTGAAATTTTTTATTTATAATATAAGATTGCGATGTTTATACATAAAAGTTGATGAATCTAAATGCGAGCTTATTGATTATGACTGTAATATAAACATGAGTTTTGTATTCATATTGTAGAAACTCATATTACCACATAAGAATTGATATACCAAAATGTGAGCTTCTAAGTGATTTCTAAAATCAACTATTATATAAATTTTTTAAGTGATATCCTAAAATCAATTATTATATAAATTTTGTATTCATATCGTAAAACTTTTTGACATGCATTGAGAATTGATTGATCTAGCTTCGAGTTGATGGCCTTTAAATCAATTACATTGTAAGTCTTGTATTTATATTGTGAAACTTGATGGTATGAATGAGAATTGATGGACCTCAGAATTAATGGACCTAAATTTGAGCTTATGATTGATCTAACTTTGAGTTGATGGCCCTTAAATCAATTACAATGTAAGTCTTGTATTTATATTGTAAAACTTGATGGTATAAATGAGAATTGATGAACTTCAAAATTAATGAACCTAAATTTGAACTTATTATAGTTGATGACACTAAAGTATTGCAATATAGAATTTGTATTCATATTGTAATATTTGGATGATAGACAAAAAATTGATAGATCTACGTGGAAGTTTAGAGTTAATGGACCTAAATGTAACTTTTTATATGAATTTTAATGTTAACTTGAAATTATAACCTTATTGTCTCTAATGGTAGATACAACGATATTTGCATGTGATGTCAAATAGTGATGATGTGAGCCGGAAAGATCCTAAATTCAATTGCAATATGGAGTCAATCTTTATTGTGGAATCGAGATACTACATACCATAATATACGACTCTTCCTATACGACTCTTCATCAAAAGATTCATTGACTATAAAAAGTTCAACTTTTAATGGCCGGTAAAGATTTTAAAGAAACGTTTGCATGAAATATCATCATTCATATCTAGAACATAACAACTATGCATGAAATATCATCATAGCTTCCCATACATTTGGCTCCTTTGACCAGCTTTTTAGCTGCTTTTTGAGCATCATCAACATTCCTGATGCAGTCACAAGCTTCTTGATTTGACATTACCTGAAATGGTGAAGCCAAATTTTAAGTTAATTATTAATACTTAACAAGAGTTCATTCAGAACAGTTCCAACTAGTTCTGCAATAACGTAGCAACTGATTAAAGATTTCACCTCTTCTTTTCTTAATCAATAATTATAGAATAAGCGCAGAATCCTCATACCTTCCACAAACCATCACTTGCCAAAATGATGGATTCAGTGTCCTCATCAATCTTGTTAATCATCACATCTGGTTCTGCAGTGATGTGCTCCTTCAATTTTCCATCTCCAAATGCTCTTGTCATTGCTAACTGCCCATCCACTCTTGGAACACACCCTAATTCCATCGTATATTTTTGGCATCTTTAGTACTGGACTTTGATGTATCAATACAAGTCCACAAATGTTAATAACAGACTTGACATTCTAAGAGTAAAGTAAGTTTATTTTCATGGATGAACACAATTATTATGCATATATAGATTTTGTTGAATTTATTTCATCATTACCTGGTCTCATTGACACAAAACCTCCTCTACTCTCAACCAGTTCTTTTTCCTTCTCTGGTTCATGATCCACAGTAAGTTGTTTGGCAAGACCATTTTTACATGATATTGCTCGAGAATCGCCGACATTGACTACCACTAGCTTTACACCATTAATTAGTATTGCTGCCACAGCCGTTGATCCTCCACGCGAATCAGCCAAGTTCTCTAAAATCTTATCGTCTGTTGCTTTACATGCTTTCTTAACAGCATGCACTGGATTTTCCCAGAAATCCGGCTATTCATGCAGGATTAAGAAATCAAATTCGCAGCGAGAATAATAATCTCTAGACTGAAATATACCAATTATTACTAAAGTATGTACCTCACTCAGTATATTTTCAAATAGATGGCTTTGCAAATAATTTGCAACATCGCGACCTGAGTGTCCATCAAAAATTGCGTACAGTCCTAAATCATAACCATTGAGCTTCCTGTGTTGAGCAAAAACATAGTCCTCCATTCCATGATTCATCTCTCCTTCAACTAAGTGACATCCGTGGCTGAAATGTCGAGTAGAAGGCTTATTCTTCTTGTCTGCGTCTTTCGTGAGCTGACTTTTGTGAATTCCGTCCTGCATGAAGAATGGAAAAGATTGTCACACAAATATTTTATAAATGCCCAGTTTTTCTATTTAAAGCAGAAATATGTATGTATACCTCTGAAACCGTAGTAGGACTGTCGTTACCTAGTAAGTACTCTCCTTCCTCTTGATGATCCTCAACCACATCATCATCTCCTCCAGCTTTTTCTTCATTGTCGTTGTAACTGACATCGATGTCAACCTCATCCTTACTATATTTTTCTTGTCTAGTAATGAGATCATCTTCCTGCTGTTAAATGCAAATGAGGAATTTGCAGGTTATGAATATGATAGTAAGGAAGGTGTACTAGCAAGCAAATCAATTAATGTGACTTGCATGTTCAGATTTGCAAATTCTAAATCAGATCTCATAATGAATCCTGTATCTCCAATGGTGTGTTTAAATACCATGTAATACTACTAGCTCTATTTTCCACTGTATATACAAAATACCTACCTGCATAGTCTTTGATTGCATTGTAATGATAATGCACAGAACAAGAGTGAAAGAGAATAACCTTTCTTTCAAGAGAGTCTACATAGCTTTCCTTCCTTGATGTCTTGTAATATACAAGGAGTTGAGTTAGATCATTAACTGATATAAGCTTGTGATATCAATAGAAAGAGGTAAAAAGATGCTGGTTCATACTGTTGTTTTTTATAATCTTATCAATTTATAGACATGCAGACAAACAGTTGTTGATAAATGAAAATGAAGTTGAAAACACTTATGGGTCTAAATAGTACACATCATTATGGTTATGCTTCTGACTCTGCAAAAGATTTGTTTGGATGGATGGAAGGTATAATTTTCTTTTGGGGTTAAATATTTTTTAATGAGAAAAAGAAAGTGAAAGATTATTGCAACCTTTCAATGACCCTGATCTCTTTTGCTTCAAACTCCTCCATCCAAACATACCATAAAGGACACATAAAAGTTACACACACTTATAGATACCTTAAAAGCAGCAGGATTTCCACCAGCTGTCAAAGTAGACTTTCTCTTATGCAAGTTAGAATGAGCCTGATCAAATACACAACAAAATCATGTGTGAATTATGATATACTCAAAATGTGAAGACTAGATGTAGATGTCAAAATATGATTTTAAATTGCGGTTGAAGACATTTTGGTTGTTGTGATACGTATTGCGGTTGTTGCGACATAAATTTATTTTTTTAGTAGCATTAAATATCATAATTTATTACCTATTTTATAAGTCACATAACTCTTAGTTTCACTCCAAAATTTAATATTTATCTCATTATCAACTCTTCATCACTTTTGAATATCTCTAGTCTTTTAAAATAGATGATATAGAAAAATAATTTGTATGATTGACATGTGAAGGGAATTTCTAAAATATATTTGAAATTCTTTGATAGCTATATTAATGTAACGAAATTAAATAATTTAATGTATCACTTGGTCAAGTGGTTGCAATGTTTAGGTTTAATGCATATGTTAGTCATTGAACCAATGTATCTGTTAAATTACCAAATGTTACAATCTTTTTCAAAAGTTATTTTCTTTCACAAATTGATATGAGTTTTTCTATAAATAGAGACACTTTAGAGGCAGAAAAAACCAGACAAAATTCATGTTACTTGAGTCAAAATTCTGTCAAAAATATTTATGAATCATTTTTTATTTCCTCTAGTGCACGAGACTAAATGAAGAAACTTTATTCTGTAAACTGTCATTGATCGATAGGCTTGATTTGAATGTGCAATTCACTTTAAGGATTCCAAAGTATCTTGAAGGGAATTCTTCTGTTAACCTGCATCCAATATATATAAGTTGGTAGAGACAAGTCGAACCTAAAACTTAGTGTGATTTAAAATTTATTTATACAACATTCATCATCATCAATTTCATCATCTTCTTATTCAAGATTTGCAGTATATCTCTAACAAAAGATCCAACAAAATATGCTGTCTATGCAGTGCATGCAGCTGTTGCACCCACTACTTTGGAGTGTTGCAATATGTGATTCACAATTGCACAGCAATTATGGTCTCATGCGGTTGAGACACAGCCGTCAACAAGTGGTCTGCAATTTGAAACTCTATATATAAACACCAATGGTCAGCCCCATTTATCTTTTGGATGCATCCATGATGCTACTCAAAGTCATCATCTGATCTGAAGAAACTATTTATTTTCAATACACTCTAGAACTTCTTTACCTTTTATTTTCTTTCTGTTTCATCTATATACTCAAGAGTCTAGTGAATGTTTGAACTTCTAGTTTAGCTGGTATACATTTTGTTTTGCTATGAGCTAAAGATGCAAACAAATGTTTAAACCAGAAAACCCAGCGTTTTCTCAAGCCAATACATGCAGATAATTTGCTAGAATATATGCAACCATATAATACAAAGTTCACTGTGGGTCTGTCACTAAATTTACGGTAAATTATTACCTGTAACTTACAAAATCGGAATAACGTACCGTAATTCTGACCAGCTCATAGAACATATGGAGGCATACTATATAAATATAATATATACACTTAAAATTTTCCAGCAAGATGGTGACAAATTTATAATGGGTGAAATCAGCGTACCTTCATGATATTTGTCTGATTGATGGATAATTTTTTCTTTGCTAAAAGGTGTTGAGAGATGAGAAGGGGAGGAAAGCATATAGTTTGTAAAATGCAATAGTATACATATTTATAATTCTGTATGGTGGGAAATGAAAGACACGTGGTTATATAATGTGTAGGGCAGTGTCCCACACCGCTTGCATTTGTTTTTTGAAAAGGTTTCATGTACATTCATACACCTATTATTTCTGGAGAAAGAAAGATAAAAATAAAGGAACTAATGTAATCACCATTTGAGATATGTACTGTAATAAAATAACAACATTTGACATAAGCACTACTTCTCTTGGGACAATGAATCACATGATTCATATCAGTTTTATTTTTAATAGTTTTATCGGTGAAAAATATCTAACTATTGACATTATCTAATTAATCTCTATGGAGAAATATGATCGATTTTTCTTTAGCTGAGTTTTCTCTCTTGATCACATATTTTGTTTCACAAGATTTTAGATATTTAAATCTAAAATCTTATTTAACAATTTTCTCAACTCTCTGTCCCTCTCATCGATTCGGAAAAAATATATTAAAAAATAATAAAAAATGATAAAAAGAAAAGAATTTAATGAAAGAGGTAGAGATAATGGAGAGAATTTTTGGTGGAGATAATTAAATCGGTCCAATTCCACTATACCAATGAATGTAATGTTGGTACTCACCGTCAATTTTCGCTTAAAAATAATACGTTAGGTAAAATATAAACTTATTATTATTCAAATTGTGATAAATCCATTCAAGTCCTTTAAGCACGTTGTTGTCTTGGGTTAAATCTCGTCTGCATATATAGAAAATGTATTATTGATGTGAAACAGGATGCATTCCTTTCGTTTTCTTGTTTAATTTATTTGATCAAATAAAATTGAAATGACTTTTAAAAATGTATATAACATGAAACGGAGTAAATCTAGTATAAGCGTAGCATCCATCGACATGATAATAAAAAGCTTATAATACATTAATTAAAATCAATTAAAACAATAATATAAAAGAAAATAGTATTTAATTTTTCCTTTCAAATGTCCAGTGCTGCACATTTTAATTTGAATGTTAGCTATATATAAGAATGGTAAATGAATGTATTAGTTGTGTGAAAACATTTTATTACCTCAAGCCTTCTTCTATTTGTTCAAAGTTTCCGTTTTGTACTTTTTTTTTTTTTTACAAAAGTACTGTTCTTATTTGGTATCATGTTCCCATGAGGGCTCGGAAATTATTATGATTTGAACTTAAATAGACAAATGTTAATGGTTTAATATATTATATTAGTAGTTAAAATTTGAACTTTGGACCTCCTCAATTTTTTGGGTACCTCAGTTTTTACCACTTTCTTTGGTTCTGCTTCTTAACTAGGTTGGACCTTGTGCAGGTTTTATAAGAAAAATATATGAAGTTGAAGGGTTTGCTCAGCATGGAGTTAATTGAATACTTGCAACTTTGACTAACACATTTGGTTCACTACAAGAAGCATGTAAAGGTCACTTCTTGTTAGGGCTTAAACAATTGTATTTAGAAGAAGAACCTCATAATTTCGTGGATAGTGATTTGCTTAATAAAAAGCATAGTCAAATAACTTGTCAAATGCTCAGTTGGTCTTCTCTTCATACTTCAGATTTTAATATAAGTTATCTGCATAATTATTTGCCTCCATTTAACTTCTCAATGATTAATGATTGAGCATCTCAAATTGTTTGAGTAACTTACTTTTATCTGGTCACGTCACTCCTCAATAGTTGGCCAAGAAGTTTATGTGATTTTTGCTCCTTGCCAAACTGTTTGAGGGATGGGAAAATCCAGAAGTGTTTCTGTTAGCAGAAGTTATTTTGCTCATTTCAACCCTTATTATAAGAATAAATTTGAGTGAAACATTAATAGTGTTAGAACCATTTATATGTTTTTGCCTAAAAACATTAATCTTAACATGGTGTCAATTTTTTAAGATCGGTAGATATAAAATCATCCATGTTTCACTCAACAAACAAATTTTCTTAGTTAACATGTCACAACATTATATCATAGTCTCTAATCTCTATAATTGAGCGATCTAGAGTATTTTGTAGTTATATTGAACAATAAGATTTTGAAATAGTCTACTACAACAACAAAAATTAACCAATGGAGAGAAAGGGAAGGAAGGAAGGGTTTGCAATATGGGTGAAAAAAATCTCTACCTAATCAAATTCTCTTTTGAGATAAAACTTACACAAATGAATAACAAGATGTTACAATATGATAGAATAACTTACCTTTTCCTATCTTCTTTATTCCCACAAATGGGCCCTAAATGTACAAGAAAGAGAGAAAATAAAATTAAAAGAATTATAAAAATAGTTGAGTAGGAGTACACACTTACAGAAAAATTTGACTTGTAGTTAATTTATTAGTTGATTATGTCTTAACAAATTATTTTCTTTACTTTATTTGGAATAGAAAAAGCTTATGAATCCGTTGATTTTTTTGCTGCTTGAGTCATTTCTTGGTCGGTTGTCTGGCTTACTTCCATTGGACATGGAGTTGGTCAAGGCGCAACCACAGGGCAGGCTATAGAAGGAATTGCATGCATGGGTTAGGAAATCGAGTAATGCAGACTTCAAAGTCTCTACTACCTCCATGATGTTTGGTGATTGTGTTTGCACTATTGTCCATAATTCTAAACGCTGGCAATCTTGCACGATGAAACCAACAGAAAAAAAAAAAAAGTTAGTAACAAGCAAAGACAAATGTGTAGTTCATGCAGGAGCAAAACTAGGGAGGGAAACTGTAGCTAGGAATCCAAA
This sequence comes from Cicer yamashitae, assembly GCA_037974755.1. Taxonomy (NCBI): domain Eukaryota; kingdom Viridiplantae; phylum Streptophyta; class Magnoliopsida; order Fabales; family Fabaceae; genus Cicer; species Cicer yamashitae. Next base: position 10,910,478 of record JBBPBQ010020323.1, read on the forward strand.
GTATTTGAGCAAAACGTGTAGTTTCGCTTGATTTGTTATGTACAACTTTGTGCCTATCTCTCTACTCCTCATGGGCATTAAATAATTGGGACTTGATCTAGACATGGAAAACTCACAATATGGTTATATCAAATTTTGATATGAGAGGACCCAAATCCAAAGTCCCAATGTGTATGTTATAATAAAAATTCTTAATTGTTGAAGCAATTTCCAAAGCCAAGACTGATATCCCGGGAGCTTATTTAATGTTGAACAATAATAGAAATGAAAAAAAATACAACTTGGTCAAAACAACTGTCTCTCTTTCTCTCTACTTAAGTGTGAATTATGCAAGTGAAAACAATGTTAATTTTTGTTTTTTAGCCGGCATGCTTGCAGAGATAATTTTCCATAACAGACACACTAACAATAAACAGATGAATTAATTGACTCAAGGTTGCTCCATGTCCCATCATTATAAGGCAATGCTTTGCATTTATATATATATATATATATGTGTGTGTGTGTGTGTGTGTGTGTGTGGATAGGCAAAATGTTAGTTGTAAGTATGTTATTGTTATGTTAGTAGCCAGAGTTTGAACCCTGGACCTCCTTCTCAAACTCTTTTGGGTATCCCAGCTCAACTACTATGAGGAAAGGTGTTGCACTTATATATTGGTTGCCCCTTTCAGTAGAGGCTGGTGGGACCGAAACCAGGCTTAGCTTGGGGGCAAACCATGCAGTCAGGCCAAGCACATTCTTTATCCCTGATGTCCTATGTGAGTTTCATGCAGTGTTGGTTCTCATGACGATGTTAGAATAAGGTTGTGTCATAGACACGAAGACTGCAGCAAGGAATGATTAAAACTAATGTTGCTGCAGTTTTGGATTGGTGTTGTCAGGGATCATGTGAGTATGTTTATGGCTGGGAATACAGACACGTTAACAGTAGAAATCACATGACTTGACTCCTTTGGGACAGAGTTGCTAGCTGCTAAGAGAACTGAGAAGTTTGTTTGGAAAGTCATGACTGTGCACCATGCCCTATGAATAGGAAATGAAGACTTTTCTTCTAATGAACTTTCACTAGGAGATATTAATATGTAATTATGTATGTATACCTTTTGGTTTGATGAATGGGACTGATGCTACACTCTTAGATCAGCATAGCTTTAGCCTTCAGATGTTGCTGTTTCCAGGGGTTCACCTCAAGCATGGATCGAAGATCCTCTTGAAACTGTTTCGAGCATGTTACATTCAAATTATTCTAGTTAAAAATCTAAGATTTACATCATACTGTAAAAGTAAAACCATTTGAATTTTTGCATGTGCAATAAACCATTTGAATTCTACGGTCTGCCTCTCTCACTCCTCATCTGTTAGCTCTTGGATCTTGGACTCTGGAGCTTCCGATCATGTGGCTGGTAATCCATCACTTTTATCGAAAATATCCCAACCTAAAACCCCACATCATATTACCATTGCAGACGGTTCGAAAGCTAAAACCAGTGGCATTGGTCAAGCCACTCCTCTCCCATCTTTATCTCTTGACTATGTTCTTTTTGTTTCCAACTGTCCATTTAATTTAATTTTTGTTAGTCGTCTGACTCGAAGTCTAAATTGTTCTATAACTTTTACTCTTGATTCTTTTGTTATACAGGATCATAGTACGAAGCAGATGATTGGTACAGGATATGAGTCCCAAAGACTTTACTACCTTCAGTCTTCATCTACTGTTGCTTCCACTTCTAGTACGGAGTCCCCAGGTCTTCTTCATCGTAGGTTAGGTCATTCAAGTCTCAAAAAGTTCAGAGTTATGGTCCCTCACTTGTCTCACTTAAAGTCTTTAGATTGTGAATCTTGTCAGCTTGGGAAACACGTCCGGTCTTCCTTCCCCAGCAGTCTTCAATCGCAAGCCCGCTCTCTTTTTGATGTTGTTCATTCTAATGTATGGGGACCAAGTCGAGTCACTTCAGTTGTAGGTTATAGGTACTTCGTCACTTTTATTGATGAGTTTTCTAGATGTACGTGGATCTACCTACTTAAGGATAAATCAGAAATATTAAGTATATTTCACAATTTCTTTAAGGAAATTCAAAATCAATTTGGTTGTTCTATTCGCATTTTGCGCAGTGATAATGCAAAATAGTATTTTTCTTCATCTTTTAATTCTTTTATGGTCGAAAATGGAATAATACATCAGTCATCTTGTCCCCATACCCCACAACAAAATGGTATTGCTGAACGTAAGCACCGTCATATAATTGAAACAGCACGTACGTTGCTAATCAATGCTAATGCTAATGTTCCTTTCAAGTTTTGGGGCGATGTTGTCCTCACTGCAGGATATTTGATTAATAGAATGCCATCTTCTGCTATCCAAGACAAAGTTCCCCATTCCATATTGCTCCCCGATGAACCATTGTTTCGTATCCATCCTCGAGTTTTTGGATCCACTTGCTTTGTTCATGATCTTACTCCAGGACTTGATAAGTTGTATGCTCGTGCAATTAAGTGTGTTTTCCTCGGCTATTCAAGGTTTCAGAAAGGATATCGATGCTATTGTCCCTCCACACATCGCTTCTACATTTCTGCTGATGTCACATTCTTTGAGGATACACCTTTCTTCCCATCCCCCATTGAATCTAAGCCAATCTTTGCAGCATTACCTATTCCTTACCTTGTTCCGATAACCCGTCCATGCCTATAATTGACCAGCCAGATCCATCTAGGCCTCCTCTCTTGCAAACTTATCAGCGACGTGCACGTCTCCCTCCTTCCAATCCACTTCCTACACAAGATTTAAGTGACTCATCTCCTATTCCGGTCCCTTCTTCTACTTCGAATTCGCCTACCTTGTCTGACGACCTCCCTATTGCACTACGTAAAGGTACACGTTCCACCAGTAATCCCTATCCCATTTATAATTTTCTTAGTTATCACCGTTTATCACCTTCACATTATACCTTTGCCTCTACTATCTCTTTCATCACTATTCCTAAGTCTCCGCAAGAAGCTCTTTCTCATTCAGGTTGGCGGCAGACTATGATTGATGAGATGACAACCTTAAAATCTAACCAAACATGGACTCTTGTGCCACCTCCTCCTGGTAAATTTATTGTTGGATGTCGTTGGGTATACACAGTCAAAGTTGGTCCAGACGAACATATTGATCGTCTGAAAGCTCGTCTAGTGGCTAAAGGCTATACTCAGGTTTTTGGTCTTGATTAGAGTGATACTTTCTCACCTGTGGCTAAAATGGCTTCGGTTCGCCTTTTTCTCTCTATGGCTGCTACGCGACATTGGCCATTATATTAGTTAGACATAAAGAATGCATTCTTTCATGGAAACTTAGAAGAAGAAGTTTATCTCGAGCAACCACCTGGTTTCGTTGCTCAGGGGGAGTGTCGTGGGTATGTTTGTCGACTTCATAAAGCTTTGTATGGTCTCAAACAATCTCCTCGGGCATGGTTTGGGAGGTTTAGTAGTGTTGTTCAACAGTATGGCATGATTCAAAGTCAAGCTGATCACGCTGTGTTTTATAAATTCTCTTCTAACAAGTGTATTTACTTAGTTGTCTATGTTGATGATATAGTCATTACAGGTGATGATCGTGATGGAATTGTGGGACTCAAACAACCTCTAGTCCACCACTTTCAGGTCAAAGGTCTAGGTAGACTGAGGTATTTTCTTGGCATTGAGGTAGCTCAATCTAAGGCAGGAATTGCTATTTCCCAGAGAAAGTATGCTTTGGATATCTTGGAAGAAATCAGTATGCTAGATTGCAAGCCAATTGGCACTCCTATGGATCCAAATGTCAAACTCCTACCGGATGAGGGGGAGTCCTTTCTAGATCCAGGAAGATATAGGAGGTTAGTTGGGAAGTTGAATTACTTGACCATGACGAGGACAAATATTTCATACGCTGTGAGTGTGGTGAGTCAATTCTTGAATTCCCCTTGTGATAGTCATTGGAATGCTATGGTTAAAATCTTGAGATACATTTAAGGAGCTCCAGGAAAATGTCTTGTTTACACAGATAGAGGTAATTCAGATATTGTTGCTTACACAGATGCAGATTGAGCTGGAAGTCCTTCCAATAGACGGTCCACATCTGGGTATTGTGTTCTTATTGGTGGTAATTTGATTTCCTGGAAAAGCAAGTAGTAGAACATTGTTGCCAGATCTAGTGCTGAGGCTGAATATCGAGCTATGGCACTTACTACTCAGGAGCTCATATGGCTCAGACACCTTCTCCAAGAGTTGCGCTTTTGTAATATAGGCACTATGAGTCTCATATGTGATAATCAAGCAGCTTTACATATTGCTTCTAATCCAGTCTTTCATGAGCGAACTAAGCATATTGAGATTGATTGTCACTTTGTTCGTGAGAAGATTGTGTCTGGCGAGATTGCTACTTCATTTGTTGGTTCTAATGATCAATTGGCAGACATTTTCACAAAGGCTCTTCAAGGACCAAGGATAACTTATATATGTGACAAACTCGATGCCTACAATCTGTATGCTCCAGCTTGAGGGGGAGTGTTGAGACATGCAATGATTTAGTTTGTTATTATTTCTTTGTTTTTATTAGGTTGGATTTAGTCCAGATTTATTTCCTTAATTAAGAGATTCTCCTTGTACAATTTTGATTATAAATAATATCATGCTGAGAGCTAATCTCTCAAGTCATTCAACACCAAAACCTAATTCTTAAGTATTTACATCATACTGTAAAAGTAAAACCATTTGAATTTTTACATGTGCAATAAATCAGTCGAAAAAGACAGGAAATTTTAAGGTTTGGTGCATAATCCAGTCCTAAGAACACAGAGACAGAACTGACTTAAACAATGACCCAACTTCAGTAAATATTACAAAGTTTTCAACAAGGAAGTCTAAAATCCATATTGGACGTGCGGGCCTATAGAATGAATGAATTGGATCGAATTAACATTAAAAACAGGATTCAGTTAGACAAACAGAATTAAAAAGCATCACGTGCATGTGAAAAAATGTAATGCAAAGATAAATCATGAATTTACGCTTACTTCAACATTTGGGATATGAGCTATCTTGTACCAGTCGGGGCCTGTATTTTGATTGCATCTCTCAACTAGCTGAGGACATCCATATATCTTAAAATTCTGAAGGTTTTGAAGACGATCAATTTGTTGTGGCAGTGTCAAGTTTGGACAATCAGCAATGAGAAGCGTCTCAAGTGATGTCAGATTTACCAACCATTCTGGCAATGCCATTAGGCTCGAACATTCTGAAAGACCCAAGTATCTCAAAGTTTTATCAGATTGTCTAAGCCAACCAGGTAATGCTGCCAAATTGGGTAATTTGTCGATTGAAAATCGTTCAAGTTTCAAGGAGTAGTTTTCATTTTCTTCTCCTTCATCCTCAAAACTAATCACCCCTTCACAAGCCTCAATAGTCAGTTTCTTTAAAGCAGTTAAGTGCCTCAAATCACGTGGAAGGAAGGTCAAACTGTCACAATTCCACAAAATTAAGATTTGTAGATATTTCATGTTCCCAATACCTATGAAAGACAAATCAGTGACTTTTGTGGTAATCCACAAAATCCTAAGGCTGACAAGATTACTCAAATTTTTGGGAATATATGCAAGTGCTACACATCTACAGAGATTTAATATCTCTAGGCTTTGAAGCATGCAAATGGAATCAGGAAGTTTTTCCAACCTCTGGCAATAGCTTAGATCAAGATACCTCAAATGCTTCATTTTGTGGAAACAATCAGGCAAGAACTGAAAATTACAACCTTGAATGTTCAACACCCTGAGGTACTTGAACTTGTTGGAAATCCATTTGACAAACGGTTCAGTGATTGCAAGATCATTTTGACCCGCATGCCAGAATCCAATGGTTCGGATCTTGCTTGACATTTTACCAAAGGTTGGAACTCCTTCATCACTGTCTGCAAATGATAAATGCTGCACTTTTTCTTTGACGTTTGTTGAATTGAATTTTACTACTGCCCTTTCACTTTGCATTGTGAACACGGCAAGGTCATGAATAAGATCGTGCATTTTGAAATAGGTGATGCCTAGAAGATCAAGTTCTTCGGAAATAAGACCATCAATAACCAGTTGTTCCTCAGAAGCACTTTCAAAGAAAGATCTTGAAACCAGCTCTTGAATATAAAACTCCCCAAGTTCTTCCGGCTCCTCGTCTTCATTTTTCGTTTGCAGTAGTCCATGGGCCATCCAAAACGAAATCAGCTCCAAATTAGTATACTCATAACCCTTGGGAAAAATCGAACAATAAGAGAAACACAGTTTCAATTCAGATGACAAGTGATTATAGCTTAGTTTCAATGCAGCCAAAATACCATCATCATTTTGAGGGTTCATTTTCCAAATTTCACTATCTCTTACTTTCTTCCACTCACTTTCATTAGGTCTTGAGTAAAGCAGGCACCCTAAACTTACCACTGCTAGGGGCAACCCTCCACACTTTCTAGCTATATCCTTCCCAATTTCTAAAAGCCTTGGGTGCTGTTTCCCCTCTCCTACTTGAAATGCACACTTAACAAAAAGCCTCAAACAATCTTCTTCTGGAAGATACTTCAAGCTGTGTTTATAAGCATTCCCCATTATTGAAGCAACCTTGTCACTACGAGTGGTCGTGACAATCTTGCTACCAATTTTCTCATCTTCAACATCATGCATCCCTAGTAAAAGTTTTTTCAACTCAAGCCATTCTCTATAATCTTCATTCCAAACATCATCCAGAACAAGTAGAAATTTCTTCCCCCACAATCTTTCACGAAGCAAATTTTGCAATTGATCAAAACTATACATGTGAGCATCTATCTCCATTCCATGCATAGCTTTAAGAATCTCCAACACTAACCTCTTAACATCAAAATCATCAGAAACAAACACCCACATACGCAACTCGAAAATCTCAATCACCCTATCATCATTATAAACCAACTGAGCAAGAGTAGTCTTTCCCAGTCCTCCAATTCCAACAATCGGAATAACATCAATGTCGTCATTATCTATCGGTGGATCCATCAAACACCTAATAATCTTTTCTTTCTCATCATCTCTACCAATCACAAGGGAAGACCTAACATAAGAATGAGTCTCTCTAGAAGCATTAGTACTAGTCCTTCTACTTCCACTTCCATTTCCAATAGAATGATTCTCTAAGAGACCTAATTTCATCCTAAGAGAAGCAATTTCATCAATCCTCTGATTAATATGTTTAATCTTATGTGCCATTTTAACACGAAATGCAAAAGGGTTAGAAGATGAGAGAAAACGTTGTACCTTAGTGGTGAATTTTCCATTTATTTTGAGAACTTGATTCCTCAAAGATTCACATTCAATTTCATCAAGAATGTCACGTGCGTCGAATAAAGCGTGTTTGAGGTGGTTCAACCATAGTGAAATGGAGTTGTTTAGTGTTTGTTTGTTTTCAGCGTCGAGAATGAAGGCGTTGATGATTGTGAGAGTGTTTTGAAGGTTGCTTAAATCAGAATGGAGATTTTTTGCCATTGAAATATTGTGGAAAGCGGTGGTTAGTAGTCTGTCTAACATGTTTGTTAACAAACCTGAAACTGTTGAAGCCATCTTCTTCAGGAACTGCTGCTAGTGCTACTGCTCTTTTCTGCTAAACATCCTCAATTTCTTAACAGGAATCAACATTATTTATGAACAGACACACACTTCATTGACTTTCCTTATATTTTTATTTATCATATTATCAATATACCACATTTATTATATTATTTTTGTTTTTCAAGTGTCATATCAAGTTACTTTCTGTTTCTCTCTCTATTAAAGTATAGAAAGAATGTATGAATATTGATTAATAATTTTTCTTTAAAAAATATTTTAAAAAGCTAGTTTGATCAGTACCTCACATGTCCACGTCTCTTTCCAACCAACTAGTTCTCTAGTTTATTTCATTAAGAAATACAAGAGTCAACTATGATGGGTATTGGTCGCTAAGACGCCACAAATTAAATCGGTCACGTGTAATTTTTTGTTGTAAAAATATTTTAAGATATTAAATTTGAATCTAAGACATATTTTTATTAATTTAATTATTATTTAAATTGAAATAATATTTAATATTAGATTTAAGTTTTTATGGATAATTTAAAGATTTTTGTGAGATGCTCATCTCCCCTCCAAAAACACTAACATTTTATCAAAAGTTAATTCTCCAAATGAATGCGTGAGTGGGTTCTAGGGAGAACATATAACAAACCCAAAACTAAATAGTTTTATGATACTATTAATTATGCAATAAATTTACTCAGAGTTATATTTTAGCTCAATTGGTAATGTGTGATATTTATAGTCTTTGGTCTTATATTTAAATTATATTACTATTTTATGTTTTGTATAATTTAAAGTTTTATTTTATAGGTCGTTTTCAATCCCTGATGCAATTTAGAGATAAAAATTATTGACGAAAAATATTTTTAAATTGAAAGTCAATAAAAATTTTCTGACTAAAAAAGTAAGTTGATGATTTTTTTATAACTAAATATTAATAAATTAGTAGTTATATTTAAGTTCCAAAATAAATTTAGTGAAACTCTTTTGATTTTCAAACAAATGTTGAATCTGCGTTGGAAGAGTGTGTTAGAAAAATTGTTGTTAGTATAATTTTTATAATTAATCTATTTATAATCTGTTTGTTATAAATTATTATAAAAAAAAAAAGTCTTGATTTTTCATTTTAATCGTCTTGTTCCGCGTTCAAATTCAAGACATCGCAATTATATAAATTAATTATGGTAATATTTATTATATTCTCTAATACAACTTAACATATGCCCTTCAAACACATGTTAACAATTCCAAAAATATAATTCTTTTTGTTGAAAAAAACACTTTTAACATTTCAAAAAATTAAATACACAAATTTCATATAAAATTTATCCATTTGATACCTTAACATGTGACATTGGAACATATGTTATCACTTGTCTGTAAAAAAAATGGAGTTTGACCTTTAATAATAGAGAGATTAGTTAATTTGTGTTATATACACCATATACCTCATTTTAAGTGTCATTTACAATTTTTTTTTTAAATAAGAGGAATTTGCAATATTTTTTTTTATTCTATCGATAAAATGATAAAGAAACTCACAATAAAATGATAAAGAAACTCACATAATTATCGATATTAGTCACAAAGTCTCGAGATTTGTAATATTTATTTGTATCATTGTATATCTTTATATTATTGATAAAAGATTAATTACATTATTTTAATAATATATAAGACTATTTCATAAACTCATAAATAGGTGTAACCGGACTTAAAACAGTGTAATAAGTAGTAAAATTGCATTTATAATCTCGACTCATAAATATTAAGCCTGTGATCCTTTTCTCGTACCTTCATAATCATTAGTCTTAAATTCCTAATTCCCGCGACCTTACCCTGAAATTGAAATCTGAGAAAAATAAAAATGCGATGCAATGTATTTTGAATACTCATCGTTGAATTGGTGTTGCAAATTCAACCTTCATGGCCTTGTTTCTCATAATCGCTTCTCTCTTTTTTCTTTGGATTATTTCTCTATGCAAAATTTTCCTTCTCCCCCGCACCCCTTTCACCAAACATTTCACGCTAAATGGTACTCTCTCTCTCTCAATTTGTTCCTTACAACTACTTGTGTTCCATTTTATCTCTCATTTCATTTCACTATTAAAATTTGTTTTTTTTTTTAATTTCGTTTTCCTCAATTTTGATTTTCAGGTAGAGCTCTTCGGAAGAGAAATGTCTTGTTGGTTATTGCTCACCCTGATGATGAATCCATGTATGTTCAAAACCTAATATTGATTTTTTTGTTTGTGTATATTTAAAACCCCTAATGTTGTGAATTTTTTTAATTTGTTGATGACATTGACTGGCAAGTTAGTTAATCACTCTATGTAGTTTTGAATTTGAGATTTCTAATAAATTTATTTATTTATGCTACCTTATTTGTGGTAAACACCTGCTTTGGTTTGGTCAAATTAGTTGTAATAATTGTTCCTTTATTCATTTTTGTATATCATTTGAAGAGAAATAGCATGTAAACATTGGTGTGTCTCTGCTTATAACCCATTATTTATTGATCAGATGTTGTATACCTATCAGTTATGTGAAAAATAAAGGCTAATAAGAATTGGCTGAAACAAGTTATATGAAGTTCAATGTCCAGTTGAATCCTATATACGACTTATTGGGGGATGGTAACAATTTTGTTTGAGGCAAAGTTAACTTCCAGAAATCAGTGAGAAATTTGGGAAATAACTTTTGTGTGCCTTTTCATTAAATTAGAGGAAATTTAGAGACTGATAGTAATTTTCCAGCTCATCCTATCATTATGTAATAATAACTAATTCCTTTACCCACTCAAACAAATTCTAGTATGTGCGACTGCGAAATGAATTGAATAACCTATTTTGCCCACTCTAATGTATGATTCAGGCATTCCGAGCTTCAACTTCTCAAGAAAATGCCTCTTTATTCTTCCCGAGGCTTGCCAATGAGTTATGACTAATTCTAGAGCTTTATTCCTTCCATTTTATTTGGTGTATCCTACATTATTTGTTCAAAAAATGGGATACAAAAAATATCTTCTGGATTTTATTCATCATCGGACTGTTGAGGCTAATCCTGAATACTAACTAACTAGCTAAATAAACAAACCTTGAAAACTTAGTCTCTAATCTAAATTATACAAAATTGATTTCATGTTACACTTAAATGACAATTTCTTTGCATGTGAATCTAACGGTTTTGAAGTCTATATTTTCAAATTTCTGCATTATGATTTCACATTGTCTTGAAATTTTATTCCATTTCTGCAGGTTCTTTACTCCAACTATAAATTTTCTGACTTCAAGAGGGCATAATGTTCAGATACTCTGCTTATCTAATGGTGATTAGCTTTAGATAATCTGTTTGCCTTGTAATTTATAGCAGTTATGGTATATGTGTGTTTATGTTGATTCTTGTGTTTTTTGCATCTTCAATGTATAGAAATCTATATTATTTATGAATCATATATTGCCACGTCATATACATCCACACGTTGTCAATGATATTTAGCTAAAATTGAGAACATGCAAAAAAAAGTTCAATATTATTGATCAGATGATAGTAGACATCAGTGTTATCAAATAGCGGCCATGACTGATTGCTGCAGTGGGTTTTCTGCCAACGGCTATGGCCAATTTGTGGTGGATGGTGGCACCACATCATTTTATGGCGGAATTGGCGGCTTAAGATGACGTCTCTTTGCCTTCTGCCATCTGCAGTCAATAACAGTGATAGACTTATATGTTATCATCAAACTAATAGACTATAGTAACATTATGAATCTGATTTTACTCTGAGCTGCACAATGCAGGTTATTATTGTATGTTTTCACTGTTTGCTTGCAACAAGAATTTCCTATTTCTGTTTATTTGCTTTTCGATAATTCTATTTAAAGGCCTTTAAATTATGGAGGATATAATTTTGCAAGTGAAAGATTTATGGCTTGAAATTTTTCCATAAATGTTCAATATGGGATTTTTGATGTCAAAAAATCAAAGATTCTACCTTAAGCTTTAAGAATGATTAGACGTTTATGTTTCAATCCTTTAAATAGTTCTTTTTGTTACTATTTTTCTGTAGGTGATGCAGATGGCAAAGGAAATGTCAGAAAACAAGAGCTTTTTCAGGCTTGTGTATCCCTCAAGGTGATTTACAAAGTGGCTTGAAATAGATGAGGTTTCAAACATAAAAGCTCTTGTTACATACTCCCTAATTATAAGACCTTATTTCACTTTTCCTTTTTCCCTTAATATAAGACCCTTTTCCAAATTTCACATGCATTAATGATGATTTCTTTACAAAAATGCCTCTATTTAATTTACTATTGGAAAATGTAAATTATTTTTTCTCTCTATGACATCAATAATTGTAGGGATAAATTGTGAAAGTAACACACTTTATGGACAAATTTATTACTAGAACTACTTTTCTTAATGTGTGTAAACTTTGTTGGAGGGTCTTTGTTAGGAACCCAATAATTGGATTCCAAAATAATTTGAGGAAGAACACTAATATTTAGAAAAAGATAAGAAATAATAGGAGAGAATATCTCAAAGGCGAATGCACCCTTCAACTAGAATACCAGTTAAGAAAATTCTAATTTGGAAAAAGATCCTTTCTAAGGGGAAGAGAACATTTATTTATAGGTTCTCTATACAATAAGATAAAAGGGATAAGGATCAATCAACTCTAGCCTAAGAAATAGGAAAACAGAAACAGAACACTAACAAACCTAAAACAGAAATAGAAAATAACTAAAAGACGTACGAAAGCTCCTATCTCCTAACTACTCTATTATCTCATAACTACTCTAATTTCCCTTTATTCTATATCCTATCAGTCTTATAATAAGGGGTGGAAGGAGTATTAAACATTGCCTTGTCTCGCAACAACTTTTTATTCTTAGATCATTTAGTACTTAATAGTATCCTTAGAACAAAACTTTCTTGGGAAACATGGGAAATTTGGAAGCCTTTTGTTTGATGATGTTATTTACATAAGTTAAAGGTTGTCTCTATCTAGCAATTTGACAAGGGAAATGTTTTTATAACATTGGTGCACAGGTTCCAATGCAACGAGTGAAAGTTGTCAACCATCCAGATCTGCAGGTTTTGATCCAATAGGTCTCTTAGAGCTATAAAATTTAGTGTTACTAAACATTTTTGTTAGTTCCTTATATTGCCATTGTTTATCCTGTTGTTGTAAGTAGGATGGTTTTGGTAAAGTTTGGAACCATAGCTTGTTGGCAAAGATGATTGAGGAAGAAATAACTAGTCACTGCATTGATATGGTAAGATCCTGCCTCTGTAAACAAAGTTTGAGCCATGAAGCTTTCATTTGTGCTGTCATAAGCATCTTTTGGCAGATTATTATTTCGGTTTAAATTATATCTTTGAAGGAGACACTTCACATTTATCCCTTTTTCCCAGATTATTACTTTCGACAATTATGGTGTCTCAGGACATTGTAATCATCGTGATGTGCATTATGGAGTATGGTAAGCTAAAATTTTATGTTCTACTATTGATTGATCAATATCGAAGTACTACAACTGGAAACATCAGGAGATATAATGCTTATACAATTTAAGAATTAATTTACTAGATATAATTTTAGAACTAAAATAACAATAAACGAGTCGTAATGGTGTGCATAATACTAAGGTCATTTCCCCGCTCCCTCCTTTACCATGATATGATCCCATTTTCATCTGTGTGGTGCTATTTTGTCCTTGTTATCAAAAGAGTAGCTTAATCCGCCTACTTAAAACACTTTAAGACTCAAATAATCTCAAATAGCCTTTCGAATTCCTGTCAGTATCTCTTTTAAACATAGTTAAGTTTTATTTCAAAAGCTCCTTCAAGCTGTAGTGGTTCAGATTATACCATCATGTTAAATTTGATATTGATGTTTGACCATGCATGCCTGTGATGGTAATTGTTTAAATTTTATGAGCAATGTTTCTGTTTATTGTGTCTTGCTGATTGTTAGAATTGTCGTTCTGGATTCTTTAACAGTTCTCTTAGTCCTCACTCATGTGTGTGATCTCTCGCACACTATCCAAGCTAATGAAAGATTATGAAGTTAAGTGCAGGAAATAGATTATTTTTACCTATTTAGATTTGATTCAGTAGACTAATCACATCATTTTTCTCATTCTTATGCTGCTATCACTGACTTCAAAAAAATTTCCATGTTGTAAGCAGCAAGCTACTACATGATACATCACGAAGAGATATTGAAGTTTGGGAGCTTGTATGTTTTTGCTTTCTTAATTTTATTCTCTCATCTTATTTGCTCAGTTGCCTTATTTGAACTTGTTCAAATTGACTTACTCTCTGAGTGTTTTCATTATTCTCAGGTAAGCAACAACATATTGCGCAAATATAGTGGCCCAATTGATATATGGTTGTCCATGTTTTGGACAATGCTTCCCTCAAATGCAACAATGCAGTGCTTGGTAAATGAACATTCACGTAGAAGTTTAATTGCTATGGCCCAACACAAAAGCCAATGGGTGTGGTATGCACTCTTTACCCTTTTTTAATATAAAACGTGGAGAATTATGTGGTATTTCTTATTAATTATTGTTAAAATATTATATTAGTATGTAAATATAATAGATAGGCTGTAAGTATTCTTGTATGTAAGTATTTATGTCTGTAAGTATTCTTGCCATTATGTGTGTTTAATACTCATAGTCTATATAAAGAACTTCCGTTGTGTAGTTGAAAAACACGGGTTATTCAACATGTCTCTCAATATTTTCTTTTCATTTAACATGGTATCCAGAGCCTATTGAGAGACGACCCTAATCTTCAACTACCCGGTGGATCCACTGTCTCCGGTGAGAATTTTTTTTCGGCAAACCATGTCCTCTGCTCCGGTTTCCCTCTCAATTTTTTTCAGCTGCCACGCTCTGTCGTCACTGCCGTCATTGCCGCCGTTCTCTCCGACGACCTTTTTCGGCGAACGACCACTCCAGCAGCGTTGTACACCCCAGATCAGCCCATCCCTTAACGCGCGTCGTCAACAAACATCCCACGCACCGCCCACTGCCACCGTGCGTGACTGCGCGTCCGACAGCAGTTCATGACGTAGCTTCTTCCGTTGCACTCGCCTCAGCCTTCTGATTCCATATCTTCCCTGAGTTTTCAGTTTCGAGTCACGGATATACGCGTTTCAGTTCAAACAGCCCTTGTTTCTCCGGTTCGGACATGCTTTCTACCATTATTTACTAACCATGACATCTCTGTCTGAAACAAATAGCATCTTTACCAACTACATCACCTCTCCTCTATCTGTTGAAAAATTGAATGGATCAAATTATGACAGTTGGGCAGCTGACATCAAACTCTGGATGCTTGGTCAAGGTTACGAAGACCATCTCACTAAAAATTCTGAAAAGGTGGTTGCGACTGAAACATCAAAATGGAAACAGATTGATGCTTAGTTGTGTAGTGTCATTAAGTTTACACTTCATCCAGACGTTAAATCGATTTTCCGTCCACATCTCACGTGTGAATCAGTTTGGAGTCAGGCAAAGGCACTCTACACTAATGACACTCAACGTCTCTATGGAGTTTGTCACCGCTTGCTGAATATCATTACTCCGAAGACGATAGATGGCTCTATTTCTTCATATCTTGGCACCGTTCCTAGTGCACTTCATGATTTTAATAAGCTTCTCCCTCCTGCTACAAGTAATCCAGTTGAACAAAAGAAGGAGTTGGATCAACGCAACACCTTCTTCATGCTTCTTGCACTCTATGGCCTGCCCCAGGAGTATTATGCAACTCGTGATCAAATTTTGGGGTTAGTTACTGTTCCGGATATGTCTACTACCTCAGTGACCCTCTTTCGAGTACCAGCAAAACATCCAGTTGAGCCCTCTATTACTTCAGCTCCGGGTGACATTGCTGCCCTTGCATCTCTGGGACATAATCAGAGTCGCTCTCGTGGAGGATCATCCAACTTTAAGCCTCGTCCCAAATGTGAGCATTGTAATCAGCTTGGACACACTATTGATTGCTGTTGGAAGTTGCATGGTAAGCCTTCGCCTGCGATAAATGCAACTCAGCTTGACCCTCCTGCCACTATTCAGACTACACCATCTCCACAGGGCTCCCCGACAAATTATGAAGATTTCCTCTGATGGGTTCAGAGTCACCATTTAGGAAGGCATTCTTAATATCTAGTTGATCGGGCGGCCAATCTAAATTTGAAGCTAGAGAAAGTATAACTCGGACTGAATTCATTTTAGCCACCGGTGCAAAAGTCTCTTCATAGTCCACTTGATGGGTAAAGCCCTTTGCCACAAACCGAGCTTTGTACCGATTTATACTCCCACCAACATTATATTTTTAAGGAGAATATCCATTTACCTCCATATTTTTAAGGAGAATATCCATCTACCTCCAACTGGTTTCTTTCCTTCTGGTAGATTTGTGATCTCCCATGTGCCATTTTTAACCAAGGCATGAACCTCTTCTGTCACAGCTGCTGCCCATTCAGATTGTTGGAGTGTTTCATGAATGTTCCGTGGAATATGTGTGTTGTCAAGAACTGCTACAAAAGCCTTGTACCCGTGACAATTTTCCATAGGATGCAAATCTTTCGATAGGGTGTTGAGTACAAGATCTCACCCCTTTCCTTAAGGCAATAGGAATATCAATATCATCAACAATTTCAAAGTTAGGAGCATTATTACCTGGTAGAACGTCATTTTCTAGAGTTTGGTTGGATTATAGCTTTGCCTTTGAGCTGTGCTGGACTCTACTCCCTTCTTTCTTTTTCGGAAATACACTTTCAAGTTGTCTTCTGGTGCAATTTCTACTACAGTTTCTACTTCAATTTGTGCTCCAATTTTCTCTGGTTCAGGTGTAGGCTTTGTTGTTTCTGCAGTTGGGGCAGATTTAGGTAGCTCAAATCCAAAAAGTTGGGATTCTACCACTTCGGTTGGATATGTTTGCTCCTTGTGAATGCCAAAAAGTTGGGATTCTACCACTTCGGTTGGATATGGTTCTCAAAAAAGGTCACATCCATGGTATTGTAAAATTTTCTGGTTTGGGGTGAATAGCATCTATACCCTTTCTGGTGAGGAGAGTAGCCGAGGAAGATGCATTTTATGGCTTTTGGGTCAAGTTTGATGCGGATTTAGTTGTGTACAAAGGCTGAACATCCAAATATTTTCATAGGCATGGATGTAAGGATACGGCTGGTTGAGAGTAAGGTCTGGAGAGTGGAGCGAGGGATGTTAAAGTTGAGGACCCGTGAAGGCATTTTGTTTATGAGGTAGGTTGCGGATAGGATAGCTTTTCCCCAAAATTGATTGGGTACATTTGTAGCTATCATGAGGGATCTTGTTACTTCTAGGAGATGTCTATTCTTTCTTTCTGCAACCCCATTTTGTTTTGGTGTATCTATACACGAGCTCTGGTGGGTGATTCCATGTTTCTGAAAGTAGGAGTTTAGTGCAGAATTATAGTACTCTTACCATTATCACTCTAAGCACTTTGATTTTACATTGAAATTGTGTTTGCACCACGGTATGAAAAAACTCAAATATCTTACTAACTTCTGATTTTTCCTTCATCAGATAAGTGATCCGTGTGTGATCATCTATAAAGGCGACAAACCATCTTGATCCGGTAATATTGCTTACTCGTGATGGTCCCCAAACATCACTATGAATTAGCTAGAATGGTTGGGAAGGTTTATGGGGTTGAGGTCGGTAGGGGTTGCGTGTATGTTTGGATCAAATTTCACATTAAAACAACTTCTGGTTTTTATTGAATAATGTAGGAAACATTTTTTTCAAATACATAAAATTAATTTGGGTGGCCTAGTCTATAGTGCCACAACATTGCAGAATTTTCACTACTCATAGGAACTGTTGCACAAGAGTTGGCCTTAGATTCTGTTTTCGATCCTTTAGCTTGGAGTATATAGAGTCCAGCACATTCTTTAGCATTGCCAAGTCTTCCCCAACTCTAAAATATGAAATTCACACATGTTAGGGAAGAATTTCTTAACACTTCTTCAAATCTTTTGTTAGTTTGCTGATGGACAGCAAGCTACCGTCAAGTTTAGGCACAAAAAGTACTGAATTTAGGGTAATATTTTGTGAGATAATGACTGAACCTTTAACCATGACCCTAGAAAGAGTACCATTAGCTATTCGAACTGTAAATTCATTTTGACATGGAGAATAATTATTAAACACAGTTAAATCTACAGTCATGTGGTCAGATGCTCCTAAGCCAACAATACATGAGTTTGGTTTTTCTTTGCTAGTGTTTAGGGCATGCAAGAAATTACCTTTTTGTGCCATAGTAGCTGTACCAATTGTTTGCTGCAACATTTTTTTGCAAAGCTTCCATTTGCTCCTTGCTGAATGAGGATGAGTCAGATTTCACCTCAGCTGTGTTCCCTCTGTAGTCCCAGTTCTGTGGGCCTGCCATGAATTACCCAACATGTGTCTTTGGTGTGACCTGGTTTCTGTCGTGGTCACACCAGGCCCGAGTTTTCTTCTGGAATGGGCAAGACTAATTTCTCATTGCTACCATTGCTGAGCCTTCCATGGATGGGGCTGCAATGGATTTTCCAAGCATCACTTTGCTCCTGCTTTACTCCCTTCTCACTTGTGAGATTGCTTCCCGAATTTTTGGAAGGGGTTTGGCTCCAAGGATTCTACCACGAACTTCATCAAGTTATGTGTTCAGCCCCAAAAGAAATTGGTAAACTCTATCATTCTCCACTAATTATTTGTACTTGTTCTTATCCTCGGTTCAACTCCATTCAACTTCATCATATACATCAAGTTGTTGCCAGTGACGGCTGAGTGTATTAAAGTATTCTGTGACTGACATATCGCCTTGTAGCAAATCATGGAGTATGCTCTTTATTTCAAACACTGCAGACGTATTGTCTACCTTGGAATATGTTTCCTTCACTACATCCCACATCTCCTTGGCTGTGTCATAGTCCGTGAAATTTTCCCCAATCTCATTGGTCATGGTATTGAGCAGCCATGACATTATAGGCTGTTTTCCAACTGCCATTTTTTGAGTTTGGGATCTCCTTTTTCTGGATGTGATATACCCTTCTTTCCCTTTTCCTTGAAGGTAGATTCTAATTGACGCACCCATTGATTGTAATTTTGGCCATTCAGTTTGTGACCAGTGATAGGAAGAGCATGTCCTTCAACCAACAGGCTGGCTAAACCTTCTGGTTTGGTTTCTTCCATAGGTGGCAGCACTAGTTTTAGGGATGGTTCAGATCTTGTGCTCTGATACCACGCAGAATTATGTGGTATTTCTTATTGATTATGAAACGGATACAGGAGGTATATATAGAATACAAGTAATTGAATATGTGCATTGATCTAGCCTAAAAACTAGGAAAAGATAAATTCCTATAAATGTTGTAACTGCTGCCTTAATCTATTTACATTTAATTTATATAATTGCTGGCTACTGCACTGTTAGAATCTGATGAGTTTGCTTTGATATGTGCATATCTTCAACAAAACAATCGACGTGACAAAAACTGAATATCAGTGGACATGCTTTACATAATTTTTATTGTGAAGCTGTAGGCATTGCATTACAAAACATCTTTTTTTCTCATCTAACAATTGATTTCATTTCTGCAGGTTCCGCAAGCTTTTTGTTATCTTGTCTAGTTATACCTATATGAACACTCTTAGAAAGATCAAGTGAAGTTACAATTCTGAAAAAGTTGTGTTGCTTGTGAGATTAGCTTTCAGTTGTTGCTGTTCTATTTGGATCTTCATGGTTGGATATCAAACTTCTATTGGTTCAAGCTATTCATTCCGTGGATCTGTCTGGTCCAATCTCCAGTGGTCTTCCCACTTTCTCAACATGATTGAATGAAATCACTGCTTATTTTCTTCAAATTATCCTAGATGCATGTTTGTTAACTGTGTCTAAGTCAGGTTTTGCTTGCTTAGTTTGTAATTATTTGTACTTGTAAAGTAGCACAATAACTTTTCCTTTACAGCGATATAGTTCAATTTGGATGACTTTTTTGAAAACCAAACTAATCAACATTGCAAAGTAGTTGAGGAAGTTAACTCTTTGAGCCCAATTTTCATGTTTTAATAAATAAATTTCGGCGAAATATTTTAAATTGTCAAGAGAGGAAATACTTGTTTAATTTTAATAATGTAAAATTAGTAAAAAACTAAATTTGTGAACAGGTTATTACTTGAATCGGGTAGGAGTATAATGTGCGGCAAACATACTCATTTCAACCCAAATTAAATTTCCAAAATTAGCTTCAATCCAACGAGTTTGAAAACTATTCCAAAGATACCTCTGTCTTCAAGAATGTCGTCCGTCAGGCACCCGTTTAACGTGGTTGTATTTAAAATTTTTACTTCCTTCATTTTAGATAATCTAATTCCTAAGTTTAATTTTCACGCATCAACTTTATAAAAAGTTTTAAAAAAATTTATCAATTATATGGATAATTTTATAATTAAATATGACAAAAATAAATATTAATAATTTAATATTAAAAATTAATATATAGTGTAAAAACCCTTTACACTAATGATGTATATAAATTAAATTCTTTAATTCACATATAAATTAAAGTTTTTACATCATTTAATCAATACCGTTAAATTATTAGAGAATTTTAATTTTTACCACAACTACCTCTAAAATAATATCCATGAATAATTGTGATACGTCAGTGTAAAACTCTTTACACTAACAATATCTAAAAAGTTTTTACAATGTCTATAAGTCGCAATTGTTAGATCATTAAAAATATTTGACGTTTACCATAACTTTTTAATCTTGTCTAGTCTTAATTAGAAAATAGTCACAAAATAATCAAAGGAAAGTCAAAAGACATTTTTTTAGCAATCTTTTTTGTTTGTGTCTATTTATTTTATTTAGCTATTATTTTAATAAAACCTATAAAACAATAAAAACACCACAACTTCATGTCAACTTTCAGCCCGTTTTTTTTTACTATTATAGAAGTTGAATTTGGTCTTGAGTCTAAAAGGTAAATTGTAGATATTTCTATAAACTTTCTAACGAATCAAAGATCACTTTAATCGAATATCATGAACTCTACATATAGCCAAAACTAATCATCACATACAAAAATAACATTTTCAATCAAAATTAATTTTATTTATTTTCCTTTATTAAATTATTTTTACGTATAAAGAGAAATCATCTTAAAATTTCATCAAATAAATTATACATACACTCTATAAATTGCTTGACTTTTTGATCGATGTGACAAAGTCAAGCACACCCAACAAAAACACACCAAACCTAGATGTGGCAGCTAGGGAATAATCAAATGTTAAATTGAAACTTAAATGTAAAGACTACACTTTCTATTTATTATATTTTCAATTCTATGCATTTAATATTTATTTTATTATATTTATTTTATTATGATAATGAGAGTAAACTTATATTACTATCTATTTAAGCTTGAATTTGTGTTAATGGTAGAAATTCTATTGTTAGAGAGAAATTTTTATCGATATTAAAAAATGAAAAATAATTTATGTTAAAAATTATACAAAATAATTATGATAGATATTTATGTTTTTAAAAATAAAAATATATATAAATAAATTAAGGGTAAGTCATCCTCGTTTTATGTGTCATTTAATGTTTTTTCCGGACGCAATATTAAATTGTTTTCGTCCTAATTTGCCTTCAAAGTGCATCATAAAAAAAAATCCTAAGCAGGACCAACCGAAGCATGCATGAGTAAAGCATTAAACCAAACAAAAGGTATTGGCTTTATAAAGTCTAAAACCAAAAGGAAATTGTATAGTTTTAAACACGGGACCTCACAAATATTAAAATGTGACATATCTCTTTATTTTAGAATTTTGATAAGTAATCTTTTATCCCTTCAACTTAGTCTTTTTAGTGATATATATATATATATATATATATATATAATAAATTTATATTAAAATAATATTTTTTATTTATTAAATAAAAACAAATTTATTTAAATATATTTTTGAGTCGTTAAAGATATAAAAAGAAAATATTATTAATTATATCTTAGTTTTATAAAAGAATTAAAATTATGGAAAAAAAATAAACTATATATAAAAAACCAATTATTGAATGAGAGAGTATACTATTAACAATCAACCATTTAATTGTGAAAAAAAACTCAACCATTTGAAGCTATCCCATTTTTTATTTAATTATTTTTTAAAATATTTAATTTTGGATTAGATTTAATTTATGGTACTGCTATCCACATTTTTTTCTTGGATATCAAGAATTCTCTATATTAAAATGGTTTGAAAACAAAGCAACTTGTACACCTTTTTGTGATTGACAGCCGCTTTACACTTACTTGCAATATATATGGGAAACACTTTAAATATATTAACATCCACAATTAAGTTTCGTCATTTGGAATTTTGGATGTCTAAGTGGGAACAAATCAATATTTAAGGAAATTAAAAATATAAACCAAACTAATGAGAAAATAATTTAATGACAATTGTTTTCTCATCATCATTTTAATTAATATTAATAGTTTGGTTTGTAAAAAAAAATTCAATAGTTTGGATAATAAAACTTGGGATTAGAAATAAAAAACAAGAGGTTCTGATAGAAGTTGAAGCCATGATAACAAATTGGCGCCCTTTAAAGAAGCCTCCACCTGGTGCCACAAACAGTGTATTATTCATTTCATTTTGAAATATATAATAATAAAAAAAATTATTGGTTTGGTATGTTTGACCACAAAATTCAGTTAGTAGTAGTATATTTTTAGAAGAAATAGCACTAAAAAAGAGCGAGAAAAAGAAAGGATTGGGTGGTGGTAGCAGAAGAAAAACAGAGACAAAAAAGCAACTCATGATGATAAGGATTTGATTGAAATTGAAATAAAAACCAAAACGACAGCAAAAAGAAAGAAGCAGTACCATTGATTATGACCCGTCATGAATAACCATCAAAACGACACCGCATTCAACTACGCCTTTAAATTCTCCTAACCAATCACAACCACGCTAAATTTCTCTCTCGCTTCGCACTTCGCCCTCTCCTCTTTCTCTTGCTCTCTCCATTTTCCCTCGCTTTTTCATTTTCCCGAGAAAATGAGAGAAATCCTCCACATTCAGGGCGGGCAGTGCGGTAACCAGATCGGAGCCAAATTCTGGGAAGTTATCTGCGACGAGCACGGCATCGATCACACTGGTAAATACAGCGGAGATTCCGATCTCCAGCTCGAGCGTATCAATGTCTATTACAATGAAGCCGGTAGTGGAAGGTACGTTCCACGCGCCGTTCTCATGGATCTCGAACCTGGAACCATGGATTCTCTTAGATCCGGACCTTTCGGTCAGATCTTCCGCCCTGATAACTTCGTTTTCGGACAGTCCGGTGCCGGAAATAATTGGGCGAAAGGTCATTACACGGAAGGCGCTGAACTCATTGATTCCGTTTTGGATGTTGTGAGGAAGGAGGCTGAGAATTGTGATTGCTTGCAAGGTATCATCCACGTCTCTTTCATTTCAGTTTTCAATCACTCTTCTATTATTACTCTTAATTTGGCTCTTGTATATTGTATTAGGGTTTCATTGAGGTGTAGTTTATGTGTTTGAAAAATTTGCATTGTGTGAACAGGATTTCAAGTGTGTCATTCATTGGGAGGTGGAACTGGCTCTGGCATGGGAACGCTTCTTATATCGAAGATTCGTGAAGAGTATCCCGATCGTATGATGTTGACGTTTTCTGTGTTCCCTTCACCTAAGGTTTCTGACACCGTTGTGGAGCCTTACAATGCCACACTTTCTGTGCATCAGCTCGTTGAAAATGCAGATGAATGCATGGTCTTGGATAATGAGGCTCTCTATGATATCTGCTTCCGTACATTGAAGCTTGCCACACCAACTTGTAAGTTTCTCGTTTCTTTCCTCTGTTTGAATTTTACTGCAGTTTGTGCTGTGCATTTTTCTGTTATCACCGTACTCTCTCCTAAATGAATTATAAGCAAAAATGACCAAATTATGCATATCAAAAAATATTGTGGATAACATTTAATGTATGCTTTTCCATTAAAAACGTAAGGCCTAAATTGACTAATAAATTGGATTATTGGAAATGTAGAAAATTATATTAAATTAGGAATCAGTTAAAGAATTTTATCATTAGATAGGAGATAAGTTGTTGATTTTTGCTTATATTTTATTCCTGAGTAAGTATCTATGTAATTTTGATTGTTATGACTGTTGGATAATTGGAAAATGATTGGCAAACAGTAGAGAACTAATTTATTTGATATCTTTTATAGACACAATAGAATAGAAAATAATAGACCAGGGTAGATAACTTTTGTAGGTAACTTTGATATGTGATAAAAAGCAACAAAAAAAAAAAACACAGACATAAAGTAAAAGTGATAGTACATTTGGTATCTTTGAAAAGGTAACATTAAAGAGAACTGAGCAAAGGAGATTGTTCGTTCTGTTTTACTTAAGAGCCAATGATGATCTTACTGTTAATGATGTTGGGTTGTTGTTGATGGGCAATGCTGGTGTTGTTATTAGCTTGTGTATAGATAAAGTGTTGTGTTAATTAATGATTGATATAGGGATGCAGTTGACTTTTACATTTACAATTTAAATTAGCATTATGTCATCATGGTGGTGGTGGGTTTCTAGTGGATTTTTAGGCATTGTATGTTCTCACTCATAACTGGTGGTTATGGTTGTTAAAATTCTGTAATCATTTGGATTTTGGGTCGCTTTTACTAAATAGAGTGTGTATTTTTCATTTTAGTTGTATGTTTATGTTCCATTCTTCATTTTTGTCATTTTTGCTATTGCAGTTGGTGACCTTAACCATCTCATTTCTGCTACCATGAGTGGAGTTACTTGTTGTCTACGTTTCCCTGGGCAGCTGAACTCTGATCTTAGAAAGCTTGCTGTGAATCTTATCCCATTCCCTCGTCTGCACTTCTTTATGGTTGGGTTTGCACCCTTGACATCAAGAGGATCCCAGCAGTACCGCAACTTGTCTGTGCCTGAATTGACTCAGCAGATGTGGGATGCTAAGAATATGATGTGTGCTGCAGATCCACGCCACGGTCGTTATTTGACTGCTTCAGCAATGTTCCGTGGTAAGATGAGCACCAAGGAGGTGGACGAACAGATGATAAATGTACAGAACAAGAACTCTTCTTACTTTGTTGAATGGATACCCAATAATGTCAAGTCTAGCGTGTGTGATATACCACCAAAGGGTCTTAAGATGGCATCCACTTTCATCGGCAATTCAACATCCATTCAAGAGATGTTCAGGAGAGTTAGCGAGCAGTTCACAGCTATGTTCAGGCGCAAGGCTTTCTTGCATTGGTACACTGGTGAGGGAATGGATGAAATGGAGTTCACTGAGGCTGAGAGTAACATGAATGATTTGGTGGCAGAGTACCAGCAATACCAGGATGCTACTGCCGACGAGGAAGAGTATGAGGAAGAGGAAGAGGAGGTTGGTGCTTAAGGCCTCTCTTTGTGAGTTGTCAAAGTTGTTTCAAACAGCAATATGAATGACTTTGAACGAGTTTAATTTGTTGAGAATTCAAAATACATTGACTTGTTCATGTGGTGTTGTATGAAATTGAGGTCATTGTATAAGTTGGGTTTTGTGATAATGCTTCTGTTATTAAATCTGTTATTAAATCATTCGATGTTTTACTAGGAAGATGATTATATACTATCAACGTCTGGCAATTCCCGTTTCAATTCTTTTATGATTGGTTTGGGCTTGGGATTTAACACGGATTCATACTTTTGTTATTCTCATTTAATTAGAATAATATATGTAATGGACACGAGCAGAATGAGATGAAAAAAAAAAAGAAATATAATAGGAACTACCACTTTATTATTTAGGTATTTTAATTTAATGATGAAATAAAAGAAGAATAAATTTCATTTCATGGATATGCAGAGAATTGGATGGAATATTATGAAATTTATTTCATAGTGTTTTATTTAATTATATTCTGTTTAAAATTATTTAAATAATGAAAATGTTAAGTTTTAATAATTCTATTTGGCTTTTTATCCCTTTCCTTTTGTTTTTGTTATGCATTCTATCCCTTTCTATCAATTCAAGCCTTTGCATATTCTATTTGGCTTTTATTTCATTCTATCCCTTTCCTTTTGGACTTGAAGGAAAAGCGGCGTTCTAAAGTATCATATGGCACATTTGACGCATATAATTATCTTTCGTACATGTTTGTCCATTATTCAAGCTATTTCAAGAATGATTTACAATAGAGCTGGATACAAATGTTTATGATTTCTCCTTCCTTCCATTTTCATTGGTGATCCAAACACTTGAAAAATTCAGTTTTACACTTTTTTATCATTGAATATTCACACAACCAAACGATATGGTAGTGAATGAGTTCTTAAATAACGACTTCCTGCATAAGTTAAAAATGACAAGGTAAGGCACACATGCCAATATGACGACTCACACTTGAGATTTGAACGTTAAAAATTTGAGTGATAAAATTTTACATTAATCATAATGAACTAACCGGATATAATATAGACAAAAGAATGAACTTACATAATCTAGAGTTGCTACTTGGTTTGTTCCTTTGATAAAGGGCAACTAGATAGAAACAGAAAAATATCTAGTATGCAGAAACGTCGTTGCTTTCCTTTGTGAACTTCTGCAGTTCGTGAGTCGTGAGCTTGTATATGTATGCGAAAAATAATGTCAAGTTATGATTGATTGGTTTTAAAGCTATCAATGGTGAATGCTTGGTGATAATCACTGAAACGATTGGATTCATCACGAGTTATCAATCAACATTTCACAAGGTCCCACATTGCTAAGTTGGAAACAAAATGTGATAGAGAGATGACGCAATGACGCAGCTAGTGAGGTTCTAACTGAGGCGCGTCTATTGCTGGTTGAAAACTATTTCCAAACCCCCTCTTAGGCCTTGGTTTATCTTTGGCCTTTGAGAATTTCTGGAAGGGCTCCTTTGGGGAAGCCCTACTATTTTAGTTCTAAATTTTGGAATTTTGGTCCATAAAATGTAGATATGTTGGTTTTAGTAGTCTTTTAGTTTTTTTTTTTCTTTCAAATTTCATTTTTGCCTCTTCATTACTTTTTGATTTGTTTTGGTATCTCATTTTTGATTTTATTAGCCATGAGCTTGAATGTCAGGATCCCTGAAGTCACCAAATACCAAACTTATTTTTTGAACAAATTCAAATGTTCTTGAGATGTAACATGATTTCTAATGATTATGTTGTAAGATGTAAATGAAAAGATCTTGTATGATACTTTTGGTGTATTTGGAGTCTTTGTTATTAATTCAAAGGTTTTGCTCTTCTAGTTTCTTTCATCACATCTGATAAGATCATTTAAGTAAAAGTATCCAACTAACAACAATAGCTAAAGCTTTTAAGAAAAATAATCATACAACTCATTCAAATTAAGAGTAATATGTACTTTAAGGACATACGTTAATGATTCAAATTAAGAAATTTTCAACTACAAAAATTATATATGGTGACCAATTTTGTGATATGAAAATTTCTAAATTTTCAATTGTGAAGGTTTAATTTTGAATTTTCATTATCCAGAATATTTAATAATAACAATAACAAGTATGATAAAAATAACAAATAAATCTAATTATTTTACAAGTGGTGACTTATTTTAATTTTGAGAAAATTAAATAGGGAATATTTTATCTCTACCTTCTTTATATTTTATTTGGTTGATGG
Organism: Cicer yamashitae; assembly: GCA_037974755.1. Lineage (NCBI taxonomy): Eukaryota > Viridiplantae > Streptophyta > Magnoliopsida > Fabales > Fabaceae > Cicer > Cicer yamashitae. The sequence continues at coordinate 10,937,838 of JBBPBQ010020323.1, forward strand.
AAAAATAAAAGAAAGTGATGAGAAGAGAAAAAAAGAAAAAAAAGTTGA
>JBBPBQ010020323.1:10938033-10949924 GCA_037974755.1 Cicer yamashitae
CAAATAATTTTTTTTAGTTTAATAAATTTTAGATGTTATATTTTTATGATTTTGTATTTCTTATATGTTTTTTTTTCTAAGTTAGCGAATTTGAGAAAAAAAAGCCGTTAAATAGCTTTTGGTGTGTTTTTTATTGAATGAGACTATTATTATTACTTGTAGTTTTTTTAATTTTAATTACAATGAAATATATTACACTGATGTATTAAAAGTGATTATTCACTATTCATATATATAAATTAAAGTATTTTTTTTATATTAAATAATTATTTATAAAAAAATATTAAACCATCTTGTTTTCTATTTTTTTTTCTTTTCATTTTTTTCTTCCATTTTTCCTCCATCAACCAAACAAAGTGTAAAAAAGGTTGAAATTAAATTGTCTCAATTTATTTTTCAAATAATTAAAAGTTACATTTATTTTTTTCAAAAACTAAATTGAGTTTCACATTTTTTCAAAAACTAAAATGAGACTTTACCGTAATTTCAAAAACGACGTCATTTTGGATTAAGAACTTGTGTGTACTTATAGGGTTTTAGTCTTGACTTCAAGAACCTTTGTGTATTGAACAAAGTTTACATGTTCAAGTTTGTGGAAATTATTTGTGCCAAGTATGATTGTGACTTGATGAATTCTCCTCGTATGAAAAGCAATCTTCAGTGAATTATTAGTGATCGAAATTAGACTAAACTATAAAAACATAATTGGATTCTCAATTGAGACAAATTAGATTCTAACTTCTGTCTTGCAATTTATGTTGGTGAAGAAAATTTTTCTGTTACTAGTAATGGTGCACCATATTGTAGCAACTTACTTCGTGACTGTAATAACTGTTTTATCAAGGGGTTTTCTGCGAAGTTTGCTCCACAAGTTCTATTTTTGCATGGGCCATGATCTTTGTACCTAAAAAATTACCTTTGAAATTGATTCTCTATCTCTCTACAATATGACCATTCTCTATCTCTCTACAATATGACCATGAAAGACTATACTAGTTACAACTTACACTCCTCCACTACTCTCCCCCTCGAAGATATATCCATGCTTCGGAATTTGACTATGTCTATATTTATTAGTTTCTCTCCAAGAAAAACAAATAAATGTGTATACATCTAGCTCAAGTGATTTATTTTGCTCCTTTCACAGTTACTATTATTGAACATTTTGTTTTTTATTTACATTCTCTTTTAATGTATGATGGTGGAGATTCCACCTACCAGCTTTGGTTCTAAACTCTAAAAGTGTCATGTTAAAATTTAAAAAATTCGTTTTAGATTTTTACATGTGTTATGAACTAAAATTCACTTGTGTAATTGAATGATTTGGTTAGAGCCTACTTTTAGAGTTTAGAACGTGGGACATAATTTGAACTGAGAGAGTGAGTGTTGCTGATTCTTAGGTATGCAACATCTATCAAATAATTTTGTTACGTTGGTGTGGTCCATTGGTTAGGATGATGTCATGAAAAATTCATTTTCTGGTAACTCGAACAAACCACTCCACCGCCGCCGGAGACACCGAGTCTCATCGATTGCATTGCTGCCCGCGCTGAGACTCCGAGTTTAACTACCGATAGAAACCGTCATGCAAATAATAGGGTTGTGAATTCGGGTATTGGGGTTAGTCGTATTGAGAAAAGCGGTGATGGGTCGGATTCAAAAACGGTTCTTGTTACTTTTTTAATGACGCTTGTAACTGTCGTTTCGATCGCGATTTTTGACAAGCTCACAGTTGGGATCACTGTGTCAGCATATGTTCTTATCTTTCTTCAATACGCAGTGAAGCGTGTCGTTTTGTGTTCTAAAGCAAACGCGAAAATAATCAAATTTTTAACCCGATGTATTAGCGGTTGCGTTTGGTTGCACATGCTTCAATTTGGTTCTATCTGATTTCGTTGTTGAAGGTTTCGAAGAAATTGAGGTTGTTGGTTCTTGTGATGGTCTTAAATTGGATTGTGTCAAGGGAGACAAGAAATTGGGCTGTTCTGTATTTAAAATGCAGGAGTATTCTTCAAATGAAAAAGTTGTGGATTCATGTGAAGTTTCATCATTGCATGAGAATAATAAAGTTATAAGAAACTTTTGCCTAAAAAGTTGCGAGGTTGTAGGAAAAGAGAGTTAAAGAATGCCAAGTTGAGAGTACAAGCAGTGAAGGTGGTTCAACTAATAATGTTGAAATAAAAGAGGAAATAATACAAACATTGTTGCTTGATGTTAAACTAGAAAACATGAAAAGTGAATAGTGAAGGCAAGAGAATAGATAGAGTGGAGAATTCTTCAACTTACAATGATATGGTGTTTCATGCTAAAAAGATAGTTACAACATAAGGAAGATCCAAATGATCAAATGTTGTGTTCCAAATTCTTGATGGAACATTGGATGATGGTGTTTGCCTGTTTGGTGAACGTAGTTTTCCATGCAAGGCTAAGCTCATCCGGTAGGGACTGCCCTGTCCGGGGGACCATTGGGTAGAGAATATTTTCCAATAGGGACCGGGAGAAAGTTCCTTCCGGTAGTTTTGGGGAGAAAGTTCGAGTAATTTATATAATATATTACGTGAAAAAATAAATACATTGATAATCAATTTCAAATAGTTGATTAAGTAATTTTTTTTGATTATGACAATTATAATTATTTAGTAGGATGATAAAATCAATGACTCCTATTTATTTTTAGTGTAAAATTAATTTATATGGAAAATATATGACCTATTATTCGATAAATAACTTTATATAGAGTCAATTTATATTTTGCTCGATCTTCTCCCTTTTACTAAAATTTCAATGTTTTTTTGAATTAAGAAATTAGATAATGTAAAACTCCATTTTAGTAATGAAAAAAAATAAAATTAACGATGTTACCAAAATTTAATCTAATGGTATTTTTTTTACTCATTTTGATTTTTGAGTAAACATTAGGGTGGATTAGCGACCACCATGTGTTTAATCATTATGTTATTTTCCTTTCACTAATGAAATGTTATATTGGGTCAGGTAAAACCAAGCCCACTATAATTTGGATCAGCCAAATCCCATGAAATACCGGCTTTAGAAGAAAATGTTTGGTGTGCGGTTCAAATTTTAAAAAGAGTAATTTGAATGTACGAAAATTTAAAATGTGGACCACTCATTGGAGCATCAATTATTTTTCTATTTCTCAAATTTGTAGTGTTTAGTGACGATCCTACTGTATAAAGGGACCAACGAGCTAGAAAAAAGAACATTTGGGGGTTAAGAAAAAAAGGGTACAAGCTATATTAATAGAATAAAATAGAAGCACCCATCCATTCATCTGATGTTGATTTGAATTTGATTTGATACGAATTTACCAAAATGAGAGAACGTACTGAAAGGTGGAGAAGAAGTTTGGTTAGTTAAAGGAATAGCTGTCATTTGCATTATATTATGAGGCTGTTTTTCTCTCTGTTGTTTAACGTGTGTTTGTATGGATCACAGATCCCATCCATTCCCCTAATTATAATAATTATAATTATAATTAGCTTACATATAATAATAATAATAATAATATCACATCACATCATTCACGAACCCACATTACAATTCAGAACGAACTTGGGAGACTTAAGATTCTCTCTCTCTCTAACCCTTAACGCCAAAGAGGGAGACTTAAGATTTCTCATCCTCTTCTGGATCTCCTAGGTTAGATTCACCTTCATTGCAATTTCCAGATCTGCTTCTGCTTATGCCTTTATTAATCCTATTTCTTTTTTCTTTTTTTCTTTTTCAGTTGCAAGATGGTGGTTGCAAAGAAATATGTTGTTGATTTGAATAAGCCCCTTGTTTTCCAGGTAATAAATTAAACCTCACATTACAATTTATTCTCCTCAAAACTTACATGTCTTCTATTATCACTGCATTACAATTTAATTTACATTTTACAATACTATGTTAATATTTGATTCACAGGTTGGGCATCTTGGTGAAGCTTATGAAGAGTGGGTTCACCAACCTATTATAAGCAAGGAAGGCCCTCGTTTCTTTCATAGCAGTTTCTTAGAGGTACCTGCATTTTCCTTTTCAGAATTTATTTTTGTACAATCAAATTTAGACAACTTTCTCAATGACTTTTTAAGGAGTTAACGCAGTTTAAATTGATAGTTAACAGATATACTAGATGTCAGAAATTCATTAACTACAAATTTGCAGGTGTGGTTAACCATAATTTTTAAGTGTTCAAACTATGTATAAATTTGAACACCTGAAAATTGTGGTTAGTCGTGGCTAATTTTATGGTTAATGAAGTTATGTCAATTATTAATGAGTTTTGAAACCTGATATATCTATTAATCATCTCGAACGTAATTAACCACATATTTAAATTGCGTTAACCACTTAGATTGTTGTTGCAAAAGTTGCCCAATTTTACTTCTTCAAATAGCAAAACTCCTTTTATTCATATATGATAATTAATAAGAGTTTTGTGTGTGTTGGAACAGGTATTCACGCGCACTGCTTGGTGGGTGATTCCAATTGTTTGGGTGCCAGTTGCATCTTGGTTCATTTATAATTCATTCAGATTGGGACTCCCTACTCATCAACTCCCTCTTTTCGTAATTCTTGGAATTTTCGTATGGACATTGGCCGAATACTTGTTGCACCGTTTTCTTTTCCATGTTCAAACTAAGACCTATTGGGCAAATACCTTACATTATCTTCTCCATGGCTGTCACCATAAGCACCCTATGGATAGCTTAAGACTTGTTTTCCCACCAGCTGCAGCCACTTTAATAGCCCTGCCGGTATATACCCTTTCTACCTTTTTTTAAACTTATTATTATTATGGATGCCTAACTAGTATTTCAAGTACCATCCATTCTATTTTGTCTCTGTGTTAATTCATGTAGAAATGATGCATTAGTATTCTGATTTGTGGGTATTGTCTTTTGTGTGTGATTTGTGCTAATTAAGATTCATAATTGTGATGTTAATGAGGGATTTCAAAAGTCATTGTTTAGTTAGGAAGGGATGAATGGAATATATAGCAGCCTTAGATTTTGTTATAGATGGAGTTCAATTGATGCTGGTATCCATAGTACTATGTTAATTATGCAGTTAGTACTCATTAGAAATGCTGTGAAATTTTGTGGATGTGTTGTAATATTTGACAAACTTTTAGGTTATATCGAAGTCTGTTGTTTATATTTTATCTCATGAAGGAAATTTTATTAAACAGGAAAAGATGTCATGTTAGGGTCAAATGCAGAGGTTAAGATACCCTCATGTAATGCTATCAAACAAGAAAGACACATAATTAAGCTAAGTTCATGTCAACTATCAAGAAGTAAAAGTGTAAAACATGTGTTTGTTTTGAATGATATGCACTCTAAGAGAAACATCTCTTTATCATTAGAGGAGTGCAGTGCATAAGTAGTTAATGGGAATAGGATATCTCTGATAGAAGAACTGTTGACATTGACAACATCTCATTAAACATGAAATTATATTGGTTTATGTTTGAAAAGATCTTTTCCCCTCTACCTCCACGACAAATTGTTTAAAAATATCTTTATAGTATACCACCCCCATCCTCTAGTATAAGCTCCCGCAAACAATGAAAAGCCTGCTTAACTTCTCCATCCATAATATAGTTTGTAGTTGTAGCTTTCTTTTGAAAATGGCCAAAAACTTCTTGACGTTTTACAAAATGATTGATTACATCTATGCGATATTGGTAAAACGTTGAGATGCTTATTAATTACCAAGTATGCTTATAAAAAGAGGTTCCATGAATTGAAGTTAGCATTTTTGTCTGCAATGTTCAGATCTGGTCCTTAGTGAAGCTTGTATGCCCTCCTTCAATTGCTCCTGCTGTGTTTGGGGGCATTTTGTTGGGATATGTAATGTATGATTGTACCCATTACTACTTGCATCATGGTCAACCGAAGAGTGATGTGCCCAAAAATCTCAAGGTATAACCACTTCCCCTTCTTTAAATTTGGATGACAATCAAATTGCAGTTCCTTAATCCAATGTGTTACTTAGCAAAATCATCTTGTCAATTAGTTACTGTTGCATAGTACTATAGTTTACCACAACCAGACATATTAGTTGATCAAAATTTGGTCTTGTAGCATTTACCAATAATTAATTTGATTAGGAATTGTTTAGATTCATACATGGTTATTACTTACGCATTCTTTTCCATTTTATTTATACTTATGACTCTCTCAAACTTGGGTCACAAAACCTAATGGCATTCTTCTCTCAACTATTTTTTTTGAAATTTGGATTTTCTCATTTTCTTTAGTAACAAGAGTGACTTTTTTGGTGAAAGAGATAAACAGCTCCTAAACAGAATATGATGGTGCAATCGTCTTTCTTTTTTGAACATGCCATTGTATACTCTTGTAGCGTTGAACTTTCTATATGATGCATTATCAATTATTGAAATCTTGCAAGCCTTAAAATGATAATTAATTGTTCCTTCCTTATTTTGCAGAAGTACCACTTGAATCATCACTACCGGGTCCAGAACCTTGGCTTTGGCATCACTTCACCACTATGGGATAAGGTTTTTGGAACGGTTCCTCCTTCATCAAAGGCGGATGCCAAACGTAGATAAGTTATAGTTGAGGTTACCATTTGTTCATTGGTTAATCATAGCAAATTGTGGAGTTCAGACAAAAAGAGAGTCAAGAATTCATGCTTGTGATTGTCTAATTTTCTTTACTCCTTAAATTATGTTTCTTGAGGGTTAATGCACCATCTTGTGTCGAACATTATGTACAAATCGATAATATGTATCCAATTTATATAGTAGATAATCACTCTTGCTAGTCCTTTCTCTTTTAATTTCACCCTACAGCATTCCTTGTTGCTTGGGATGGTTTAGTGTAGGTTAACATCTAGTTTCAAAGATAGGCAATGATGCCATTGATGAAATGCAATGACAGATCAAAATAGTCGACTGGATTTTGTTAAAATTGATGTTATATATGGTAGCATTAGCATATAAATTCCATGCTATTTACAGTTATGCTTATCAAGATCAAAACGGTTACAATGTGTTATGATGTAGCTTGCTACACAATAATTAATGGAGAGAGACTTCATTAACAAAGATGATAACTATATGCTTAAGACAAAAACATGATGGCAAATACTGGGTGATAGTAACTTTGTCCCATCCATATTCCATTTTTAAGGGAAAATATTAAATATTAGCAAAATATTTGAGAATAAAATTACAACTTCACTGTACTAATGCTTTCACTCTTAACTGAAGTGCAAACGCACCCGATTATTTATTTTAAAAATAGCGCACTATCATAAATCTGCACCATCCCATGTTCTTCTCAGTGCACTAAATGTGCACAATATTGAACAGAAATATATGCATACTATCTTTACTCTTCAGTTAATAATACAAACATGTAAACAATTTAACTTAACCATATTTGTGATAATGAAAATTGATCTAGCACTCTAGCCTTAAGAGAATGCTGTACTGGGCCCTTTGATCTTCTCTTCTACTTGCCTTTTACACTCTTAGTGGAGGGATGCTCTGCTCATGCCTAAAGAAATTAGATGGATCAACTTTAGTTTTCACCTTCACTAACCTGTTGAAGTTACCCTTGAAATACCTATAACCCCAAGAGTTATTAGCCACTGAAAGGCTTGTGAAATTCTTTTGGTTCATCCCTATATCCAAATCTCTATAATTCACATAGTTTTCCCTTGGATACTTTGATGCATAAGGAGTCATGTAGGAGTAAAATTTCCTCATCCAGCTCATATGTTTTGCCATATTCTTTTCTCCATCAATCCATCCAGTTAAATACTGAATTTTGTAAAGAGTTCCTTTTCTGTGAGGGAAAGGTGTTGCAGATTCTTCAATCCTACTCATCATTCCTCCATAGGGATTCCAAATCATTAAAGGGCCATCATCCTGAAGAAAAACTTTCCATAGGGTATTGAGGGAAGTTTCTGGTATTACCTGCCTCACAAAATCTGATTTGGCTTTGAAGTAAGCCTTGGATGTTGGTTTTCCTTGGAGCAGAACTCCTGGGGGTGTTCCATTGGGATAGCCAGCAATATAAAGCACAGATTTGATCCAACTAGTTTCCAAACAATCCTTTCTTGTCAAACCTAATTCGGGAAAACTATGCTTCATAACTTGGAGAAGTTTGTTAGCTCCACCAAGAAATAGAGCATTGTAAGAAGTAGTTACAGTTCTTTGACCTGGAACACTACTATTGCCTGGTTGAATAAGGACTCTGATGAAGAGATTCTCATCAATATTTGGTGCCACTTGTTGCCATCTATAAAGAAGTTTGTTTGCTCCTTGTTCTAGGCTCTTTGTTACTGTGAAAACTGTCACGGTTTTCGGGACCGGAACCAACTTGATCTTCCACCAGAGAATAACTCCAAAGCTACCTCCTCCACCTCCTCTTATTGCCCAAAATAGGTCTTCTCCCATTGCTTTTCTGTCAAGAATCCTGCCATTGGCATCAACGATTTTAGCATCGACGACATTGTCAACACCGAGGCCATACTTTCTCATCATAGAACCATAAGCACCTCCTGTAATGAGACCACCAACACCTATGGATGTACAAAGGCCTGCAGGGAAGCCATGGACTGCACTTTTCTCCGAAATTCTGTAATAGACTTCACCAATAGTTGCACCAGCTTGAATCCAAGCGGTGTTGTGTGGAATATCAACATTGACTGCACGAAATTTAACCAGGTCTAGTATCATAAACGGTTTCTCAATAAGAGAAACATAAGAAAGCCCTTCGTAGTCATGGCCTCCGCTACGTACTCTCATATGAATACCATGCTGTTTTGCACATATCACAGCTGCTTGTACTTGTGACTCATGGAATGGTGTGAATATGAAATCTGGTTTTGGTACTGAAGGCAACAAATACCTTAAATTTTGAGCAGTGGACTCAAGGATTGAAGTGTAGGAGTTATTGCTAGAAGTGTAGATTGTAGAGGGAAATTGGTTTGGAATTTGAGAATGAAGTGATAGGCAATTTTTGAAAGTTTCTTCAATTGGAATTGAAGTGGAGAGTGGAACTGATAACAGAACCACAAAACATGCTAAGAGGGACATCAGAAACTGCATATTTTTTATCTGCCTTTTCACTTGTGATAAATTGTTTCACTAACATGTTAATATATACTATTCACTACTTCCTAGTGCTAGTTTTATGGCAATAATATATATATACGTGTAATTGAGCTAAGGCAAACGTCATGTAAATGAATAATTCAATTTATAAGGTCCACTCATTACAGTAGTGTAGTTGAAATTATTGAATGTGGAAAATTTCAGTATTTGACTTGCAGTATGCACTATTGGATACAATTCAGACCCTGATATTATAATTATGTGAAGCAAACGTGTTCTTTCCTACATGTAAAATTTTTTCTTCCCACTACCAAGTGTACTGCAATTGTATATAATAGATGCCAATATCTAATCATGGAGTTCTGATGGAATGATTTTGACAGTAAATAAAAGATGCTTTCCAATTATTTTTATTTTCTTCTTCAGGATAATGTAAACTTTACAACATATTATAATGAATTTATTTACTTTAAATAAAGGAAACAAGCAGAAAAGATGTTCTTTGACAACCATATAATTTATAGGCAAGCTCACAAAAAGAAGATGCTGCCATCCTTTCTTTTTCATTTAGAATGAAGACCATTCTTATCTGTCACAAAAAAAATTGGGATTCAGTTTGGTCATTTAAAAAAAGAAATACAACTTTATTAAGTGATGGTAAAAATAAACTGGGATACTTTAATCCCTAATTGAACCTTCGGGTGATAATTGAATTTTATATAGTGATGTGTAGCGTTTTAATCCACCATATCAATATACTGTATATACATAATACATATGGTATTACTGAATTAACAAACAATGTAGTCCCTTACGATAATTGAAAATGAACAATTTAGTACCGAATTGTAAAGGATTAAATTGAATCTATATTTTTGTGTCAAGGACGATAATGAGTTTTTACTTATTTATTTATTTATTTTAATGATTAGTTATATATTTAAAGCAGGTATAAATAATCTTCGTAAACAACTTTTTTTTTACTGGATAGGCCGTTTGTTTAAAAATGAATTTTTACAGTATTTTATTTTTTCGTTATAATATTTTTAAAAAAAAATTAAAAATACAGGTTCAAATGAAAAATTAATTTAAATGGTTTATTTTAAAATAATATTTTAAGTATTTTATCTATTTGCTTCACCTTTCTTTTGAATTTGGATAATGAAATTTCAAAAAATGATTAAAATGAAACTATTTGAGAAACTTTTCGTAAAATTCATTTTTGAAAAGATACATTTTTAAAAAATATGTGATTTTTATCGTATGAAAGAATCTAATAATGAATATCTAAGTTATTAAATGTCAAAATTACATTTTTTTTAATCGGTAACAAATGAGTCTAAAACAATTTATACTATTTTTAAATAAGATTTCATAAAAATAATTAACTTGGATAATGAAGAGAAATCTACCACACACTCCCACCTTGACCTCCCATTCCTCAAATCACATGAAAAAACTGTTTTATCTTTTTTTACCTCTTAGTACTTGATAGTTATAATTTTTGAAAATTTTTATTATCAAGTAATAGGAGATAAAAAATATTAAATGACCATTTCATATGCTTTAGGGTGAGAGATAAAAATGAGAAAGTGGAAGGTAAAAGTAATGGATGACGGATAAATTTCTCCAAATTTTGTGATCATATTTTGAGCCTGGTGGCTTTCTTGGGGTAGACTTCTATATTATAGAGATGGCCAAAATCAACATTATGGGTTTCTTGTAAAAGTACATAGACATGCATTCACACATGCAAAATTTGATATATATTTTTTATTAAAAAAATTTAGATGAGTTGGATTTTGAGACTCATCAAGGTCACACTAGGCTTCAAACAACGATGATAGTTAAAAAAGATATTTACATATCATCCATCAAAGTAGTGATATCGACCGTGGAAGTTAAACTACGACCTTGTGAGAAATAGGTCAACTCCTTATCAACTGAACCAACCTTCATATACAATTTGATAGATATTATCAATTTCTACGTATTATTAATGTTATATGGAATCCTTTATTAATAATGTTAGCATGAAACGTCCTTTATCATCATTGTAATACATAAGATCCAAATAAAATAAATCAATATCCAAATAAAAAAGTTATACATAAGATAAGATAAATTAGGTTAAAATATAATTATGGATGTATTTTTATTTTTAAATTCAATTTATTTCAATAGCTCTTAAGCAATGATAACCTTACTGGCTTTATAGTCTATTTCAATAGTTCTTATCCTAAACTTAATTTTCTTTTTTGTTGACAAATATCTTAAACTTTAATAAACTATACAAAAAAACACAAAATACAAAACACAAGGTTTGTTGTGGCATGGAGGTCATTTGAGAGGAATACCCAACTCACCTCAATTACAAGATTAATATCCAGACACCCTTTTGATGTAAAACAATATGTTGAGTCATCTCAATTAAATCATAGTACTCTCCAATTCACCAACTAAAGAGTCCTCCATGTCTCATTAAACAACAAATTCATAATAAGTTAGTATAGTAACAATTCTTTTACATCAGAATCATATTTAGAAAATTCATATTCTTAGAAAAAGATCACCAGTTGCTCCACACTTAAAAGCAATTAGGCACCTAAATCACATACAGATATCACAAAAAAGACATCAAACATTACAATTAGACACTTAATCAGTGTCTTACAACCTTAACAATACAAAAAAAAAAAAAAAAGTAACATATCTAAATGTATTTTTATTTTTCTAAACTAGACAAATTTATAGTTACCGGTCTACTAGCATCACAGTGCGTTGTTATTTC
>JBBPBQ010020323.1:10963158-10995880 GCA_037974755.1 Cicer yamashitae
TATAATTGTATATTAATTATATAATATAATTAAAATAAACATATAATGTAATATAATATAATTAATTTAATATAATATAATTAAAATAAATATATAATATAATATTATAATTAAAATAAAATTAATATAATATTAACTACAATTATATTATTATAAAATAATGATTAATATAAATCTATCAACTAATATATATTTTATTTATTTTAAGTTATAATGAAACAAATCTAAAGCGTAAAAAGAGATTTTAGTTAAAATTATAAAGCTTAAATCTAAAGTTATTTTAATCATTATTTTATACTAATATAATTAATTTAATAATAATAGTTAAATAAAACAGAAGATTTTAGTGATTTTTTTTAAAATAGAAAATGAAAATTAATTTAATAATAATAAATAAATAAAATAGAAGATTAATAAATTTTAAATTATTGAAGTGAAAATATTTTAAACATTACTTGACATAAATTTATTATTAATAAAGATCAATTTGTATGTTATTTTATGTTTAAGGAGATTTTTGAATATTGCAGGGATGAAATTCAAAAAAATATTTTTCAGGGACTAAAACTGAAAAATGTTATATTTACAGGGACCAAAAACTGTTTCCGTTTGTCGGTTAACGTTTTTGTAACGTCCACTTAACGTTAAGGACCAAATATAAATCTTTTTTGATATTACAGGAATGTAAACCAAAAAAAAAAAATTACGAGGACCAAAATCAAAAAAGGTTATATTTACAGGGACCAAAAACATATTTAAACTTTCTTTTATTATATTTACATTTTAAAAAGTATAAATAAATATTTAAGTTAATATTAATTTTGCACAATTAATTATAGGTAACCGTATTTTAATGGATGTCGTAGGTGCTAATACCTTCCATACACATAATCGACTTCCGAACTCAAAATTTAGTTTCAAATACCATTTTTCTTTTTTTAAGGGTTTCTCAATGTTTTCTCTATTTTAAATAAACTTTTGTGGCAACTCTATTAAATTCGAGAAACACTCAAAATTTTAAACTGCGACACTAAATTATAATTATATATCAATAATAAAAAAAATAGATAAAAATTATAAATTATATAAATAAATTGAATTTGTTGATTCAAAAATGTTAAATATGCTAACCAAATTGAAGACCATTGCATCCGTGTGATGTTATCCTTTAATTATGGCAAACAGTATATTGAATGGCTAGCTCCTTGAATTCATAAACACTAGGTGTTTCGGTGCCCACATGGGTTGATCCTACTGTTTTAAACTTCGACCTTTTAGATATATTGGAGAAGGTCAATCAATATAAATGACGGATCTGAAACATCCCCCAAAATATAGTCAACACTTATACTTTTAATTAAATATGTCTCCAATAGTTAAAAAAAAAAAATTTGATACTCATTTATATCTGATATCGTAATAGTTTAATTTTTTTACTGAACTCACACTTTACTAAAGAGTTAAGCTCAAACTTTACTAAAGAATTAAGCCGATTAAAACTATTATTCACGACATTCTCGCGACTAAATATTATTGATCGATTTGCAAGTTTTTTGCATTGTAATTATTTTACAAGTTTTTACCTTATGCAAATGCTGAACTTTGTTCCAACTTAAACGAGAAAATTGTGAGTGACGATTCTAATTAATCTTGTTGTTAAGTTTAAAGCCACTAGAGGAACCAATTGTTATAAACATCAATGCGACAATACATATAATTACATTTAATCATTTCTATTTTATTCGTTAATCAACTAAATTCACTTCTCCTTAATGTGTATATGGGACAGGACTGAATAAACCCATTTTCTGCTTTCATACCGACGAGTACTACCGAGAGTTTAATTTGCGCGACTTAAGTTATTTGAAACTCATGAAAAGAGGGAAATAGAAGGTCCAATTTCTATTGTTTTTCTCGTTACACTCGATTTGGCACACTATAGTGTATAAGTTTTCAATTCAAATCACGCACCTAACTTGATACACAGACATTCTAGAGATTGTTGGTTGGGCCATATAAAACGTTACATCTATAGTATTAGTATCTATGAAGCCCCTTCCTTTTATGACGTGTGGTATAAAAGAGTACTGTACTATGCTTGCTTTAAAAAAATGAACCCAAAAAAAATGTCCTCCTATGATTTTTTTTCAAGTGCCTTAAAGACAACACATTAAATAATCAAATATAAAAATAATATTTTAAAAAGTTTAAAAATTAAGTTTTTCAAAACAAACTTCCATATGTCTGAAGGACACTTAATTATTAACAAAACTAATTAATATTATCAATTAACTTTTTTGACAATTCTTATTAGCATCCGTTTTCTTTGACAATTCTTATTAGCATCCTTGACAAAAGGAGGAAACTAATCAAACTATATATCACATGTCATATAAAATAGAAAAGCTAGGAGGTGTCGGCAATGCTGCGAATGGATTGAAATCACTCAATGATATATAGGCTAATTATTTTTATTGAAAAATTTAGAGAATCTTTTTATTTCCTATTTTCTTCAATAAAAAGGAACATGCCATTATATTTTTAATATTTTTTAAACAACAATATTATCTATTTTAATTGTTAATTTTTAATAAAATATTAATTTTGAAATAAAAATGAAAAATAAAATAGAACAGAACATATAATTTGATTCTAGCATGAATATCCCAATAATTAATCTTATGCAGGCAATAATGGTACGATGCAATGGTTGTTAAACAATGGGCCAACCAGTTGGGCCAAATGGAGAACAACTCCGACAAAAGTAAGAATGACGTTTAACCATGGGAAGATGCTCTTTCCGCCTCTCAAAATTCTCGATTTTTTTATCGTACTTCAAAATTTAGTAGTGTAAAACTTTAATTCGGTAATAAAAAATAAGATAAATAATGTTATTAAAAATTTTAATCTACAAAAAAATTTACACATATTTAATATACATTAGAAATAGATGAACAACCACGTTAACTATATGTATACTTTAATTGATTGGGCCTCTTTGTTGAACTATGGAGAATATTTAGAAAAATTTACCTCAACAAATCTTTCAAAAGTTCAGATTTGCTTTTGACTTTTAAAATAACAATAAAAAATTCTCCAAAGTCACAAGATTTTTAATGTGTTATATATTAAGTTTATCAGAATATAATTTAATTTTGTAAAATTTAATTTTGAGTATTTCAAAATATATTTTTATATCGAAAAATGTAAATTAAATTTGTCGATATAATATTTTTTTTAAAGTTCAAAGTTTTGGAAATCTTATCTCACAATTTGAGTCTTATCTCATAATGGGTGGTTTGAGTAAAATATGCTATAGAGGTATAATTATAGGGTAGAGTGTACAATTTTCACAATATATGTATGCTAAATCAAGGGCCTAGCTATTTCCACTCTCCACATCCGTTTGAAGTAACAAAACAATTTTTATGTTGTTCAGAAGTATAATTTCGAACAAAAAGAGAGTCCATTGCTTAATTTATTTTTTTTCCCTTTAATAAAACAAAAAGAACTCATGTGAGAATTTTTGGAAATGTGGAAGTGGATAAAGTTAATCCCCTATATCAATGTATGTTGTTGATTTAAATTTATTCCAAAAACAAAAAATTATTGTACGTATTCAATCAAAATTACTATTGTCAAAAAATAAGTGAGTTGAAAATCATTTTTGACTAGATAAAATGCTGCTCATGTTAGTTCTTTTATAAAGCTCCATAACTTAATATTGTTTGAATCTCAAAGTGTTAATGTGATTGTTGAGAAAGAATAATCTCCTGTGACATTACAGTAACGGGAAAATTAGGTCCTTAAAAAGTAAAAATGTGCAAGGGATTTATAATATGAAAGAGTTTTTTTTTTTTTTTTTTTTTTTTTTTTTTTATGTTTGAATGATGGAGATTGATCATATGGAGAAAACATAAGAGATTCTTATTAGATAGAATCCATTTTGTTTTAATAAATCAATATTCACTTTGTTTTCTATATACTACATCCGAAATAAAATACATACAAAAATAATATTTATATAGTTGGTCACAACAACTTTTTGGTTGGTCTTCTCTCTTTATCACTTTCGTAATGAATTCTTTCAATTAAATCCTAATTTTTTTGAACTACTAAATGTTTTCAAAACAAATGGCTAATATTGTTGAACCCATTTATGAAATGTCAACCTCAAGATCTTCTTAAAATATAAGAGCAAAAGTAATTCATCTGTGAGTTTAGAGACTGAGAGGGAGTATGAAAGGAATGGGGTAATCACAAAACTCAATGTCCTAACTTTAGAGACTGAGGGGCAATGTTTTCCACACCATAAAAGCATTAATCTTTCAGCCTAATGATATGAAATCTTATCTAAATGAAAACTTTTTGTGTTTATTTAACCAGCCATAACACTCAGGTACCTTATCATAAACATGAAGTGTTAATCTATCTATTTAATTTGCACTTTCAGCTACCAAGTCATGAAAATAATGTGCAGCTCACCATCAATTAAACTTGTGCGAAAAATTATTTGACTATTCATAACTATAACTTTAACTTGTGTTATTCTTTTTAATGTTTTTAGAGATCCTATTCAAATCTAAAAAATTGGATCATAATAAAATTGGAGACTCTTTTAGATCAATCTTTATCGCACTTTTATGTATTTGATAAAATTATAGTATACAAATTAACCGTAAAATGTCTCTTTGAATTATCTTTAAGACCTTTTACAATGGAAAAATCTCTTTTAAGATATTTCGTAACTAAAAAATTTATTATTTTAGAAGCAAGAGCATTCCAATTTCTTAGATCAAATACATCAAACAAATATTCAAATGGATTTGCTTGCTCTACATTGTCATCTTCATTATCAAGTGAATTATTCAAATTAACATCATTGTTATCATCACAATGAACATTATCAACATTACCAACATCATCATTATCATTATCAACATCATCATTTTCAATATGCACATTATCAAGAATTTCAACATCAACATTATGATTTTCAACCGAAATTAGTGGCTTTTTTATAAAAAAATTATCAAGAGCTCCTGCTTGAGATTGAGTTAACTATCTTCAAATTATTTCTTTTTCTTACTCTTCTCATATCCAGAATCATACTTTCTAATTATATGAGGCATAGTAGAAAAACCTAAAATTTCTTACAATTGTGTCGGCTAATGATCAACTCCGCAGTATTTATCGGCAATCGATCTAATAGATACAAACGATCTATTAGTACCATTGTAAATCACAAAATCAGAGTTACTAGGATCTAAAACTCTAACATCAAATTAACCGCTAATGAGTTTCTAAAATCAGTAAATCAACAATGTTAAACAAATTCCTAATATCAATATATCACAAAATCCTAACCTCTTCAATATTCTAACACAATCAATCTTCTTTATTGGTTGGGTCGCAATTCTGGAGCATTTTGGAATTTGGAGAAAAAATTTACACAAACAGTAAGTGAGAAAATAAAATTATGCTTTTGTGGGTCGATGCGGAGATAAGATGAGAGCTGAGACAAATTAAGTTTAGTTTGATTGAAGGGAAGATAGAGAGAAGTGTATAGTGGAACTATGAGAGTAATTTCAGAATTTGAATATTTTAGACATAAAGTGCAAATATAAAATTTTAGAGTGGTCAAAATCTAAAAAATCAAAGATATGCTTAATTGTAGTTTTAGTTTCTATATTTTTACTGATTCACGAAATTGGTTCCCCTATTTTTTAAAGTTGACAATTTTGATCCCTCCATATGATTTTTTAATTAAAAAATGATGACGTGAAATGCTTTAAATAACGTGATATTTAATACAATGATGTACAATCATTAACAACCGTGAAATTTAAAAACTTTGATTTCAACTTCAAATTTTTTTTCATATTTTTAATTTAATTAATGACATATGAATAATTAATGTATCTAGATGATTCTATATCATAGAATTGTATGTCACGTCATTAAAAATATGTTAAATCATCATTTTTTAGTTCAAAAATTAAGTAAGAGACCAAAAGTGTTGACTTTTAAAATAGAAGGATCGTTCCATGAATTGATAATAATATAGGGTCAAAACTGCAATTAAGTCTTAAAGATATTAATGCAATTTTTCGAAATTCAAGATATACTATAAAAGAAATTGGGGTCTCACAATTTGAGAATATATGTTAATGATCTGGTTGTACAATTTAAATGTCGGTCCTGCTAATGAAACTCAATGTTATATTATTACAATTTCTTATTATCAAATATACCAAAACTTTCCTGTTTTTGTGTATAAAGATTGCATCCACAAATTCCAGCCCATATTGTGCTTTCAATATATTTGTTTGCTCTTTAGATGTTTTTGAGTAGCAGTTAAACTCAACGACCAACGTCATTTATTTTGTTGGATATATATCATTTTCGATTATTGTTACATTTACTATTTTAGGAAGATATTTTCATTCGTTTGTTTG
This sequence comes from Cicer yamashitae, assembly GCA_037974755.1. Lineage (NCBI taxonomy): Eukaryota > Viridiplantae > Streptophyta > Magnoliopsida > Fabales > Fabaceae > Cicer > Cicer yamashitae. The sequence goes on from JBBPBQ010020323.1 coordinate 10,969,617, forward strand.
ATGAACAAAATATGTACATTTTTCATATTTATAGTAATCATCATAAGACAAATAAATATTTACATTTTATATTTATATTTATTATAACACTGAGCTAGTATATGAATACAGATAGGATCAAAAGAAACAAAAGTCAATATAATGTATTCAATCTGTCTTTTGTCGGTCAGCCTATGCCTTGTTTGGAAGTGTTGGGATACTCTGTTCATTCCAGAAAAAGTTTTCAGGATCAACCTTAGTCTTAACATTCACCAACCTTTCAAAATTTTTATTGAAGTACTTTATACTATAAACCACTCCATCATTGTAATCATCCTTACCATGTCTATTGATACCAATATCAAGGTCCCTATAATTCACATAAGCACTTCTTGGATTCTTTGACACAAATGGTGTCATGTAACTATATAACATTCTAATCTGACTTAATAAACTCTTTTCTACATCATCTCCTTTTTCTTCCCAACTCACAGTATATTGAATTTTGTATAGATTCCCTGCACGGTGAGGAAATGGTGTAGCATCATAAGCAACCTCATTCATTTTTCCTCCATAAGGATTGAAAACAAGCTCAACTTTTCCAAGTTCAACCATCTTCTTCAATATCCATTTCAACCCATCTTTAGGAATTGGTGATTGTACATAATCAGATTTTCTTTTGCTGGAATGAACTTTGTAATGGTTTCTTTCAAGCAATGCATTTAAGGAGGAACCATCACTGAAATTAGCCCACCAAAAAACAGATTCAATCCAACTCATTTCCTTGCAAGTTTCCTTCTTTAGTCCCAACAAAGGAAACTCTTTCTCCAAGAGTGTCACAAGTTCATCAGCACCTCCAAGAAACAAAGCCTGAAATGAAGCTCTTATGGTTTTCTGACCCTTTAAAATTTTTGAACTCACAGGCTGCAAAACTAGTCTCATGAAAAGCCTATCATCAGTGTGTGGAGCAACTTGTTGCCACTGGAAAACAAGATCAGTTGCATTCTGATCCAAAGTCTTGTCAACTTGAAAAACTGCAACTTTTTCTGGTACAGAAACTAGTTTAACGGTGTATGATAAAATGACTCCAAAACTTGCTCCTCCACCACCTCTAATGGCCCAAAAAAGATCTTCCCCCATAGTGTTTTTGTCAAGAACCCTACCATTGACATCAACAATTTTAGCATCAACAACATTATCAATTGATAACCCAAATTTTCTCATCATATTACCATACCCTCCTCCACTTAAGTGACCACCAACACCAACACCAACACCAACCCAAATTTACTCCAGCAGGAAAGCCATGAACTTTACTCTTCTCCCATATCCTATAATAAACTTGTCCAAGACTTGCACCGGTTTGAATCACGGCGATTTCATTTTGTATATCGACAGTGATGTTCTGAAAATTGAACATGTCAAGGATAATAAAGGGTACCTCAGAGATATATGAAATAACTTCAAAATCATGGCCTCCACTTCTGATTTTGAGATGAAGACCAATGGTTTTGGAGCAAACTATAGTGGCTTGTACTTGGTTTTCATGCAGAGGGGTGACAATAAGTAATGGTTTTGTGGTGGAGGGGGTGTTGAACCTTGCATTTCTAACAAAGGCTTGAAAAATGGAGGTGTATGATGCATTGGTTTGGGCATAGACTATGTTGGAAACTTGATCTGGTTGGGTTGTGTGGCTTTTAAGACACTGAAGAAAAGTTACAAAAATGGAATCTCTTGATGGGGCTGCTTTAGAATTAGAAACATGTGGAAGAAGAAGAATAATCATAACAGAGAGAAATGCCAGAGGATTTGACTTATCCATTGTTATTCTGGAAAGTGTAGTCACATAAGATAAGGGTGATAGAGGGTTGGACTTTATACAAAACAAGACATATTGGACCACATAAGTTATGTCTTTAGTGAGTAATAATTGTTCAGCTGTATTAACACAAGTTGTGACATTTTTAGTTTATCCAACTCATTCAAGTGCATCTGGAAAGCATGGCAAAAAGACTAACAGTACGTGTCATTGTCTCCTACAGTGATCATTTTCTAGATTATTGATGAACTTTATTCTCACATTGGGCTCAGAAGCAACATGCATATATCTCACTGCATATTCGCATCTCATTGGGAAAAGAAAAACAAAAACAGCACAAAACAAACATTTCACAAATCACAATATACTATATAAAAATTCTGGTGCAATACATGTCCGCAGCAATATCAGTAATAATTGGTATTTTGTTTAAGGATAGCACTTTGATTCTGTCTATAAAAACGTGACTCTATCATCACCACAACTCACTCTGGTTAGATATTTGTTTAAGATTAAAAATATATAAATGAAAACTACATAATAGAATATGGACTAAACACAATTTTTAAATGTTGAGGGTATCTCAAGAAATTTTTTTGAAGCATGTAGCCTTGTATTTTATTTGTGGGAGCTTTTTCGTGCCATAATATAAATCACATTCAACCTCATAAGTCATACCCACATATTTTGGACGTTTCTATTGATCAATGTATTATAATTGTAGGAACTAATTTGCCCCTTAATTTAAATCATATGCAATCTCATAATATCCATTATATTTTGGACGTGCCTATTGTTCAAATTATTTTTAGTGGAGTGATGATCATTATATTTTATTTTGAGATCGGTCACAAGTCAAACCAAGATACTAAATTTTATGTTGAGATCTCATATATTAATATGATCAAATTAGTGATTAAAGGTCAGTTTTATGAATTGATTTAAACTTAATTAAAATTCTAAGACTTTTCCGAGCATTGTCTAATTGCAGAAATATGTACACATAGAGGAGTTACTTCTTTATGAAATTCATTGTATTTCTTTTCTTTCTCAACCGAAACCAGTTGTTATGTGATTGTTACTGATCTACTGACAGTGGCATACCCATTTTTTGGTGACAAATTTCTTTGCAAACACACTTTTAAGATTTTAATCAAATAAACAGAAGAGTTTAGCTTCATTATATGAAATTTTAATCTAAATATGTGCATGTATAATTACAATAATCAGATGAACAATTCAAGGACGAGAAACCATACAATTAACACCTTTACCATAGTTTTCCTATACAAGCTGGAAAGTAACAATTTGTCTGCACCAGAAGTACCGGCACCGGAGTCGAAACCTGCAATCAGTGAAGGAAAAACATTCAAAAATGAATCCTGCAAGTATGTTTCATTAGAAAAGATCAATATATCAAGATATTGATTAGTTCTCTTCTGTTTTCTGAAAGTACAATGAAGCAGAATTAATATCACTAGTAACAAGGGTTTTATTTTCCTTGGCCGAATAGAACTGATTGTTATTTAAAGATATCATTTAGAATGATGAATAATCTATGTAGCACTGACACTTCAAATTGCAGGTGTCTCTAGTGTCCGACATGTGTCAGTGCCCGACATCATAGTAAATAACATCAGTCAAATTGAAGAAAAAAAAATCCAAAAATTTCATGGTTGCAAAATTGCAATAAGTTCAAGCATATGCATGGTATAATTGGATAAGAATAAAAATGTTAAGATAAGGAAATGAATGATGAGATTTAAAATGTATTTTCTGCCATTTTTCATCTATTCTGGTTGGAACCAAAATCATAAAAAAAAAATTAAAAAACAAAAAAGCAAAAGCAGCTTGCACGGATCTTGCTTATTAAACAATCTATTAAGTGTTGCACCAACAATTGTTTGCCTAAGTCAAATAATTCCAGTCATTGGATCCACTGAAATTGCTTCATGACCTCACGTATTTGCAATAAATAAAATCATATGAAATAGTAAAATAATATATTGGAAATGATGGATAATCTTTTGAATTAATTAAACCCAAACTATTATTATAATCAAATTATTTACAGAAACAGTAGGAACTATTAGGCTAACTAATAATAACAAGGAACAAACAAGTGCATAAAATCAGTATTCATTTTCATAACTCCATCCTCTATTACTTACCAGGGTGAGTTGGAATACTCTGTTCATTCCTGAAGAAATTTTCTGGATCAACTGCGGTTTTGATCTTGACCAGCCTCTCAAAGTTGTTATTGAAATACTTCACTCCATACACAACCCCTTGTTCATAACTACTATTTCCAAAATCATTGATACCAATATCAAGGTCCCTATAATTTAAGAAGGCTCTTCTTGGACTATTGGACACAAAAGGTGTCATGTAATTATATAGCATTCTAGCCTGATTTATAAAATTATTTTCTACATCAATTCCAGGTTCCTCCCAATTCACTGAATACTGAATCTTGAACAGATTCCCTTCACGGTGAGGAAAAGCGGTAGCATTAGATGGTATCAAATTCATTTTTCCACCATAAGGATTGAAAACCAATCCTACTTTTCCCAATTCAATCACCTTCTTCCATATCCCTTCCAACCCATCTTTTGGAATTGGATCCTGAACATAATCAGATTTCCTCTTGAAAAATTTCGCCGAGTCGATTTTCCTGTCAAGAAGCACATCTGGTTTTGAATCATTGCCAAAACTAGCCCACCAAAGCACAGAATCAATCCAACTCATTTCAGAACAATTTTCTTTGTTTAAACCAAGAGAAGGAAACTCCTTCCCCAAGAGTGTGACAATTTCATCAGCTCCTCCAAGAAACAATGCCATAACAGTGGCTCTAACTGTTATCTCCCCTTTCACAACCTTAGAACTCACAGGCTGCAAGAGAAGCCTCATGAAAAGCCTATCATCCGTACGTGGCGCAACTTGCTGCCACTGGAAAACAAGCTCAGTTGCATTCTGATCCAAATTCTTCGCAATGCGAAAAACAGTAACAACTTCAGGTACAAGAACCAACTTTACAGTATATGATAAGATAACACCAAAACTTGATCCTCCACCTCCTCTAATAGCCCAAAAAAGATCTTCCCCCATAGTGTTCTTATCAAGAATCCTACCATTAACATCAACAATTTTAGCATCAATAATATTATCAATTGATAACCCAAATTCTCTCATCATGTTACCATACCCTCCACCACTGAAGTGGCCACCAACACCAACAGTAGGACAAACCCCAGAAGGAAAGCCATGAACTTTACTCTTCTCCCATATCCTATAATAAAATTCACCAAGAGTGGCACCAGATTGAACCACAGCAACCTCGTTTTGTATATCAACACTGATATTCCTGAATTGGAACATGTCAAGAATAATGAAGGGTTGGTTGGAGACATATGAAAGACCCTCAAAGTCATGTCCACCACTCCTTATTTTGAGTTGAATTCCAATGGTTTTGGAGCAAAGTACAGTAGCTTGGACGTGTGATTCTTGAAGAGGAGTGATGATTAGTAAAGGCTTTGGAGTTGAAGTGGTGTTCAATCTAGCATTACGAATATAAGCTTGGAGAACAGAAGAAAAAGAAGCGTTGGTTTGAGAAAAGAGTGTGTTGGAGAATTGGTCTGAAGATTTTGTTTGGTTTGTTAAACAGTGAATGAAAGAGGTGTACAATGATTCTGCTGTTGATGTTGTCTCTGAAATAGAGACATTAAAAACTAGCAGAAGAAGAAAAACACTAGAAGAATAGACAAAACAACTAGATTTTCCCATTCGGTAAAGTGTTAGTGTAAATGCGGGTTATTACTTGCGGAAATGACTCGGTTTGTTTCTTTGGACATTTTAGGAATTGTCAAAACTCAAAAGGAGTTCTATATGTCGGTCGAGGAAATAAAAATATAATAAAGAATATGAAGAAGCTATTATCAATAGCTTATACAAGAGAGCGTGAAAATAAATAAAAAAATGTTTGAAGCTATTATCAATAAAATGTTTGAAGATGCTTAAGGCTAGCATTAACACTGTTGTGCTGTCTTTTGAAGTCGATGAAAACATGGCAACGGTGTTGTGTCGTGTAGTTAAGGAGACGAATTTAAGTTTCCTCCATTAACATGGATGATATCGTACAATGTTTTTATCAATGTTTATTTTAATGTTAAAAATGGCAAAGTTAAAACCAACAAAAATAAAAACATGGCAGAGCACCTAGAGCTTCTGGGCTACTAAAAAGGACGTAAATCTCATGCTGAAATTTGAGACATGATTGATTAACGATTTAGGAAGAGATAAAGACATAGTATTTTTTTATTACTTGCTTCTCATTTGTAACTTGGTGTGTTTACAAGCTATATGTAAATGGGTCCATTTAGCTTGGACCTCTACATGTTTTGGTTCACACTGAGCCCATTAATTTTACCTACTATATTGAGGGTTTTATCCAATTATCTCGTTATTTATACATTCCTCCACAATATATATGAAAAATTTAATAGTTTCTCAGAACTCATAAAAATTATAAAATAAATACATTAAAAATTTTAATAAAATAAAATAGATTATAATAAATTGGATCGGTGGAAAATAGCTTGGTTTATTTATTCCAAAACAAGGGATGAATAAGGATTGGTTTATTTATTCAAAAAAAAATGACTTCTTTCCATCATTATCAAAACCCAGTAGGCTTGAGAGAGGTCAAACTCCAAAAATCTAAAGGTAAAGCAGTGATTTTGTTGAAGCTAAGATCCAAAGCTTGAAGCTTGCTAAGTTTGCCTAAAGTGGTATGAGGAATAGGACCAGTGAGACCAATACCAGAAAACTTCAACTCTAAAATATGTTCTTTGTTGGCATCACAGAAAACCCCTTTCCATGAACAAACAGAACTAGAAGAAGAAAAGTTGTAAACTTTGGAGGATGATGTTAAACCCATTTTCTTCAAAAACTCGGACACAAAGTACTCATCAGTGTTTGGTTGCTGAAAAGCTAAATGCTTGAAAAAAAATGTTAAAATAAGAACAGATCCAAATACCGCCAAACCCATTAAGGAATGATATTTAATACTTAGAAACTATGCAGAAAAAAAAACCCTTTTGTGCATTCAGAATGCTTTGAGCCTTAAAAATAAAAAATAAAAAATAAAAAAAATTGCAGAAATCGCGTTCGCAGCCTTAATAAACACACCTTGTATTATAAGGATGTATAATGTTTTTGGTCAATATTGAATCAAATAAATCCAATTTTGGGTCTTCAACCTTCTACTGTTTTTTTTGGTAATTTTGATCCATTAATCTTTTCAACAAAAATAATTACAACAAAACTAATAGTTAATAATACAATTTTTCTATCCTTTCACACATGACCTCCACAACAGGTAACCCATTTGCATCTCCACCATTCCAGTAAGATTGACCCAAAATGGACCAATTTTTTCATAGGTTCATTCTATACGCAACCTATGTAAATGCAAACCTAAGGACATCAATGTTGGGAGAAGAGTGCAAGCTACACATTTTTTAATACATTTTTTTTTTTATTGATTAACACTCCCATAAATTCTACAAAATCATATGAGTCCTATATGAATTTAGTGGGACTCATAGATTTAACCAATAAAAGAGTATTAAAAAGTGTATTAAATAATGTGTTGCTAGCATTATTCATATCGGGAACATGATGTGATTCACAACTAAAATAGTAAATATCAATGTTTTAAAAATCAAAATGAACTGACCAGTTCAATCGATTGATTGATTTGATCTCAATTGTACCGAGAACAGCTAAGATGTCGATGTCAATTGTTAGTTTTTTTTTTTTCTTTTGAATGGATGTGAGTTGTATAGTTACAACCACAAAGAATTAGAATCAATATTTGTCAACATTTTAAAAACCAAATCTAAGAATCAAACCAACCGATAAAGTGTCTGGTTTTTGATTCAATCAGTTGAATTGGCTGTTCGATCCAATTTATAAAATAATGGTTAATACAACAAAGGTCTTGAAGTAGACTAGCAACTCATAACCATCTTAAAAAAAGTCATGCTTAAAAAATCGATAACAAATAACAACATACTAAACCTTGAATTATTTGAACAGACCAAACTTATTTATGCCAAGATTAGCTTCACCCTGACTATTCCCACCCTAAGTGCAAATGCATATAAACGGTAGTGGCGATATCACAGTTTGGTTTATGATCACCTCCTTAGAGTCGCCATCGTACCTTTCAAACTTGAGGCAATGAATTGTTTATTCAAACTGTATATCACATTATGCTTATTGACAGAACTACAAGTTATATTCGGGGCTATCATTCTTCGGATAAGATATCAGAACATGGATCATCTCGTTTATCATAGACCAATTTTCAAAAATATTACCAACCCATCGATGATTCAGTAGTGGTAAAAAAAACTGGCATAGTTCCCATCTGGACTATGAGCACCCATCGTTTTCCTTTACTCTTGATGACAATCATTGCCCCTGCATTCTAAGTGCTGTAACCACCATCAAATCGTGTGTTTGGAACTGCAGTACGAAGACTTCCAATTCCAATGCACTGTTAACTGAAGCTCCAAGTTTCAATCGCAACACACAGCGACACCGTAGTGCTTTCCAAACACATGCTAAACCTCCCCTAGCCAAAATACACATAGCATCGCCAAATAAACCTTCATCATACCAAGAGATCCCCAAATCTAACCTCTGAATCATCTATGGATAGAAAGCTAAGTCATGAAAATATTCCAGTGTTCCAAGAGTGAATTTCGTAGAAAAAAAATCTCATCAGCAAATTATGAAACAATTCAATATAACCCTCATTTTTGTCAAAGCCTCTAAAGTCTAAATGTGTAGCTAGAAATTATTATGTAACGATTCTGCCCAAATATGTTGCTGCAGGAAAACCGAAAAAGGCCAATACCAAAGCAGCCAAGTGACTTCAAAATGAAAAAAATGTATGACTAATTGGTTGAGTTCCAAAAAACACAATACAAAATTATCATTGAACATAAGGATGCAACAAATAATTTGCATTAATTATACCGAGCATAGCATTTAAACAAAAGCGCTTACCTTAGAAAGAGTCTCTGCCTTCCCAAAAAAGACTTAAATAATGAAATAATGTGGACATTTAGATTTCAGATCATAACCTGCAAGAATAATTTACATGTATAAGAAACAGAATGATCAAAGAAAGATTTACATCAATGGTTTACATAGTTCATATCTAAGTCATAATGAAATTTTTCTTCGTAATTGCGTTTAATGACTGTAACAAGGATAGTACAGATGTTGACCCTTGTATTGATTTGCTAATAATTAGGATCAGAATTGTGATTTAATTATTATTTTTTTGCAAAAGCAAATAAAGAAAACGGGAAACAATAAGCTTATATTAACTATTAGAAATGCCACTGCTGCAAGCTTTCTGCTGTATTTATCAGCTGATTGTGGATTCATCTATGCTGTTTTGAGTCTAATGGTAGTATAGATTCTGTCTTGTGCATCTTATCTGTTACCAATAGTCACCACATGAGCACACCCCATCTTGAAAATGATGATATCGAATAGGGTCTCTAATTACAATGTGCCGCTGCTCTAGCTTTGCTATAAGTTTTGCAAATATATGACAATCTCCACAGATCTTTAGGTTCTTCCATATTCTAATAGTTTTCTCCCTTGGAAAGCTTATAATACCAAAAACAATTGCCAGCTTTTCACTGTGGTGTCGAAGGGAGTATTCACTCTGTTCCTCTTCAAGATCTTGTAGCACAAAATTTGTGTCAGGAACATAACCAGCATCAGTTAGTCTTCGAATATATTGGCTTAACTTTCTATTGATCTCATCTATTTGAGGATGAGATTGATCTCCCACAATAAAAGCATGTATTTGCTTATCGACTTCAATCCAACTACATCCAGGTTCTTTCCTTATCCCCCTTGCTTTCATAGTCCTCCGAACTTCTGCAACATCATCCCACCTTTTCGAATTTGCATAAATATTAGATAACAATACATAGGCTCCTGTATCCTGTCGATCCAACTTTAGAATCTCCTTAGCAGCGTATGTGGCTAAATCCACATTCCTATGGGCTCTGCATGCATCAAGCAAAGTCCTCCACGTCACGACATCTGGCTCGCAGTTCATTTCATGAATCAACTTAACCATTTCATCAAGCTTCCCTGCTCTTCCAAGAAGATCAAGCATGCAGCTATAGTGTTCTCTACCAGGATCTATCCCGTAAAGGTTCTTCATAGATCGAAAATAGTGCCAACCTTCATTTACTAACCCTGCATGACTACACGCAAACAGAACCCCAAGAATTGTAATATAGTTTGGTCTTGGACCCGAGACTTTCATGGAATCAAATAAATTGAGGGCCTCCATGCTGAAACCATTCTGGGCCAACCCAGCAATCATGGTGCTCCAGGAGATTACATCCTTACCAGCCATCCGATTGAAAATGAATTTTGCATCTTCCAAACTACCACACTTACAATACATATCTAAAAGTGCATTGCTAAGAATAAGATCTTGATCAAACTTCAACACATGTGCATGTGCCTGCCTCCCTAACTCCAACAATGACAAACCAGTACACGCTCTCAAAACACTTGTGAGTGTCGACTGATCAGCCGGAAACCCTGCTCTCCTCATACTCTTGTATAGGTTTAAAGCTTCATCCCCATCACTGTGCTGAGCAAAAGCAGCAATAATGGAGTTCCAAACAACAGAGTCTCCAGTCACCATCTCACGAAAAACACCTAGAGCTTCTAACAACTCACCCAACTTCGAGTAAGCATCAATAAGAGCACTCCTAACAAAAACATCAGACTCCAACCCTGCTTTCACTATGCTAGAATGCAGCTGTTTGAGATCACATAACCTCTCACATGCTCTCAAAACAGATGAGAAAGTATAACTATTAGGCATGGCACCATCCCTAATCATAAAAATCAAAAGCTTCATAGCTCGATCATTAAGTTTAGCACAAGAAAAAGCAGATATCATAGTTGTCCAGGAAACAACATTCCGTTCAGGCATTTTATCAAACAGTATCTGTGCTTCTTCCAAAAGGTTGAATTTCACATACATATTGAGAAGAGTGTTGATCAAGAACGCTTTTGGTTGATACCCATGTGAGAATATATGGTGATGAACGCGTTTTCCTTCTCTAACAGCCCCATGAGCCAAGCAACACTTGATGAGCTCAGAATATGTTATTGCATCAGCACAGACTCCGTGTCTTTCCATGGCATCCAAGGTTTGCATGGCTCTGGGAAGGTCTTTGTTGTAGCAGTGATTGAGTAGTGAACTAGTTTCAGGGGCCACGTTGTGTGGGAATGCAACACGTGAACAACTACGCGACCAAGTTATTCGAAACAACATTAAGCGCTTTGAAACACCTTTCATCTGTTCGGCTCGTTCGTTAGTTTCGTAACTTGGCTTTTCTCACGATAGTGTTTTTATCTTTAATTCTGAAAATTGCAACCACAACTAGTGTGTTATGATAATTATTTTTCAAGGAACAAATATTCCTTTTCTATTAAGTATCATCCACTCTATTAGTTATTAGAATTAATTCGGGACGGTAACATAACCTAGCGGGATCCCACCCGAAAATGTCTTGGACGGAAAAAAAATCCATTTGATTGCATGTGGGATTTGGGCGTGGGTTTTCTCCACAATTAAAATTTAAAGGGGAACAGATTTTAGGAGTTAATATCCACCCCACACTCAATCTGCTCCGCTTGTAATATTATTGTAATTTTAAAATTTTATAAATATATATATATATATGTACATATTGAATATATTTAATATTTTTTAAAATATTAAAATTTTAATTATATATAAAATATTTTTTATTTTTTATTGTCTAATAATAATTATTTTTATATTAATTATAATAAATATAATTTTTAAATTTATAATTTTATATATATATATTAATGAGTACAGGTGTAGACGGAAATATTCGAACTCCAATATAAACGGAGATAGGCTGTAAATTTCATACCTACTAAAAAAAATAAGAGTGCAAATTTTCTCCGATTAATCAAGTGCAGGTTGGACGGAGCAAAATTCACTCCCGTTCCATTTCGTTGTCATATCTAGAATCAATTGACATGCAGTGACTTTAAAAATAAAAATAACATTATAATTATTGTAAATTTACTGTAAAAGATGTAGCAATCAATATATTAACATGAGAATATATCATAGTAACATAATTGTATAATACGAATTGTCACATAAAGACTAAAAATAATCACACATATTCATTCAAAAACATTAAAACATTAATTATATAAGTTTTTTCATTTATATATATATATATATATATATATATATATATATATATATATATATATATTTTGTTTATTTATTAGATATCTAAATATTTTAATCCTATTGTGCCTTTATGCTAATTTTCTACTAAAACCCCTAACACTAAATCATCATTTTCGCCAATCTACTATACACATGCCATCTAAACATTAATTTCATTCGCAAAAAACTAAAAAAATGTAATTCCCTACACATTTATTACTATCAATCGGATACTTATACATTGTTATATTCTCTAAGTGTAAGTAATTAATTTCATAGTCTTCAATTCAATGCATAGTTTCTCATAGCTTAAATTAATTAATTTTTTTTTATTAAATTACCGTTTTGATCTCCCTCATATTTTTTAATTAAAAAAAAGATGATTTGATATATTTTAAATGATGTAACATACGAACTTACGATATAGAATTATTTATATGTTACTAATTAAATTACAAAAATGAATAATTTTATAAGTTGAAACTAAAATTTTTAAAGTGTTTTATTGAGATTTCATGCGTATTACTCATTCAATACCATTGTATCATATGTCGCATCGTTTAAAATATATCAAATCATAATTGTTTAGTTAAATTATTTGAGGGAAGAATCAATTTCAAAATAGAAAGGGGTTGAATTGTGTTTTACTATTTATTGGTGTGTTTTATTTTATCATTTAAAAAACAAAATCCATTCTTAAATTTATTAATTTGACACCGGTTCATCACAATTAAGTATGGCTGGTTGAAGGTTGTAAAACACACCTAAGGGGTTGAATTGTGTTTTACTATTTTAAAAATTTATTGGATAAACTTGGTAATTAAAAACACAAAATAAATAAACAAAGGAAAGAAGCCAATCACACAAAGATTTATACTGATTCACCACTAAATCGGTAGCTACGTTCAGTCCTTTTACCCTAAAGGATTTTCTCCAATAATTCAAACTGAATTACAACTCTTAACTTAAATCAGTTAAGTCTAGAACAAATGAAATAACGTGAGTAGACATGTTTTAAGTAAAACAAAGAAAAAAAATTGTGTAAAGCTTTCAATGAATTAAATTGGAATATCATATCTCTTTAATGCAGCAATCTACAGTCTAATGGCTATTCTATAAACTATCATTCATCTCAGCTTACAACAGAAATGAACAAAGTCTCTTAATGATACATACAAATTGGACAGTAAATAATTTTCTAACCTATAAAATATTATGACAAATTTCAATCTAGGTTTGAACTGGTTTTTCCTTGATATTAGCATGCTTTTAGATACCTCTTTTTTTATACACCCCTTCTTCATGGCTGCTTCTATTCTGCCATTATACTATTCTCAGATGAAAGTGATGGGATACTCTGTTCATATCTGAAAAAGTTGCTCGGATCAATTGCACTCTTTACCTCAACAAGTCTATCAAAGTTTCTTTTGAAATACTTGTTACCCCAAATACTAGCTTCTTCATAACTAACATTCCCATCTCCATTCACACCTATATCAACATCTCTGTAGTTTAGATACGAACTTCTAGGTGAGTTTGAAACATAAGGTGTCATATAATCATAGAGCTTTCGAATCTTATCTAAATATCGATCGGCAACATCATTACTTTCCTCTTTCCAACTCACTGAGTACTGAATTTTATATATGTTACCAGCTCTATGTGGGAATGGTGTTTCCTCCTCAGAAATCTCACTCATTTTCCCACCATAAGGATTGAATGTCAATGAAATCTTTCCCAATTCCACCATCTTCTTCCATATACCATCAAGCCCAATTTTTGAAATCGGCTCCTGCACATAATCCGATTTCCTCTTCAAAAACTTCTCCTGTGATGAATGTCTTTCAAGCAATACATCAGTCAAGGTCCCAACCGGATAGTTATACCAAAACAACACTGAATCAATCCAACTCATTTCAATACACTGTTCACCAACCAAACCCAATTCAGGAAACCTCTCAGTCATTACATCAAGCAGTTCATCTGCATCTCCAAGAAACAAAGCATTGAACTTAGCCTTTATTGTTTTCTCACCGTTTCTCTTAACAGGACTAATAACAACTCTAATAAACAATCCATCATGTATCTTATCAGCAACATATTGCCACTGATGAACAGCATCACTAGCACCTTGTTCCAATGTTTTTTCAACTCTAAAAACAGTCACAATTTCAGGCACAGAAACCAACCTAATCTTCCAAGAAACAATAACACCGAAACTAGCACCACCACCACCTCTAATAGCCCAAAAAAGATCTTCCCCCATTGAATTTCTATCAAGCACTCTTCCATCAACATCAACCATTTTAGCATCAATAACATTATCGATAGATAACCCAAATTTTCTCATCATGTTACCATAACCTCCCCCACTGAAATGTCCACCAACACCAACAGTAGGACAAACCCCAGCTGGAAAACCATGAACTTTACTCTTCTCAGCAATCCTATAATAAAGTTCACCAATTGTTGCACCTGATTCAACCCACAAAGTTTCATCTTTTAAGCTGAAAACAATTGATCTGAGCAAAAATATGTCAAGAACAATGAATGGGTTTTGAGATACATATGAAAGACCATCATAGTCATGACCACCACTTCTAATTCTGATTTCAAGATCAAATTTTTTGCAGCATAAGATTGATGATTGGATGTGGGAGACATGAGTGGGGACCACAATGAAAAGTGGTTTTGGAGTAGTGGATGAGTTGAATCTAAGGTTTCTTATGTAGGATTGTAAGATGGGTGAATATGAAGGGGTGTTGGGGAAATAGGTTACTTCAGAGATTGGATGAGAAGGTTCTGAATAGAGAGAAAGACATTGAAGAAGGGTATTTTTGGTATTATAAATAGAATATGAGGAAGAGATTGGTATTATTAATAGAATGTGGAATATAAAGAATGGAAGAAGGGATGATAGAATTGTAATCATCTCAGAGAAGAGAAGAGAGTTGTTGAGAAAGAAGGGGAAATGTTGCTGTTAACTACTTCAAGCTTAATGTGAAAGCAACAATTTCAATTGCTAATTTCAATCCTTTCTCTTTCAGCTTAGTCGTTGACTTGTTGTAGGTTAGGATCATTTAAATCTCTAATTGAGCAGGAGAAAATATCTAAGATATCAAATTGACAATTTTATTTATAAAAAAATACAATAATCGATATTAACCGTGTTATCCGTAAAGCAACACTATAATAGGGATATTTTGTTTTTATATCTTATTTTTATTTAAATTTTTTTATTATATTTAACATTTAAATTTATATATTAAAATATTTTATTTTTCATTTTACCTTTTAAGAGGTTGTATTTCCGCCTTGCAATCATCTAAGGATAATATTTTTTTTATCTCGGGATTCAACCCTCTAAAATCATTTATTTTATTTTTTATAACAAATGAATAATTGTTAATTTAATAAATAAAAAATAATTAAAATAATTAAAAAAAATGAATTATATTAATAAAATCAACTAAAATACATTTGATAAACATCAAATTTGCGATCGAGTAGATCTGCCATTATCAAATTTGCGATCGAGTAGATCTACCAAAACAACGTACTATATTATTTTAACAACGACAAAACTCGATCTGCCATTATCAAATTTGCGATCGAGTAGATCTGCCAAAACAACGTACTATATTATTTTAACAACTACAAATTAGCAACTTCATTCTTTAGTTAATAGCTATCTCCTATTTTTTCTCCTAATTTATCACAACTTATTTATTCTTACATTCAAAGTTATATAAAAATAGTTGTGATAAAAAGGAAGAAAAATAGAAGGGAGTTGTTAACAAAATAAAATTCAGTTGATAATTTATATAAATTAGGAGGAAGTTGTTAAAGTAATATAGCACATTGTTTGTTTTGGCACATCTACTCAACCGCGTAAAATTTGATGTATGTTTTTTTCATTAAATACATTTTGTTTGATTTTATTAATATAATTTGATTTTTTAAGTTTTTTTTAATTATTTTTTATTTATTAAATTAATAATTAATCATCTGTTGTTAAATAAATAAATGATAATAGATGGTCGCATCTCTAAGATGCGACCTCCTGTTAGAGGAAAAAAATACTTCTAGTATTGACATCCAACTTTGCGACCTCTTAAAGATAAAAAAGTAGAACATTTTGATATATAAATTTTAATATTTAATTAAAGAGAGAATTTTGAATAAAAATAAGACATAAATAAAAAATATTCCTATAGTATTATTTGATTGAAATTATAGAAACTAATTTTTTTTTATAAAGAAAATTTTATATGAATGAGTTTGAAGTACTGAAATCATGTTTGTATTAGATCTCTTACTGAAAAGATCATCACATTAGCGAAGAAAATTTCTTACCAAAAATTAATTTCTTTAATATATGTATTGAATAGATACATATCATATATACATGATTGACAACTTCCTCGATTAGTACATTGGCACACGGTCCTAATTAGGAAGACTATAAAAAAAATTATAGTATATTCTAACTTTTATAAAATTGCATTAATTTTATTCATTAAACATTCTAGAAATTTTATATGGAATAAATACACAGCTTATTGAATGATTGAATTTTAATATTAGCGTTTTGAGATTATAGGAGATCAAACTTTAAATTCGAACCGAACTTAAAAAAACATCAAGACGGTGTGATACATGCGTAGTATTTTGAAATGTCATTTATACAAATGCATTAAAAACAATAAGAGTAGATCTAGACGCCGTACCTTGTCAAAAATAAAACGATCTAGACGCCACATATGATCTTGTATAATTATTTCAATATGTTATAGAAAAACAGAAGGGATTTTTTTTAAAAGATTTGGGAATTGTTTTTTGTTGCGATGAAAATACCAAATTATGTTTATCAAGGCTATAACTTGAAACCAAAAAAAAACTTGAGAAACCAATAGGACTTTTAACAGCAAAACAAATATAGTCCTATACATAATTTAAGATTGTGATACATTGCCAAAGGATCATGGTTGCCCTATAGGCTAACACAAGAAGCACCATATATCATCTCTTATGCTTCCTTAATTGGTTGCCATCCTTGATGCAGAAACACCATCTCTGGAGGATGGATCTGAACTTGATACTCATTTTGATGAGAGCAACTATAGGCTGAAGCTGTAGACTACCTTACAATGGTGCTGCCCACTTGAGAGTTGTAGCACTAATTAGGGCCTTTTGTAGGTGAGTCGGAAAGTAGATGAAAAGGATCTTCCCTAGCATATACCTAAGGTTCTGTGCACACAGCCACACACCTGTCTTTGCTTTTATATAAGTAATTCACTGTCACTATAAAGTTGAGCTAAATTAAGTTTAATAGTTCAGAGACCAATATATGCTATTTTTTAGGTAAAATAATATTCGCTTAGATAATTTATTTGTTCTTGTTAACAAATTTGATTCATTTTATTTTTTAGATTTAAATGTCCTTTTTGTTTTCATATTTTGTCTAAAATGAACTTTTATTCTATTTATTTCTAAAATCAATTTTTGGTCCTATATTAATTAATTATTGGAATATTTTTGGTCCCATTATTTTTTATGATGTCACACTCTCATTAATGTTGTTATTAATTTTATTTATATATTAAAATATTTAAAATTAAAATTTATTTATTTTATTTTAAATATTTTATTTTAAATATTTTAATGTTATTTTTTATATTTAAATTTTTAATATTTATTTTATGTATATATAATAAAAATAAATTTATTTTATTTATAAATTAAATTTTAAAATAAATAAAATTTATTTATTTATTTATTTTATCCAACAATAATTTAAAATTTTAACATATTTATGTAAAATATTAATAAATTTTATTTAATTTATTTTTAATATTTTAGTTTGTAAATATAATAAAATAAAAATTGATTACAAAAATAATGACCTATAACTTATTTTATCCAACTCACAACTATCACCTGATTGTCACTTATTAATGATAGTGCCAAATAATAAAAAAAATAAATAGTGGAGGGCCAAAAAATTCCAAAAATTTGTTAATAAAGGGTCCAAAAAACTGATTTTAGAAATAAAGAGACTAAAAGTTTATTTTTGACAAAATAGAGACCAAAAATGCATTTAATCTTATTTTTTAATTAGTCTAACGGTAAAATTTACACACACTAAATGCGGATAAGAGGAGTATTGTGGATTTAAACTCGCGCTACAATATATCAAATATTCTTACAACCTGTTAAAGTATCAGCTGCACTTATGGAACAATTGTGATATCTTTTTAAATATAAATTTTGGTCTTAGTTTTTAAATATCTCCATCCAAAATCTTAGTATGTTAGTCGTTTATCTTATATATCACTCATTTAACTCGTTCGCAGTCGACGTTGGACTAATTGCTCATGCTAAAATTCTAACAATCTCCTCAAGTAGCATTCCAACAATCTCCTCAAGAGCGAGTCTCTCACATAATTATATTTGACTTGTTACACTTGAATCCATTACCGCTCCTCCACCAAACCAAACATGACTTTGATTCCATTTATTGGAGAGTTCGGTTGAAGAATACCAGACTATATATAGTTGTCCATTTACAAAATTCTGAAATTATTTTGACAGACACCCCCAATTTTGAGTACCAATTTGTATAATCATACCGTATATCTATATGTATATGTATATAAATTAGACAGCACAATTTTTTTTTCCAGGAATTAAGTAACATCAAGATTCCAGATAATTAAGATGAAGTAACTGAATCTATGTACATGTTTACAAATTTCACTAATTTATTTATTTATAAATTGACACAAGCTTTCTATAAAGGTGGAATACTCTGTTCATTCCTAAAAAAGTTTCCAGGATCAACTCTAGCCTTAACTAAGGCCAACCTTTGAAAATTGTTGTTGAAATATTTCAAACCCCATGATTTTGCTTCTTCATAATCATATCCTGAATTTCCTCTATTCACTCCTAAATCTAAGTCTCTATAATTCAAATATGCTTGTCTTGGCCACTTTGACACATATGATTCCATCCATATATGCATATACCCTTCTTATAAAATCTATCTGCTTTGACATTTCTTCATTTGAAACAGTATTCACTTGATATTGGATTGCATAAAGTTCCCTTTTCTATGTGGAAATGGTGTTTCTGATTCTGAAATCTCACTCATTATTCCACCATAAGGTGTCAGGATCAAGAACATAGAAGAATTCTCCATGAGTAACATCTTCCAAAGTCCTTCTAAGCCATGTAATGAAATAGGTTCCTTGACATAAGCAGATTTTGCTTTGAAACTTGAAAATGTTTGGTTTCTATAAAGCAAAACCTCCAAAGATCCATCTATTGAATAACCTGAAGGAAAAAAAATAACTGTGAAAATGTTTACATTAAAATTAACTAATCGTTTTTTTCATTAAATGAATCTCTAACTTAGAAGTTGAGCTCGTCTGAATGCACATATATATTACTAGTTTTTCAATGTATATGCCAATTATTTTTTATAATATTATGTTTGCTTAAAAAAAAGAATAACCTGCAAAGTAAAGAACAGATTGAATCCATGTCATCTGAGTGAAATTTTTGAGCTGCAAACCAAGTTCTGGAAAACAACTTTGCATCAAAGGAACAAGATTTTCAGCTCTTCCAAGAAACAACCCTGTGAATGAAACAACAACAGTTTTACCACCATGATGAGAAGCTGAATTTGAATTTACAACACCAAGAACTGTGTGCAGAAAAAGTTCAGCAGGAAGCTTAGGAGCAATAGTTTGCCACTTTTCTAAAACTTCACTGCCACCTTCATCAATGTTCCTTGACACATCAAAAATTGTAACTTCAGAAGGAACATGCACAAGTTTAATTTTCCATGCAGTAATGACACCAAAACTTGAACCTCCTCCACCTCTTATAGCCCAAAATAAATCTTCTCCCATTAATTTTCTATTCATTATTGTTCCATTAACATCTATAATTTGAGCATCAATTACATTATCAGAAGCTAATCCAAATTTTCTAAAAATAGTACCAAATCCACCTCCACTAAAGTGTCCTCCAACACCAACTGTAGGACAACTACCAGCTGGAAAACCATGAACCTTAGTTTTATTTGCAATTGCATAGTATAGTTCTCCAAGTGTAGCACCTGATTGAACCCATGCACTTTTTTCTTCCATGTTAATGGTTATGGATTTAAGGTTGAAAAGATCAATAATAAGGAATGGAACGTTGGAAATATAAGAAAGTCCTTCATAATCATGCCCTCCACTTCTAACTCTTATTTGTAAGTTATTTTTCTTTGAGCATAGAAGTGTTGTTTGGATGTGGAATAAGTTATGGGGAGTAGTAATGAGTTTTGGTTTTGGAATTGAGTTGACTAAGAATCTTGTGTTTCTTATTGAAGATTGTAAAAGGGGTTTGTAAGAAGGACTAGTACTATTGAATATTGCTTGTGAAGTTGTGTTGTTAGCTCTTAAACTTGACTGGAAACATTGAAGGAAACCATTCTCAGGGGTAGCAGGGTCATTAGAAGTTGCAGGGGAAAGTGAGATGAAAATGTTTAATGATATGAAAACAAATTTTACAATTGAAGTTGTCATTTTTGTGTAAACATTATAAATACTTTTAATTTAACTTAATTTCATGGTTCAGTCATTTATTTAATTTCGATTTTTTTTATTTGATCGTTTATTTAATTTTGAGTAACAATTTAATCTTTTATGTTTTAAAATGTCAACAATATTATTATTTTTTACATAAACTTAAAAAATTTATCATCATCTTCAACAAGATCGAAAAAATTCATTATCAATTTCAAGAAAATTCATATATTTATCAAATCTATAACTCAAGTCTCAAAATAAACTCATATATTTATCTCAAACAAAATCAAATTCATTAAATAAAAAATTCGCATTTTAAGATTTGATCTCTAAATCACGAAGACAATTTTTTTTTCTATCTTTCTTTAAATAAAATCTCTAACTTAAATCTTAAAACGTGAGTTATTTGTTTGAATTTTGATGTTGTTGTTGTTGAAGATGACAATCTGAGTTTATTTAATAATTTGAGTTATGAATTTGATGAAAATATAAATTTTGTTTAAAATGATTACTAATTTTTTGAGTTTTGTATGAAGATGAGGATGAATTTTCTAGATTTCTGTCAAAAAAAAAAATCATAATATTATTGTAATGTGTGAATAATGTTAGTTTTTTGTTTGGAATTAGTGGATTGCTTCGGTTACAATTTTACTTATCCTTTATTACAAAGTTTTGATCAATTTAATTATTTTTTACAATGTGATTCAAGGTTTTGATGTACGATATTCCCTTTTCTATCAAACTGCGATATTCATTGCGAAATTATCTTCATTGTAATCAAATATATTTTGTAGCAAATTTTTAAATAACTAAAAATAAATTTAAGTTTTTTTATTGACAACTAAAGTGATAGAATTTTTTTTGAAACTGCGAAATTTATAAATATTTGGTTTTTATTAAGTGATTAATTAAACTATTTGGACTAAAATGATATGATAAAATTTACTTAGATGAATGTCATTAGTCAGATTTTTAAATTCCAAATTCGAAATGTTGAACCTTGCATTTATCAAAATTTGTATGCATGTCCCAATAATAATTATCGTATATTTCCCAAGAAGCAATGAATAAGATAGTTTGTTGGCGTTTGAACATTCATCAATAAACAAATCACCATTAATTCCTTTAGTATATAAGTTATATGTACCTATCCATACATCTTCATAGGTAGTAATAATTTTTGAGCCAGAAATACCCATTGAAAATAATGCAAACATTTATTATGAAAAGGAACAAAAATTGATAAACTTTTAAAATAAATGTGCATTGAAATTATAATTAATTTTTTAATTTTTATTTAAATTAAAATTAAATTACTAAATTGTCTCTTTTTAATATCAAACACTTGATTATCACATTAAATATTTTGAAATAAATGAATGATGTATTAAAAATAATAACATTAAATTATTCAAAATAAGTAACATTTTGTTTATAATAATCAAAATTTACGTTATTTTTTATTTATAACAGTGACTAGAGGTATAGCATTTAAATAATTAATTTCTAATTAAAATTAAATTAAATTATTATGTAATCTCAATTTAACACCACCCACACAATATACTTTGACTTCATCCTTTGATTTTTCTGGTTCCTCATTATTTCCCTTTCCTTCCTCATCTCACGAGTCTTCCACTTTACAGAAAGTCTTTGGTGTAACGCGAAGAAGTTTCTCTTATTGATAGCATGCTTGTTTCTATCATGGTTTCAACATTTATGACTACACCACTTTTAAAGGCATTCCCCGTATTTTAATCTCTTTTTATTTTTTGAATAGAAACAATAAACGTATTTAATTTGGATTTGGATTTCGTGCCACCACAATTACACACCATTGTCCAGTTGGCACATCGAGAGCGTGTTCAATCAAGATCAATAGTACATAAATAAAGCTTATATCAAGGTATAATTAACATAAGCAGCTCTCGGGGACTTTGAAACAAAAGGTCCATACAACTATAATATTTTCTATTTAAAAAAAAAACAATAAAGTTTTCTAATCCAATTTACATGTTTTTGTTCCATCTCCAGATTTCCTTCTTAATGCCAATGTCTTGTGTATTGAATTTGATACAAGTTTCCATATATGAGGAAATGAAATTTCTGATTCTGAAATATTATTCGTTATGCCAACATAAGGAAAAAGTACCACCATTACATTTTTAGCCTCATCTTCATCAAACATAGCCCATATACCTTCTACATTCAATTTCAGGAATTGGGTTTCTCACAAAATCAGATTTTGCTTTGAAAATATCCTTTTTAGTTAGGGTTCTATTGAGCAAAACTTCAAGTGGTTGACCAATTGGAAATATAGAAATATAAAGAACTTATTCAATACAATCTTCTTTAATCAAACCTAGCTCAAGAAACTTTTCTTGCATCGAGGATAAGAGTTTATCTACACCTCCAAGAAACAAGGATTGAAATAAAACTTGTATTGTTGTTGACTTTGACTGACTTTTTTTAATTGAATTTACAAATTAATATATATATATATATATATTGACAATTGGAGAGAAGACAACTTGGTCCAACACTTAATTCTAAGTAAAATCTCATTAACCAATTTACTGTCTTAAATTGTATAGAGTAAACGATTAAGAGTATATTTGCTACGGATTATTAAAAAAAAGTAATTTTAGCATTTAATAATCTAAAAATTATTTATTAAATTTTTTTAAAATAAAATAAGAGTTCTTTTATGTTTGTTAATTGTGATAAAAACATTACAGTTGATTGGGCCTTAGACTTCACAAAGACATGAAAATCAGAGGTTTCTACCATGCACCCCCACACCTTAACCTCTCACCCCCACATCCCATTTGAAATTATATTTTTGCCCTTTTTTACTATCTGTAAAACCCTAAAAAATTTAGCACTAACTTTTTTCACCCCCTCTTTCGAAAGTTATAAATTTTCGAAATATAAAAAGTAAGTAATTTTTCATAATTTTGAATTTTTTATAATTTTGCAACAATTATTTTTGAAATTTTTGAACCTTTAGAATAACACTAAAGTTTCGAAATAGGTTTTTTTTCCAGATTTTCGAAACTTTCCATCAATACGAAACTTTCAAAATGTTAATTTCCAGTTTTTTTCAAAACTTTTGAAATATTGAAATGTTTGAAACTTATATCAAGAATTAAAAACGCTCGGATCTAGGCCAAACCTTTAGTAAATTGTTAATTTCGAAAGTTTCTAAAAGTTCTAAAGTTTCGAAATTTCTACGAAGGTTCTATTTCGAAAATTTCAAAATCCTCGAAAATTTGAAAAATCTGGAAATTTTCATTTCGAAAATTTCTAAATGTTCGAAAGTTTGAAACTTTCATTTCAACAATATCTGGAAAATTTTCATTTTGAAAATTTCAAAAAGTTCGAAAGTTTCAACAATTTTTGAAAAACTCCATTTCGAACGTTTCATAACTTTGAAAGTTGAACAATTTGGAAAATTTTCATTTCGAAAATTTCAAAAAGTTCGAAAGTTTCAACAAATTTCTGGAAAAACTTCATTTCGAAGATTTCATAACTTCGAATGTTTGAACAATCTAAAAAAATTTCATTTCGAAAATTTCAAAATATTCGAAATAGAAAAGTAAGTATCATTCAAAATACTAAAAAAAGACAAAAATATAATTTTATGTGGGATGGAGAGGGTAGGAGGTTAAGGTGTGGGGTGCATGGTATAATACTCTGAAAATAATTAGAATCCATGAGCTCTGTTTGGGTTGGACATTAACTGGGCCCCCAAGGATTGAAAAAAAAAAAGGAAGAAGATCACTCAACACAAGGAAATTTTATCCTGTATCTCCGTCTTACTGGAAAAAAATTTGGATTAATCATTTGGAAATTTTTAAATGATAAGAAAAAAGGTGAATTTAAATTTATAAAATAATAAATAATTTTAAAAATAAAGTTGACATTTTCTTTGGATTACATTTTGAAACTTTTTTTTATTTAGATTACATTTTGGCTTAACAAAGGTGTTCGGGGATATTTATAACGGGTATGAGACTAATTTAACGTGTATCGCATATAAAATAAATAGATATTTGAATTATTTGTTTCTTAATGATAAGGAAAATAGATGTAATGATATTCGTATTTGTAGATATCTGATCCTGATAGTAAATTAATGAAATTGATATGTTTTAATGTTTTTTGTTTATGTGTTATAATAGTTTTATGATTGAATTTTGTTATATATTTTATTTGTGTTAATGTATTAATATTCTTATGTGATATTATTTTTTTGTGTAGACAAAATAAGGAGAAAAATTACACATAATGTAAAAAGCAACAAAACTATTTATGTACATAAATAATTTTTTATTTATTTAAAAGAATATGTATATGTATATGTATATGTATATGTATATGTATATGTATATAAGTACTGGTCCTAAAATTTTGAAATTTCTTTTTTAGATTATGTAAAAAAAAAATCACATTTTTTAGTTCCAACAAAATTATTCTACAAGTTATTTTAGTCCTTGCTGAAACGAAACATCCTTCAACTTTTAAACTTTTTAATGGTTTTTTGCAAGTATGTTTAGAAGATTATTAAAAGTTTATCCGCACAAGTTTATAATTTTTTAACTTTGGATGAATTAAATATGAATTTTTTAAATGTCATTGTTCAAGAGAAAAGTCTTTAAAATATGGCTTAGAGATCGATTTCTTGAGCTCATTTTTTGAAAAAGAACTTTTTATCATGTTGTAAACATGTATACAAAAAAAATCATTAAAAAACGTATGTTAATGCTCCAACATATATTAAAATTGCATGCATAATAATTTTAGAGAGATTAAAATATGTGATTTTTTTACCGAACTAAAAATAAAATTAATTTGTTTTACAATAGTGCAATCTTGTTCTTTTGTATCTCCAGATAAAGAAATCAAAGCTACATAGTTCTTTGGTAGAAAATGTGGATGTATTGTTTTTAAAGAAAGTTTGTTTTTTTGTTGATAAAAATTTGTTTGGACGAAAGAAAATGGGGTTGTTTGATTTGAATAATTATTTTAAAATGTGAGTTTTAAGACTATTAGATTGTACAACTTGTGTCTTAAAAACTCAATGACTAAAAAGATGTCATATTTAGTTACACTATTTAATAATAGTTTTATTATTTTGGTTATAAGAAGGAGTTTTAAAACTATCAAGTTATACAATCTTAAAAGAACTCAAAGACTAAAAAGATGTCATATCCATTTAAAAATAATTTTTTAGTGATTAACTTGTTTGTGAAGGCGTCCGAACAACTCAAATATTAAAAAATGTCACATTTAATTAACCTTTAAATATTTGATTATATCTTTATCTTTGATTTCTTTTTAAGAATTAAAATATGATGTTGAATATTAAACAAGTTTAGACTATCATATGAAATAAAATCAGCAATAAAAACAAAAACAAAAACAAAGCAGTAGTAATTGAGATATATGAACATTGAGATATATGAACATGTAGTTTGATGGATTAAGTAAACAAAACACATTTTAATTAAATAGTACAACTAAAAATATTATATACAAGTTG
>JBBPBQ010020323.1:11004356-11021516 GCA_037974755.1 Cicer yamashitae
AATATTTTATTATTTTTGACAAATTATATATTCGACCGATAATTACTTGGAAACGTAAATGAATAATAAGATCAATATTAACATTTCTTGTTTCTCATTTTTTTTTATTGTATTTTTCACTTTTTCTTATTCTATTTTCTTTGCATATACATAACAAATAGAAATAC
Source organism: Cicer yamashitae (assembly GCA_037974755.1). Classification (NCBI taxonomy): domain Eukaryota; kingdom Viridiplantae; phylum Streptophyta; class Magnoliopsida; order Fabales; family Fabaceae; genus Cicer; species Cicer yamashitae. The sequence goes on from JBBPBQ010020323.1 coordinate 11,004,524, forward strand.
TATTGAATGCACGTGTTAAAACAGACAATTTTAAGGTATAATAGAGTGTGTATTAGTACGATTAACAATTTAATCAATAATTTTTTTATTATAAATATCTATTAAAATTAATTAAATTAAGTGTTTTCATATATATATATATATAGATAATATGTCGTAATTTTATTTTAATAATAAAAAAACATATTAATTAAATTTGTTTTAATGTATAAAATCCTAAAAAAAAAAAAACATGCAATATACTGCTCAAATATAAATATAGTAAAAACCACGACACACATCATCTTACCATTTAACGTATTAAATAACCGACATACATATAGACTATATCAAAACACTTCAACTTCAAATTCAGTCGCCACTTCTCATCCCAATAAAACACCGATTCACCGTTAGAACACTTAAATTTGGAGCGGCATTCTTAACCATCGACGACTAGTATACGTAACCCTCAAAATTTAACATATGAACACATTATAACATTCAATAAACAGTCTGACGCTTCTTATCCGAGTGCCACTCTAGTTATAGATGTGGATTATTGTTAGGACAATTCAAATTTGAAGGGTGAGTCGCCACTTCATATCCACGTTAAAGCATTAGAATACTCAAGAAGCAATCGTGCCACATCTGTGACACTATTAAAAAAATTATCTCTAAATAATTATATGTTTTTTAAAATGTGAAATTATATTATATGCAAGAATGTATAAATATGTATCTGTTGAATTACACTCTGTGCTATGCACCTTGTCCTGTTGACTCGTAAAATACTTGAACTTTAAAACACTTGCAAACTGCACTTTGCCCAATGTCAGAGAAAAATCGAGTATAAGCCCAAAGTTATCCGCAGTTGGAACTGCACTTTGTCTAAAAAAATCAATATTACCACATTGTCCGAGTCGGTCGAGAAAAATTCTCGAGCATAGATAAAAATACAGAATTATACTCTTTTATATATAGTTCTGTGACTAATGATATCGACTAGTTCAAGGAACATATATATCATAGAAACTAAAAAAAAGTTAATTAGGTGTGTTTCACATAAAAATGACTTCGGTAGTGAACGAGACAAGGGATTCAGACTCGCATAAAGGATGGATGGAAAACTCTTTGTCAACCATATCAACTCCACCTCTTCAGTTAGTAGCCATAATTGGCATAGTGATGTTCTTATTGTGGACTTCATCATATGTGAACATGCAGACAACAAGTACCAACTTAAATTTTTTCCTCTTGTTTTTTAGTCTTGTGATTACACTCATTGCTCAATTTGCACGCTACGTGGCTCCGGCATCGAATGTGACAACTTTCGAAGGTGGAGAAGGGGGACAATCTACTTGGGGATCAGTTGCTTTACTGATGTTGCTTCTTGTTTACATATCAAATCGACTTCATCCCATCTTTGTTATTGCAATAGTTTTGTTATATATGTATATATTATCAGTGTGAGGAAAATCTTTCTTCTAAAATAAAATATGTACATAAATAAAATTTAAAAAGTTGATAGTTAGTCTATACTTTCGACATATCTCAACTTTTTAAATAGTCTTTTTATTTATATGTGAGAATAGAGGGAGTACTTTGTTGTTTATTGTTTGGTTTGTGGGTACTTAGTCTTTATTGTTATTACATATAGTTATTATTATTCAATAGTAGTTTGTTTTTATCAAATAATACATTAATATAGAGTGGTTTATAATAATGTTCTCGCCGGTTAATCTCAACTTTGTATGTTAATTTCATTAATTTTCTTTTGTTATATTTGTTTATTATTTCAGGTAGAAAATCTTGTAAATTTTAGCTAATGTAGAGGTGATTGTCTAATTTTATAATTAAATCTATAAATCACATAATATTTTATTTAAGGTGGATCTCGAATTGTGGTTGAAAGTGATGAAGTGTGACAAAGCACAACAATTTAATGTTTACAGGAGAGTGGTGTACCGACAAACATTTAAATGCTTAAGTTAGTGGAAGATTAAGGTGAGTGAAGGACAATAAAAGTAGCATATATCTTAATAGTAAAGGAAGAAATTTTTTAAATTAGTGAAACCACTTAGAGAAATGCAAGAAAGTCCGCTTAAAATATTAAAATTCATGTGAATATTATTGTGATGTTAAATCAGCTTCTAATTATGATAATGTGGTCATTGATTTTCATTGGAGTGTCTTGCATATGGCGCTGACCTTCAGACTAACAGTCAAGTTCGTATGAGCTTTTGTCCAATCCGTCCAAAGGGGACAGTTCACCCATACAAGGTCAAAAGGCTTCCTTTGTGTATGTTTGGAAGACTCACTCATTGATGTTGGCTACAATAATTAGTTTTATTCCCTTGCAAAGGCAATTCAACTAAGAAACCCACTACATATATAAGTGGGTTAGCAATGGTCAAGATGTTATATATTTGGTTGAGCAAAACACGCATAGTTCTTTCCAATCTTCTTTGCTTTAAGCTATTATTAGCTCTTAATTTGCTTCCATTTCAACATTAACCTTTGTAAATAATACTTTTCTTATTTAAATACATCTTAAAGTGGTGAGATGATTAACAAGTGTATTAATGGCAATCATTGGTTTGATCACTTGATATAGTTACTCCTTACAAGTAGACCGTACTTGGCTATACCATGATTGGTCAACGCTATGCAACCAACCATGACTTCTATTCAAATAATGCAATCTTTTGGACCGAATATTTTCATCAATGGAAATACTATTAGATCCTTTTAAACAAGGAATTCTTTATAAGGAAATAATTAGAAAGTAATACTCGTATCATTTGGCAAAATCCAGATTAATTTGAGTTTCATCCAAAAGTAATGTGTTAAAAAAACTGTTATAGAGAGTCATTATTAGTAACATTTCTCAAAATAGAAAGTACAGCATAAAAATTAACAATTCAATACAACTTGATCCAATGAGAAACTCCTTCAATATGAAGGACGAGATATTTTTGATTTCGATTATTGAAGGACGAGATACTTTTGATTTTGAAGCAACAATTTCTCTATTTTAACAGGATATATGTATGGAAAAACACCTAAATAAACTAAACTAATTGTAAACGGAGACTCAAACAAAATTTAGATTTTTAACATATTTCACATTTGCATGATAATTTTGAAACCATAATCCCATACATTACAAAAGCATTTTTGAGTTTCCTACTCAAAGACTGCAACTTTCTTGAGAGCAATGAAATTCAACTACACCCAAATAAAGTAAATTGTTTCATATGATAAAATCCTAAATCTAGGTATATACATATAGCAATCAACTAAGATAGAGCCCTTTTCAATCTCCAGCAAAGGTTTAGTGAGACTTTATACGAATATCCAGTTTGAGTTGTCCAAAACCAAAATAATCAGAAGGAATCAAAAGGAACCCAGTTCTAGGAGCACCACCATTATTGTCTTGAATGGTCTTGGTAGAAGATTGCAATATTAAAGTGCTACCTTGAGACCTAGCCAAGACATCATAATGAAAACCAGCCATTGCTTTGGGGCCAAGGCAGCTAATATGGACCATATTTCCCAAATCCACAAGGTTATTGTGAACAATAAATAGTCTAGCATCATTTTGATCTAGAAGAACAATTTCTTTTTGTCCAGTATTTAAGACGACAGATATAAATTTGTCATATGTAAATTGTATTCCAAAGCCCACATGCCTATGGCTGAAATGGAGGGCTAACTCCTTGGATGAGGCGAGAAAGCCACAACCTGTGTGCGGACATTTACATGGTATATATGTGCATTCCTTCTCGTGGCTACTTTTCATACTGCAACTAAACATCTCTTTACAGCCATATTTTGCACACGGGCATGATATTTTAATAGACTCCAGCAACTTCTCCATAGCCCGACAACGGTTGTACCCAATGGGCATTAAGCACATGGGACACTTGTTCCTAAGTTGGGAACAGCAATTAGAACAAGCAATATGCCCATTCTCACACTGAATTGTCATTTAATCACAAAGAAAGTTATCAAATCAGATATTTCATTACATGGACCCACAAACAAAATATTTAAAAAGCACATTTGAAAAGCTTTGACGTTGAAGTACACAGATAGACAAATAGTCAAATAGAGTTCCTTCCTTTTCTTTTGAAGGGGAAAGGGGTTTAGTTCCCCTTGCTGGTTACCTTTAAATTACATTACATACATAAAATAATTTCAATGAACATTGACATACTAATCAGAATATGAATGTGAAGTCACTATGATATTGATAGCATTGTGGTTCAAAAGCCAACATCAGTTCAAAGATTAAAGCAAACAATAAACCATGCGATCAACAACTTTGAGCACAAGAAATGCATAAATTAGAAAATTTAGTAAGTTTTGAAGGTAAAAATCATCTTCACAACAAATTCATCTACGGTCACACATCAATAAAAACAGCCTATGCATAAGAAACATCTACCAATTAAGATTGTTTTCATTTATATGTTCTCAAGTCTTTTAGAGTTCATCGTAAAACATCATCTATATGGTTATGAGACCCTAAGCCATTTTACCTCTAGACTCTAGCCTCCATGACAGAGTTAATTATGTTTTTTGGTTAAATTGAAGGTGCAAGACTGCCATAGAAATTCATTCAATTGGAATAATGAAGACTACAGACTACTATTCAACAAACTCTATGCATCTATACATATTACATATTGTAGATGCAGGTAAATAAGTTTTTTTTTTAAATGGAGCTAAGACATAGTATTATGTAGTTGGGACCTTTAGAATTAGAACTCAAAAAATAGTATCAGATCTATGTAGAAGTTGATTTTAAATTCATAAATTATAACATTGCCATAATCAGGAAAAATTAAATGAGCAAATACACCAGCATAATTGGAATTTCAGATTCAAAACAGAAAAAGGATAAATCTAAAGCAAATATAATTTTATTACTTCCTTGAATTTTAAGTTCTTTCTCAAATTAATGTCAATATGCCATCCAATAAAAATGTACATCCTTCCTTAGTTATAAGAAAGTGAATTCAATGCATCACCTTCAAATCCTTAGTTCTAACACTCCATAAACAGAACTTTGCATTATGTGTTTATATTCTTCAAAGTTTTCCCTTTTGAATCCTCAAAATACAAAAAGAAGAGAAAGTACGAATGTACAATTTCTCCATTCCTTTTCAAAAGGGAACTTTTTCACCTGCATCATAACCAATGATGCACAGATCGGACACGACACTGAAACATCGACACCAGTACTAGTTTGATAAAATCAATTAATTGAATGTAATCAAGATATCGGTGTTGGGCCGATGTCGGACACTGACACGTGTCGGACACCAGAACATGTCTCCAATCACAGGTGTTGGTGCTACTGAGATCGTAACTCAAACTAGAATTACCAACCTAAATCCCTACAGCTAAAAACCACTGTTTTTCATTTCCAAAATTCAAAAAGCACTTCAACTCAGATCCCTCAGGCTGAGAGAATCCCAACTGAATTTTCAAGCTCCTTAATCTAAACTTACAACAGTCCTTTCACATAATTAAATATCAGTTAAAAATGACAAAAATTCATACACAAATAAACAATCATGAGAAAAACAAAAAAGCAAAATTCATATATAAAACAGAGTATAAGGTGTAATGAAATTGAAAGGGAAAAGTGACCTGAAAAATAGGAACTGTTAATGGTTCAGAGCAAATGAAGCAATCGAGAACATCAGGGTCGGAAATGATGGCAGATACGTTCTTACCAACGTCGTAACCATTGGATCCAGAGGTTACTTCATTTCCTTCGTTTTCTAGGGTTCCGATCGGAGGGGTTTCCATTTCGAACCCTTCTTGTGGTTGTTGGTTTTCTTGTTGTTCTCCTTCTACTGCTGCTGCTGTTGTTTCTTCTTCTTCGCCGTCGTCTACCCTTCGTCGCTTGTGGTTTGGGTTGCTAGGACCTTCCCCGTCGTCGGAGCCACCGACCGAGAAAGTCACCATCTCTGTTTTGTTGCTCTCAATTATCAATTTTTCATTTATACAACAAAACTGCTCTTGGTTTTATCCAGAATAAAGTGCTCCAGGCTTTTATGATGCGATAAATATACGCTATATATCGATCACAAAAATAAAATCAGTAAATATCGGTCAAATTATTTTCTCATCAATTCCCTCTGTCCAATGTAATTTTATTGTTGGAGAGCATTTTGGACACTAAATTCAACTTCAGTTACTAATTTTATTACAAAATATTTTGTTCGTAAAATTTATCAAAATTAATAAAATATATATCCATTTTGGTCACCACCTTAATTTTTTTTTTTTAAAAATACTACTAAATTTAATTTTTCTTTTTTATACATAACAATTAAACTCTAAAAAATTTAGTGTTTAAAAAAAAAAGATTTTTAAAAATTAATATTTAATTATTAAAAATATCAATCGAAATTTGATATACTACATCTATCTAATAAACGTTAAGAGTTTGATCGTCAATATATTTTTGTAAATTTACGATTTAAAAAATTCTTATATATAATACAATATTATACTTTTTATTTATACATTAAAATTTTAAAAATGTAGTTATCACAATGTTTAAGTTCAAGATCCGCTAGTATATACACAGTGATTTATATAGTTTTTGCTACATCAAAATAAACATATAACTTTTAAAACTCTAATGGAAAATTTGAAAACATGAATAAACTGATTTCATGTGATGACTTGCTTCTGCCTTCTTGTGAGTTCATGGTGCAAAAATTGAACTGTGTTAAACCACATTAATGGTTTGATTCACTTCTTAAAAATCAATTTCGAATCAAATTCAGTGTAGTTCTGAACCAATTTATAAATATAACCTACTTTAATATTTTAAATAAGTTTTTAGTTAAAATTAATTTCGAACTAGTTTTTCGGAAAAAGAATTTTGAAATTCATTTGACAAAAAAATATCACTTTTTTCGAGTAAAAAGTTTGATTTTTTTCTTAGAAAAATAGATGTAAAAAATTTTCCAATAAAATTTTTTTTGAAAAAAATATTTGAAATTCGTTTGCCAAAAATTTTTTGAATTTTTTTTTCTATTTTTTTGAGAAAGATAGATATAAAAAATTTTCAAGAAAAAAGTTTCGATTATTTTTATAAAAAGAAAAGAAAATTTTTTAGGAATTAATGTTTTCGATTTTTTTCTCAAAAATTTTCCAAGAAAAAAATGATTTTACTTTTTTTTCATTTTTTTCGATAAAAACAATTCGATATTTTTTAGATTTTTTTTCGAGAAAAATAAATTTTGGAATTTTAAAAGAAAATTAATTGAGGTTAAAAAAAATTAAAATTATTAAACTAGTTTTTGAATTAAGTTTGATTAACTGATGTGTTTTAAATATGTGGTTCAACTCATGAACTATTTAAATGGTTTGGTTTTTTTGGTGCAGTAAAATCCAATTTATTGATATAGTCCAATTAACCATATATTTTGCACACCCATAATTGGACCAATTGATAGGGAGTGAGGATTTTTCGCTATCCCCAACTTTCATGCAACTCAAGTTTGGTTGAGGTTAGTAGTTTCTAATCATTTTACTCATCATGTTGAGACTGTTGCTATTCTTTTTTCACTTAGCATGTTGACATCTATGGACATGAAGAAAATAATCCATCATTGAAGACAATTTTGATCATCCAATAGTTAACGTCATTTAAAAGACACTGAAGAATATCAACAATTTGTGACCATACTATTTTGTGTGACTCTTCTCATCATTGTAATGAAGCCTTTAAAAAGTCAATTAATCTGGTTGGTTACATAAGCTTATTTCGAGAATTTGATGGTAGTTGGTCGAATGATTATTCTCAAAAGATTGTTAATTGTGGCACATTCAATACAAAGATGTGGGACATTATCTAGGATTCAACTTGACGTGGAGACAATGGATTACACATCTTACTATGGAAAGTTATTTCAATGTTGAGGTTGATATGGTTAGAGATAGTTGCACCATAAATGAGTATTTCCACTTTGATTCGGCGTATTAGCATCCTTTTAATATGTAGTGGCAAGTTCAAATTAGTCTTTTGGACACAAGAAACCAAAGCGCTTAACGGAAAGCTTTAGTCTTGCATAGAATTCTCTAGTTGTGCTTGTTGAGGTAAAAACTTTTTTTATGTATGTTTTAACAAACATTATGAAATAAATGATTAAGTTTTATGAATGATGATCTATTAATGATTGCACTTGAGTTTTATTTAAGAAAGATGAATTGCATAAGTGAACAAGCAAGAAGCAACTCACATCATCAAAGTGCATAAGTATCTACTCAATAATGAAAGAATCTCAAAAAGAATATCAATTATTTAAGAGAATGACTATTACATCTTCAAGATAGTATCTTCATGAAGAAGGTGATCAAATACATTCATACAACAATCAATGATCACACCATGATATAAATCAAAGCAAATCATGTCTTAACTAAATTGGAAATTAATGACAAGATCATTCTGGAAAAATGAAGATCATTATGGTTTATTAAAAACAGAAGTTTGAAAAACGAAGATCATTCTAGTTTATTAAAAGCAGAAATCTGAAAAAAAACGAAGATCATTCTGGTTTTCACTACATTCAATAATGATCAATCCAAGAACATTTTGATATGCAAAAGAACAAAGTTATCATTAAATGAAGATCGTTTTGAGCTGTCAATCTTCATCACAAATTACCAGCCTTCATTATGAAAGCAATATAATTATATACACAAGATCGTTTTGGATAGATTCGTTCAAAGAGGATCAACAAAGGCAAAGCAAAACATCAAGAACAAAAAGCAAGATTAATCTCCAGGTTTATGATTAAAAAGTACAACAAGGACAGAAATACCAACGCTGCATCATTGCAAAAAGTAACACGCGTACAGAGCAGAAAAGCATGACACACAACAACTGTCAAAATCCAGCACTCATACAAAACAGAAACAAAGAATGTTATGGTTTTACAAAAGAACATTCTGATTATTCTCTTTTACAGACAAAATTAAAACAGATAATTTCCCACAGTCTAAACCACAATTTAAAGAGTATCAAGACTACTCAAAGAAGTGGTCAAGCCCATAACTCGAGCTAAATTCCCAAATGAGGAAAACAGCCTTAAGATTGATCTCTAAATTGATGATTTGTGAACAAGGACACAAGTACATTGTACTTACATTATTCTGCATAAAGTTTTGCATAAATCTAATTTAAAAAGTACGAGCTGACATTTCACAACTCATTCACTCACTCATTCATGTTTTCTATCAGACCCAAAAGCAAGAACGTTATTCGTTTGTCAAGAACGTTCTGGACAGTAATATAAACACATGTTTAATTGCTTTAAAATATATCTGACACTTGGGAAGTGTGTCCAACGACTATATTCAGTTTAAATTGAATATTCAAAGCCTTTTATCATCTATAAATTAAAGATCAATTGGAAGATAAAGGTAAGAGTTCAATTTACAAATCTACCTACACTAGTTCAAGTAAGAACAAGTCAAAAACTCTTCAAGCAAACTTCAACTCTCTTCACTATATTTGTGGATCATCATTTACTGAGTAAGTCTTTATTTTTCTCAAACAAATGTTGAGAAGTTTCAAGATCCCAAACACTTTTATCATACACATCATTTGTAACTCATGTCTATCTTTTAAGTTAGATTGAGTGTGTTTGTAAAAATCCTTTCAAGGCTGAAAGGTGGTTGTAAAAATCCTTTCTAGGTTGAAAGGTCAAGATTGTAATTGATAAAGGTGTATCAAGTGAAAAGGTGTGAAGGAGAACATTTTAGTTCTGAAGCACATAGTAAAAATCTCACGGTTGTGAGGACTGAACTAGCCCGAATTGGGTGAACCAGTATACTTTTTGTGTGTGATCTTTCTATCCCTTATCTTTAATTATTTGCACACACAAATCACACTTCATTATAAACTAATTTGTTTTATTTACTTCAAACTCTGTTTCAACCAAGATTGATCTTGAGTTAATTTAAATTAAGCACATAAATCAAAATTTTAAAAGGGTCACATTCAAACCCCCTCTTTCTTGTGATTGACATTGCTACTTCAGTGATAGCTTTAGACAATCTTTTTGGTGAGCTGTCAAGTCTCATTTTTTATGATTTTTTTGAAATTTCCATGGTTAAGTTACTTTGTGAAAACATTATGTTTGCATTTTCTAAAGTATATATTCATTTTACCTTAATAAGAAAGTCTTGAATTAAACTATTGTCATGGAAAAAAATGAAACAATAGTTAATAAAAAATGCATTTATGAAAATAGTTTTTGACATTTTCATTGTTTTTAAAAATATAAAAGTTTTTTCTATCTCAATTGTGCGAATTATTTATAGTGATATTTATTATCTCTTATAAGACAAAAAAAAAATATAGGATTTTTTTTACTTTTTCTATGTTCTTATTAACAAAGAAAATTAACACAAATTTTAAAAAATAAAAATAAAAAATAATTTTACAAAGTGAATTTTAAGGGTCTTAGTTTTCTTTTTAACCTTGGGCTTGGCGCTCTTTCTGTACCCAAATAAAACCTAGGATAAAATAAAAGTATACAACCAGTGCACTTTTTCTTGTGAAAATACAACCATGCATAAAACAAACCAAATATCACTAAGACAAACCAATAGTAATTAGAGGACAATCATCACCAAAGCAATGATTTTGGATAATTAACTTGTTAAGTGTAACTGTTGTGATTCAGTTGTGTTAGTTAGCTTACCCAGTCAAAGTTTGTTAGTTTTCCTAACTAACACCTAAGTCTAAACCTTAGCCTATATAGCTCTTCATTGGTAACTAAGTAATTCAATCAATTATGAGGTAATTCAGAATATTTCACATTGTCAATAGTAATTAAGAGAATAAAATACTAAAAACGTAAATTTAATTATATTTAACTTCTCCTATGTTGTCGTTCAACCTGGCAGTTGGTATTATATCTTCTGGTTTTATGCTCTTTGAAGATGTACTCTATAAGTATCAATTATTATAAGATGTGTTTCGATTTCCTTTAGTGACTACTTCATTTACATAGCATACATCAAAGACTTGCCTAAAAGATTCGATTTTATCTCCCCAGTTTATATCATTGATCAAGATGGTGAACAGAATCAAATAAGTCAACAACCTTTTTTATGATCTAAATATACCTATTCACTGCTGTTTCTTTCTTGATTGCCTCCTCTAATCATTTCAACTTGTCCTGGTATAGAAAGACACCATTGGTAACATTGCTATAGTTTCATCAGTATACAAGAACAGAAGCACAACAGTGGCCGGACCTGACCTAAACATCAGAACAACAGATGAAAGAAACTGCAAAATGATGCACAAAAACATTTATATGCACACATTTTAGACATCTAGTCCAAATCCCAAATCCATACAAGTAAAACACACAAGAGAGATAAATCGTTGGTCCAATTGTGAATTTCTTCACAACATTGATAGCTATAAATCAAGATTCTTTGTTAAAGAAACCACAGTCACTTAACAACATAGGAACATCCAGTTAACAAAAGAAAGAGGACCCATTAACGGGGAAAAGGGTCACAGCCAGAAACTGATCACCATAAGCAAAACCTAAAACAAACACGTAAAGTCAAAAGCTATTACAGTTTGTTTTTAAGTTATTCTAAATGCGAGTGTCCCACAAGGATTCCTGTTGAACTTTACCACTTTTCAAAAGGTTCTCGATTTCTTGCGGAGGGTTTAAGCCAAGTTTCTTCGCACGCTCCCAGCGTGCGAGCCTAGTCATCCCCATACAAGGCCCATATACCATGTTCATGTCAAATTGACGCAGCACCGACTCGCTTTCGTTGTGTTCACCTGTAAAGCCCACAAAGCCCAAATCGAATTTCAGAAAAAGAAACAAAAAAGGAAAACCCTAATTATTAGCAATTAAAGGAAATGGAAGGGATTGGAACCTTGGAGATCTGTGTTGGCGTTGCGGGATAAGAGGGATGGTGGTTTGGCGACATCGGAACCGAAAGTGGCAGCGTGGATCGGAGGTTTCTTGGACTTGGAAGTTTTGTTTTTGGAATTTTTCTTCTGCTTGTAGAAACCGGACACTGACGACATTTTCTCTCAATCTTCTTTCAAATTTTGAATTTTGAATTTTGAAAAATGTCTCAACTCGAGACTTGTTAAACCCCACCTTTAAATGGGTACATCTCCGTTGTGGAGCATAATAATTACTACTATTTATGTACATTTAAAATTAGAAAATAAACAAATTAATCTTTATTTTTAAAATACTGATCTTTATTTTTATCTTTTAACTAAAACTTTATAACATAATATACTTAAAATAATGTGACATATGATACAATAATATAAAATGAATTAATACATATAAAATTACAATAAATTTTCTAAAAATTTAAGTTTTAATTTGAAATTTTTTTTATTTTTATAATTTAATTAATGCGTGTAGCTAATTTTATATTATTAAATCACATGTCACATCATTAAAATATATTAAATTATTATTTTTTTTTAGTTTAAAAATCTAAAAAAGAGATAAAATAGTCAATTTTAAAAATACGAAAATTAATTCCGTAAATTAAATATATAATTAAAATTAAGATTAAACTTGATATTAATATAATATATAAAATTATATTAAAAAATAGATTAAAATCCTTAGAAGTTACAACCATAGATTATAGAACGTGACTGCACAAATAAAATGTGCAGAAATGATGTGTTTTTAATAGAGTTTTTTTTTGATAAATAAAATTTTAGGATGAAGAGATGGTAGATAACAATATCCTATTTAGAAAAATATTAAAGCATTAAGTTTTATGACTTTAAAAATGTGAGAATTAAGTTTGCTTAATCATATTAAATATAGTTGTAGAAGGTTGGCTACCTTCTAAAAGCACGATAGTTATCTACTTTTTTTATTGAGTCAGAGACCGACTCAAATCTTACAGTGATCAACCATGCCGAGTTTTATACACCCATAAAGCTGTAAAGGAGATATCAAATTTTACTGTAGCTCAATTTCTTCTAATTTTATTATTCAAATTTAAATCTGTTTATGTTTATAATTTTGTTCTGTACCCAATAAAATAACTATTTTTTAAAATTACCGCATAAATTGCAATTGTATATTTTAATATTGTTGTCTTCCCCACACTACATAGGATTAGTGGACACTAACTAATACTCAATTTAAAATCATGTATTTATTAAATAGTTATAATTAATTTTATAATACTGATTATAACAATTAATATATAGGCATGGACTAATGGAAATTTCGAGCCCCGCGTAGAGTGGTGACACGAGGAAGTAAAGAGACATTTGTAGTTTTAGCGGTGCCAAAAATAAGTATAATCATTAAAAGAGTTCATACATTATCAATATTCAATTCAAACCGAAGAGTCGGCACTTGAAAATTCTGCTGGACTTTAATCTCTCATTATGTGATGCAGGACAATTTATATCTTTATGTAATAAAGCATAGTAATTGAATTCATTTTTCAATAAATTAGGATCAAATCAATTAAATTGTATTGCCTCCGTATAGCAAAAATTATTTATGCTCCTTTTGAGTTCTGAGTTGCGCTCTTATTTACAGATCTATACGTTAACGTGTTCGGCTGTTTCTTTTGATCTCTTGATTTATTTTCTCTTTTTATTTTATCATTTATCAAGTAAAGTAAAGGAAAATAAATTTATAAATAAAATAATTTGAATAAAAGGAAGAATTGAGAGAACATAGAATTACACCATAAATTAGTATTTTCTTTATATATATATATATATAAAATGATGATAATGTTAAATCTTAATTATACATGATATGATGGTCATTACTAAAAGAAAAAATTATGTGATTTTTTTAAATTATCATATATTATTTAAATAATTTTTTTACACTCTCATTTAATATGCTTGATATATATATTATAAAAAAGTAAATTATTTGATTGAGTAATAATGAAAAAAGTTATGAACAAAGTTGTTTAAATGAAGGATATTAAAATTGAAAGCAAAAGTCACGCTAAAATTTTACTATTTTGTTTATAGTTTTTATGAAAAATTTCGTCAATTTTTAATCTTTTAAAAATTTTTGTTTTCATTTTTAATCTCTGATTTTAAATCAACTCATGTGTATTATTTAAAATTTTAAATAATTTTTTTACAATAATATTGAAGACATATTTAATATTTTTCTTACAAAAATATAATTTTAAATATAATTATAATAAAATATTAAACATCTCTATTAGTTTAATAATTGTAATTTTTTTTTACACGAATTATATATACAAATTAAATCGAGATATTAGGTAGATTTAAAAGAAAAAATCACCGAAGTTTATGCCAACCTTTGTGAGAAGCATCTTTAATAGAATACATTACTACATATAATTCAGCTTGAAAAGCATCTTTAATAGAATACATTACTACATGTAATTCAGCTTGAAAAGCATCGTATATTACCATAATAAAGAGAAAAGCAGCCAACAAATGTTTTCTCAACAAAAAAACAAAATTCACAATCTCTAGTTTGACCAGAGCACCTTTAGCAACACCATCTGTATTAATTTAATTCAACCATAAAGAGGATCAACCCAATTGAGAAGCAATTACCAAATTGAGCCGATTAAAAAAAAATTTAGTATTTTTTAACAGAACAGGGTTTTTGCAAAGCCAAATCATCCAAAGAACGTTGATGATTGCAACTGTTATATCTCCCCCAACTAAAGGGCTCTAGTTTCTTCTAGAAATAAGAAAGAAAGTATCCAAGGAAAAAATAGTCCATTTTTAAATTTAAAAACACGCTAAGCCTATTCCGAAGCCGCTATCAAAATTTGCACAAAATAAAAATGGTTAGAAAATTCTTCTGCTTGAAAGTGAATGCTACAATTTGAAACAATAAAACATCTACAATATTTTAAGTTATCATCAATGGACATTCTATTATGAAATAATCTCCGGGTGATGAATGATTTAAAGGTAGGGATTAACGGTAGCAAATCTATTTAGACCAAGATCTATCACGTGGATCAGGATGAGAAAATCGAAAAAGCATCTTCAAGCGTAAGATGATCCAAGGAAGTCTCTTGCTAAATTAGACATCAAATATATTATTAATATATTGGGTCAAGGCAAATAAAGTGTTTTAAGAGACTTGTTAAACAAACAAAATAATAATAATTTTGAGATAAAATTTTTACTTTTTTACATTTTCAAATTACGAATTACATAATTTAATTTTTTTTTTTTTTAAATTTTAACAAATATTCTAAAAATATTTGTTAGTATTTCTTTAATATATTAAACAAAAGCACTGTAACGCCTAAAATTTAATTATGAATTTTGAGAAAAATTTAATCAATACTACAGATGAAATTAAAATTTTCAATTTTTCTACTTTGTAAATGCATACAATAAATAGAAATTCTTTATGAACTTTTGAAATAACTTAAAATACTAAAATATTTACAACTTTTAAATGATCGTCAAATGAGATTTAATTAAACAATAAAATCTAATATAAACTCAAGATGTGATTCGGCTTTGACTCATTACATTGAAGGATTGCTGAGCAATCCAAATACTCAGAATTTCAATATTTACTTGTTACCTGAAAAACATCATGCCCAACATAGTGAACATAAAACTCAGTAACTTAAATTTAAAACAATTATAGATATTTCTTAGTTATATGGATGTGTTAAGTATGGAAAATCCTCTCAACAAATAATACCTCAATTTAATAAAATACTAGTTCTTCGTAAGTTATACTCAAATATCTCTTCTACCTATAGCATCAAATATTTCAAACAATTTAAGCCACTACACATGAATAATCTAATGACTTAAACTCTATATTACAAGTAAGTCATAAAGATTACATTGGTTTCATTTAATGCCCTTTACTTGAATAACGTCTTTTGGTAAGATTTAACATAATTAAATACGTAAGTGATGCCCTACTTACTATCGCTTACCTCTCACTACCATCGTATATATGCGTAGAGTTCATCTAGTTAAAATGAAACATATATATATATATATATATATATATATATATATATATATATATATATATATATTCATAACATACGAGTAATCATTTACTCCATTCACACAATTGAACATGCGCTTAACATAAGAATCATATGAGTATATATAATATATACACACACCAAGTATTAGTATCAAACTTTCAGGAAAAGAGTGTTATATTTAAGCTCTCAAACACAATTAATTTCACTCGAAATTGATCTATATAAGTCAAGTTATGATATTCTAAAGTCAACAACATTACATAATAATCTTATGATAGAGCGTCTGTGTTTACAATACTTTTGAGCCATTTCTATATTTAGTGAAATCATAAATTTTAACATGATAAAATTAGTATATGTCTTCTTTCAAACCCAATTGATTTTACTCACACACGAGTTTCCTAGCTCAAGATATAGATATTTTAAGATGACTAATGTAGAAGAACTTATAAAACAGAACTATCCACTTCATAAAACCACGAAAAACTGTAAAATTAATATAAACTTATAAAAATTTACAGTAACAAAGCCCTAAGAATAAGCTTTCAAGCCCAATTGATTTCACTCAAAACCGATTCATATTTCTTTTATTATATTCATTTTAACTCAACTGTATCCTAATTTTTTTTTATAGAAAGCACTATATTTTTAGCAATTTAATTAAAATATCAAATGATGTTCGATTTGAATAAGCGACAATATTTTGGAAGTTTAAGATGTCTAGTTTATAAATATAATTTTTATTATTCATAATAGACATTCTATTAATACTGTTTAATAAAAAAAAGTATATAAATACAAAAACGGAACAATTTTTTTGGGTGCATTTGGATTACAAAAATTCATTTCATTTATGTGTTTTAAGGGACATTAACAACACTAATTTTTTAGAGCATACCTATTTTTTTCTTTTTGTGAGATAGTATGTTTTTTTTTTTTAAATATAAAATATTCAAAT